>JARYHS010013630.1:316420576-316800902 GCA_031002005.1 Vandiemenella viatica | reverse complement strand
ATGGAGGATTTAGAGTTAGTATGTGGAAGGGAATGAAGGCTTATAATTTCTGATGAAATTTATATCGCGATGCATTATTGCCACTAAAATATACATTTATTAATATGCGTGAGATTGAAGTATATAACTTCTGGCGACAAGTTTAGCGTAGTATGTTGTTAGGTTGAATTACAACCTGGACGTTGTTGGAAACGGAAACCTTTTGATACAGTGCAAGGCACGAGCAACTATATTGAATTTTATTTTGTAACAATTCAATATATTTAAGCAATTGCTAAGACATGAACTGTCAGAACATGGAAAGAAAAGTATTTATTTCCTTTTAATTGGAATATTAACTATCAGGTTTTTTTTACTGAAATCTTTACATAGTTTGAATGAAAGAAGTTCCAAATTGATCGCGATATATGTGACGTAAACTACAATTAAATATTACGTGGCATAGCGTAAGTTGTTAAGATTTATTTTTAGTATCCTTCGTTTTCACTGTGGTCATTATTTCAGCCGATGTAGCTGACTCAGCCTTTAAAATATCGATATTCATCACAAGTATTAAGAAAGAAAAGTGTAAGAATCTGTGAAGATTTGGGATCAAGTTTATATCGTGATGCATGATGACACTGACATGCGATACAGGGAATGTATTAATTCGCGTGTGATTGAAGCATTGCTTTTCTAGCGGCAATATTTAAGGAGGTTGTGATTAGACTGAAATGCAGCCTTGAACAAGATGAAAACTGAAGCTTTTCGCTACAGCACATAGGACGATAAATTACAATGAGCTTTATTTTATAACAATCCTATTTAGTTAAGCAACTGGAGAGAAATAAATTATCATAACACTCCGTTAAACCCGTCATTTTTTATGGGCTTTAGGGCTAGTAATAAATTAACGACCGAGCGTAATGGGTGAGCGGTAGCGCTCTGGCCTCGCATTTGGGAGGGCGCAGGTTCGAATCCCCTTCCGGGCATCGAGATTTGGTTTTTACATGGTTTCCCCAAATCACTCCAGGCGAATGCCGGGATGATACCTTCAAAAGGCCATGGCCGAATGCCTTCCCATTCTTTGTCCACAGTCCTTTCCGCCTCTAATGACCTCGACGTCGACGTGGCGTAAAGTCGTAAGCAAAAATAAAGTTGACTTCTTGTATCAGAGTGTAGAAAATTTTCAACGTGTATGTAAGGGAGTGAGAGACTGGAACAAATTACTTAAGGAGGTAATGAGCAATATAGGTACCTCAGATTGTGAAGGGACTTAAACCAAAAATACTAACTAATACGTATGAATTGTGTAGGATAATTGCCTCCGGTGTATCTTCTCCATCGTAATTAATTAATAATAATAAATGTCGTAATTTGTTATTATTAGTAGGCGACATGGGTATAAGATTTTCAATAGTTCCTGTCTGGCTTGATATAGTATATCTGTTCTGCTGATTCACTGTTGCTCATGATATTGATCCGTAAACTATGACATATGTGGCAGGGAAATTAAAAGCGTTCCGGGAAGATTAACCCTTGGCATAGAACTTGTGTACATTTTGGAAGGTAAAATCAGTGATTCCGCTTGCAAGAGACGAATATAATCCTCTGGAACAAAATTTTGTGAGTACGCAGCTGTTGTACTGAAATCGTGCTTACGATTGCATTTATGTAACCATATTTTTCTAAGTTGTAGCTCCTTCGGAAATGAATGACCAATACCTTTCATATGTTCTGCTTTAAGATGTACAGTTTAAATTATATTTTAATCAAATTGACATTCACAATACGACAGTACTCATAAGCTTAAGCGCTCCAGCAAAACACCCTGCTCCTACGGTGACGTCATGTCCAGAGTGATAAATCTCTGCTCGGTATGCGCCTGCTAGAAGGGCCTTCCTTTGCTCAAATATACAACTCACATTGGCTATATATACAAAATTATAGACAGCATTCATTTTACGCCGAAAATTTATAATTATTACGTAATCCGCTATATATAAAAATAGACGTGTGTCCCTGTATTTCACTTTTCAGCCACTACTACCCAGCACAGATCAATGGTGTTTGTGTGTGATAGTAGCATGGAGTTTCCTAACGTTGGCCGAATGCCGATAACTGTATGGGTGTGGGAGATATGCTGGTTAAAAGTGGTCGATGTCGGGCATTTTCATATTTCTATCAAAAACATATGTATCCATATTCTTCTCTTTCCTGCCACAACTACATAGTGCAGACCATTGGTGTTTGTGTGTGGTAGTAGTATCGAGTCTCCCATAGTGCACTATGGTGGTTGCATGTCGGAAGCTATGGGGGAGTTGGACATATGGTGGTTGAAAGTGACCAGCCTGGAGTACTTTCGTATTTCGACCAAAGACGTGGGTGTCCCTATATTTCACTTTTCAGGCACAACTACCTAGCGCAAACCACTGGTGTTTGTGTATGGTAGTGGCTTGTTTCAAGTCTCCTATCGTGCACAATGGTGGTTAGATATCAGTAGCTATGGGGTGTGGGAGATATAGTGGTTGAAAGTGATGGACCTGATATTAAAATAGACATATGTGTCCCTATATATCACTCCACAGCCACCACTACGTAATGCCGTCCTGTATTTATTGTGTGTGGTATTAACCTTAAGTCTCCCAAAGTACACCATGGTGGTGTCATGTCGGTAACAATGGGGGTGTGGGAGATATAGTGGTTGAAATTGATCGACGGAGGGCATTTTTATGTTTCGATCAAAGACATGTGTGTCCGTATATTTCACTTTGCAGCCATAAATACTCTGCGCAGATCATTGATGTTTGTATGTGGTATTAGCCTCGAGTCTCCCATCGTGCACTATGGTGGTTACATGTTGGTATCTGTCAGTCAAAATTCTTTACAAACATGAACGAAGTCGTGGGTACCAGCTAGTATATATATAAAAATAGACGTGAGTGTCTCTGTATTTCACTTTACCTAACGCTGATCACTGGTGTTTGGGTGTGGTAGTAGCATGTAGTTTCCCATCGTGCACAACGTTGGCCGAATTCCGGTAGGTGTACGGGTGTGGGAAGTATGGTGGTTGAAAATGATCGATCTGGGACATTTTCATATTTCGACCAAAGACTTGTGTGTCCGTATATTTCACTTTTTAGCCAAAACTAAATAGCGCAGACAACTGGTGTTTCTGTGTGGTAGTAGCATCGAATTTTCTATCGTGCGCTATGCTGCTTGCATGCCGGTAGCTATGGGGGTGTGGGAGATATGGTGGTTCAAATTGGTCGACCTTCATATTTCGACAAAAGACATGTGTGTCCCTGTATTTTATTTTTCAGGCAAAACTACCTATCGCAGACCACAGGTGTTTGTGTGTGTTAGTAGCATGGAGTCACCGATCGTGCACAACATTGGTCGAATGTCGGTAGCTTGGGGGTGTGGAAGTTACGGTGGTTGAAACTGGTTGACCTGATATAATAATAGACATGTGTGTCCCTATTTTTCACTCTGCAGCCAAAACTACCTAGAGTAGTCAACTGATGTTTGTGTGTGGTAGTAGCCTCAAGTATCCCAACGAGCACCATGTTGGTTGCATGTTGGTAGCTATTGGGGCGTGGTTGAAATAGGTCGACGGATTGCATTTTCATATTTCGACAAAAGACATGTATTTCCCTATATTTCACTTTGCTGTCAGAAACACCTGGCGCCTACCACTAGTGTATGTATGTAGTAATAGTCTCAAGTCTCCCATCATGCATTTTGGTAGTTGAATGTTAGGAGCTGTGGTAACGTGGGAGATATAGTAGTTAAAATTCGTCGACGAAGAGAATTTTCATATTTCGATGAAAGACATGTGTGTCCTTACATTTAAAGCCATAAATATCCTGCACAGAAAACTTGTGTTTGTGTGTGGTATTAGGCCCCCATCATGATATCAATCAAAATTCTTTACAAACACGAACGAGGTCGTGGGCACTAGCTAGTAATAAATAAATACATTCGTGTATTCTAAGCTGATTTTCTAAAAGCGATTACCAAGTATACCTACACGTTCCAATTGTTCTACTGAAATTAGCTTCAGGACTAACAAAGACTTTTCATTATACCTTGGTTGTGGAAACTAAATTTTGTGAACAACGAGTGGCGTTACTATAACAGATTCAGAATCTTGAGAAAAATTAGATCGCTGCTACATGAATTTAACGGTTAAAGTTTCAACTTTCATTTTCAATAAAAGTTACCATTAAGGTGTATATATAGAAACTATTTGTATTTAGCCGTTTATTATGAAGTTTATTGCTGTTTCCCATGTTAATACGCTTACACGAATAATAACTTCTTCTACTTCTATTTTCAATAACTTTCATCACTCAATACTGCTGTACTTTTTTAAATAAAAATAATGAGTTTCTTGACTGACTAAAACTCTCCAAGACTTAATTTGTAGACGTCTATTGGTAATCACTGTTGCTCATAGTCATGCATGCCGAACAAATATTCGTTACTTTCTCGTGCTCTCTACATGAACCGAAGGATCTAGCGCATTCCATCTTTCTCCTTTTTTCCTCGATTGTCTGCTGTGAATACGAAATGTGATTGATGGGATGATTGCCAACATTTGCTTCCATCGATCACTGTCATATATATATTGCTTTCTCTCCGCCGATATCTCATTGGAGAATTTCTTACACTTCGCTAAGATTGATTGACAAAACAATATATCCAGCGGAGAGGCGCGCAAACAAATGAACCTCATCATTACCCGTTGTAATAGACTGTCGCTGTGTGCCCACGACTGACGTGCACTACTGGAGGCTGTCTTAAGAGAATACTGGGCGTTCTGCAGGAATGGAAAATGGAACTTATTTTACAATAAGTTTTACAGACATTCGAATTTGGTAATGGTGGAACAAAAATGTATTGTTCCATTGCATTATGATCTTATATATATATATATGATAGGGAACACTTCCCAACTGTAATATAATATACAAAAAAAACTGTAAGTAAAGAAAAAAATGCTATAACTTACATTTAATAACAGATAAATACTATTAATTACATAAAGATATTATTCTAAATATCAAAACTGGTACATAACTTGTTTTAAGGCATCGATGATGGTATAATAAACCTAAACACGTATGCCTAAACGAAGTTCTATTTTGTAGCTGCAATAGACGGATGAAAACCCATTGTTAGCAGCTAAGGATAACGGCCTAAATATTCAAAATGAGAAATCTTTCAGTTTCAAACACTGAACTAGAATTCTGAAGTTTTTTTTTCCCTAAACTGTATATATTGACCACAGAACTTTATGGATATGAAGCTCGAATTTTAGGAATAGCATGAAGAAGGAAAATTGAAGTATTTGGAACGTGTTGATACTGAAAGATGCTTGCAATTAAGTGGAAAAAAAGACAGGAAGAGATAAACGAAATGATGAATTAGTAAAAATGTTTAGTAAGATGTTTCACAGGAAGAATATCCAGGATGGCGGGTGATATTTTAAGACATGGTGGACTTCGTAAATTTTGAGTAGAGGGAACAGTGGAAGGGAATAACTGTAGTGTGGGAAAGAAATATTTAAGTGGTAGGTTGTGATGAATATGTTGAGATGAGATTAGCCTGAGATAAGGAAGAGATGGAGGATAGCATCAAACCAGTAAAAAGACTGACGACAAAAGAATAAGAATGCCCACCTCGTGCTTAAGAGCTAATCACGTTTTATGCTGTTGTGATGATCCTAATCTTTAGCAGAGCAACTTGTATTAACGATCTTAATGATCTACATAGAGAGGATGACAATTTGTGTCGACCTCCTAGTAAACTGTTCCGCATGAAATATAATCAATTCTACTTATACGTAGTTCGTACTGATTTTCCGTTAAAGGTGAGAAGACATAAACCATTATAATGGACTAGGCTGAGTAACGGATGGAGTGCAGGCTTTGTGGTAGACAGGTAGACCAGGTGGGCCTCGAGTTGATGCAGCTGTAGCGGTGACTTCATCGTCCTTTCTTGTGTCGTTGTCGAGGTGAAGTGTGGGGCAGCTGCTGCGCCTCACGGGCCTGGCTGCGAGAGAGCATCGTGCCGGAAGCGAGAGGCCCGTCTTTTGTGTGAGCTATGCTATCCGAGAACTTGTTGTGGGTCTCTGGTCACCGCACAATGCAGCTCACGCAGCTGGCTGTCTGCCTGGGCGTGGGTCGATATCTTGACTCACACAATTGAGTTACACTGACGAGTTCATTCTCAAGGTTCGCAGATTTTTACAAAGCCCGTAATCAGTAGGCCCATCACGACAGAAGTGCGTTTGGATTTTTGAAAAACGCTTTACTTACAGAGTTTTGGTATTTTTTATGCGGTGATCGAATGAATTTTAAGAAAATCGGCACTAACATCTTCTGTTTAGTACTTAATCCCTATTAATATTTAGACAATACTCGCTGCTTTACAGTGTTAACAGGTGCAAAGATCTGGCCTCTCTTCGAAAATTCATAATTGACGAAATTCGCTTTTAAGAATTCCCTTCGGAAAATCATCTCTGGTAAGCATAAATGTCATAGTCACTGTCAGAAAAACTTGGGTTATATATTCTTGCCTCAGTGCTTAAATAAATGTTCATTAGCTTTGGTATTACACTTGGGGAAAATATATCGCAGCAGTTATATTTGAAGTCTGTCGACATTTGAATGACTTCAGTAACTAAATTCACTGAAAATCATCTTTGTCAACTCTCGTCATTGTGGCTGATAAATACTTATCGATAAATGCGATGTCTGAATTATACACTGATCAGCCAGAACATTATGACTACTTACCTACTATCGATACAGCTGCATCGTCCAGCCGATAGCAGCGTCACCTGACGAGGAATGACTGCTAGTCAGACACACACACGGTGCATGTAGTGTTAGTGAGCGTTGTATCCGTTTTTAGAATGGGGGCATATTGTGATAGCCCAGAGGATCGACACGAGAATTTCGGAAACTGCACGATTTGTTAGTTTCTCGAGGTGGTGAGTGGCTTCAACAAGTGGCGAAACGAAGGTGAAACAACGTCCAAACGTCGAGGGGTTGGGCGGCCACCCTTCATTACAGATGTCGGACGTCGTAGGCTAGGCAGACTGATAAAACAGCGCGGGTGGCTAAAATCCGACTTTAATGCTGGACAAAGTACAAGTGTGTATGAACACACAGCGCACTGAACATTCCTGACGATTGATCTCCGCAGCCGGCGACCCATGCATGTGCCAATGTTAACACCACGACATCGGCAACTACGACTGAGCATGTGACCATCGTCAATGGGCACTGACGCAATGGCAGAGCGTTGCATGGTCTGATTATCTCTATACTTTCTTCATCATGCCGATGGGAGGGTGCGAATCCGTCATTTTCCAGGGTAAAAGCTTCTTGACACCTCTACTGCGGGACGGAGACAATCTGGCGGCGGCTCAATTCTGCTCTGGGGAACATTCGCGTGGGCATCCATGGGTCCAGTGGAGCTCGTACAAGGCACCATGACTGCCAATAAGTATAGTACACTGATTGCAGACCTTGTACACCCCTTCATGATGACCATGTCTCCTAACGGCAGTGACATTTTCAACAAGATAATGCGCCATGTTACAAGGCCAGGAGTGTGATGGAGTGGTTCGAGGAACACAGTGGCGAATTGCAATTAATGTGCTGGCCCCCCAACTCGCCAGAACTGAACCCGATCTAACACATCCGGGATGTGATTGAACGTGGCTTCAGATCTCATCGCCCTCTTCCCTGGAATTCACGGGAATTAGGTGACTTGTCTGTGCTGATGTGGTGCTAACCTCCTCCAGCGACCTACCAAGGCATCGTTGCTTCCACGCCAAGACGCGTCGCTATCCGTGCGAAAGGCGGACATACCGGCTATTAGGTAGGTGGTCATAATGTTCTGGCTGATCAGTGTATCAGCTTTGTACTACGTTTCCAAACTGGAGGAATATGCGTTCTCTTACTTACGAAGTCTTCATTCTGACGGCAAACAATGTTTATTTTTCCAGGCGTGTAACATCTGGTTAATATGTGATTTATGTCTCCTTGCATTGACCATTAAAACTAGATTACATCACTTATAGTTTTACATGTTCGCTCCTACTAGTAGAAAATTTGTGTGGAAACACAGAGAAATCATCTTATTCAATGATATTAATTGCTTATTACTCGAGGATTTTCTGAACACAAGTAACTCATTTCTTTATAAGAATTTCAGATTAAATTATTTGTTAATTATTCTTTATCTCTGATCTCTGCTTCTTGTTTAAACTGGTATCAGTAACATGTAGCCGTCGCAGTTAGATTTAAGATGTTTGTCAGCGTGGAAATACTATTCTCCATGGCAGAACACGCATACGAATGTAGGGAAATAGGATCTTAACCGAGTAATATATTCCAAAAAATGTGAGGAAAATACAGGCACAGTAATAGAAGTGTGCAAAGCTGAAAGATTAGGTAAAACAGTTCTCTTATATAATTAGACATGGAAATAGCACTATTTTTGAACAACATTGTTTAGAATTCTTCAATGAAATCATACAGCATCAGATTCTGTTTCAGAGGCGTTTAGGAGACGCGCATTGTTGATTTCTAAATAGTTTGGCGCACGTTTGGTTCACCTAAGGATCGAAATGCCGTTGACGCATTTAACCTGACTGATTAGTATTTTGGTGTTTTTATGTTCGCTAAAAACGAAATCGGTGCTGCCAATTACAGATGAATTTATACCCGTTCTTTCTTTTTAGCAGCTAAAAATCCGATATGAAAATATTCTTGCTAGTTGTGGCAGTAGAAAGCGCCTCTGTGTGAAGGACTCCTCTCTCCCAATCGACCGCTGCTAATTACTGCAGCGGCCCATCCACACACTGCTCTGGACAGGGCAGAAATACGCTTAATTAGTCCTGGAAGTAGAGCCAGTGACTTGCCGAGAAATAACCGTAATTGCAATCGACGATTCTGTGTTTGTGCAGCGGAAGTGGCTCCCATCCGTCTGAGTGTAAACGACTTCCGTGTTATATGTTATTGCGCGCAACTAATAAGAGATCGTAACTGTGAGATACCACAAACAGTCTCGCAAAATAATTTCTGTGTAGTTCCCCACAAAGTTTTACTCGCTATTACGTACGATTCGCTGCTAATACGCAGATGAAATTAATGGTAATGAAATACTTTCACATTATTTATGACATTCACGTAGATCTTCTCCGAGCGTTTTGTTTGAAGAACTTGACATTAACAAACCAAAAGCGAAAGATTCGGTTAAACAGTCGCCTCTCGATTCCTGCAAAGGTATTCCAAAATTCTGACAATATTTTTTTTGTGGATCTTGACGTCCTGCCAATACGTTTGCTGTCATTTATAACGATATAACATATAGAAAGATGGTGAGAGTTGCTATAATCGACTAGGGAAGTAAAGGATACCAGCATTTGTCTAGCTGGATATGGATATAGTCTGAAAACGTTACAAATTTCTTGTCATAACAGTAATTTACTGTCTTCTTATGGAGGTCATAGACACAGAGTGAGAACAGATAGCGTTGCAAAATCTGTAAAATAACAATAATCTGAAAACATCGGCTCAACACGTCTGACGTCAAAAAAGAATTTAGCGAACATAATTTCTTCTGTACCGCTTGGATCTAATGAAATGTTTTCCCATGTTCAGAAGTGCTGTAAGACAGAACTTTATCTTTTTTTAAAAAAAAAAGTAAGAAAGAAGAGAGAGGTACAGTAAAAGAGAAGTACGATTACCTTATTCGTGTGTTGAGTAAAGTGGCGATATCATGATGAATCCCACTAACAATATTCAGAAGCAAGCGATCTCCGCATCACTTCAATGCCTGAAGTCACCGAGTCCAAATATGCTGCCTAAACGCGGTAATTCTACAGAATAAAGTAATCTACAACTTAACAAATACCATCGATTGTCCTACCATAGTTAAAGATCAGCAAATAAGACTTACAGCACGGAAAACTGAGATTAAGGATTCATTAAAAGATTTCCCTAAACGAAAAAGTTTTCAGTTTCTATATGAGACAAGTTGCTGCTGAGTGGTTTCGTAGCTAAGTGAGCCTCATTATACTATCTTACGGCTAATGATTTGAACTATCACAAATCATTCATATGATCATTAAGTGTATGTAGTACCAACGTTTTTATTACTTATCACAAATTTGTTCAATGCTCACCTTAAAGAAGTGAATTTTTTAAAGAATGTAGGGCGGCTTTGTAACGTTACGAAGTACAGTACATCAGTGTTTCGCCCGACTACGAAGATGGACTTTGTTTCTGATACCCCTCGGCTGAAGCGCCCCTAATGGCAGCACACCTGCTGTTTTATATGCATAACCGGCGTGGTTTACCCGTGGCAGATAGCGGTTCCCCCTACCACAGGTTCAGTACGCCGCTGCACCAACGGCTTCCAAGGCCCTGCTCCACGCTAAGATAGTGTTAAAAGAATTAAATGAACAGCCATCTGCTCCTTGATTTGCTGTGAAATAGACGTCACATGTCACTTCAATACTAACGTCCACCATACGCTACTTACTGAAACAAACAGACTGATATGTTGAAAATTAGTTCTGATACTTTTTCAACGACGTTTGTAGAAGGCATAAATAGTGGGTTCCTTTACGAAACCTAAAAATTCACTAATTTTGGATGTGCAAGATGCCCTCGCAGTATCTGTCTGCATCGACAATTGCACACCAAAGGGTTGTACTCAGTCTGAGGCTCTCGGATGAAAACGGTTTGATAAGATAGCCCTTGTCAGTCTAACTGAACACACGTAATCTTAAAAATGACACAGGAAAAATCAGAATTTAGTAATATTGGTGAGTCCAGATTGCAAACGTTTGGGATAAGAAATTTTGTATTGTAGGAGTTACCATTGAGAAAAATGATTCATCTGGTTAACGTTTTCTTCCTAGAGTTCAAAAGGGCCTAATATATGATATTTTGCAAACCAAATACTAATTATTAAGTTTCTTAATTACTTTCGGTGTACTGTAAATCATTAAACTGTAGCTTAAAATCTTTCGTGTGAAGTGATGGTTTACGTCAAATGACTGAAGAAATGCTGATATGAATTTGCTAACATTTGTTTTAACTATCTAAACTAATTAATAAATGATAGTAACAACATCACAGTTTAATTTAGTAAATAAAAAAAAAAAGACTCGTCTAATCCTTAATGGCAAACGTGGAACTTCGCAGTGGCAGATTTATTGAGCACATGGAAAATGGAAACTGTAACTTTCGTTTATTTGTATGTTACCAGATTTACAACATAGGTTCCGCTATATATTTTCTTGTGAATGAGGAAAGTCCAAGGATTAAATGGACTATTTTATCGTTTCAGAATAGTGAGTCGAACCTCTGACTGCAGACATAGGAATGTTTCAATGATATTCACTCATTATTAAAAGTGTTCAGAAAAAACAGTTGTAAACATATAATAATTCCGTGTGGTATTAATGACCTGGCGATAGAGTTTCTATTGGCTGTGCATTCCGCCCATGTCATAGCCGCCTAAACCCGGCAATCCAACCGGGTACAGGGGACATACAGTTTAACTTGGAATTCCGAACCACGGAAGCGTTCTGGCGTACTTCACATTACACAGCAAGCTGTGCTAGGGGTGAAGGTTGGGTTTGCGGGCCTATGAAAATTCGAACCGGTGACCTTTCAAACCCCCAGTCAGACGCCTTAACCACTGATCTACCAGACCACTCAGTTATCTCCAGGCTGATGCGCATTGACAGAAGTCGTGTCAAAAATAGCGAACTTTCCTAAAGGGGAAAGATAATTTGTCTCGAAATCAATACGTTCCATAAATACGACAGAGATACTTTCTGTGTTTCTATTTTCGTGAACTGAGATACAATAAACAAAAAATGTTGTATGTCATCGTTTGGCACAAACGCACGTTCCAGTGTGTCTCAGCAGTTACATTACTGAAGTAGTGCAGAAGCCGTTGGCACTTGATGTCTTGACCGTCCTTGTGGCGGTCCAGATGGGTTCACCTTGACACTCCCCCTGCGCTGGGTCACCGGCCGGCGTTCATACGGCAAGCAGCTCGAGTGACATCACTAGGCTGTGATGAGTCCTGCTCCGGTTATACAGGATGCACCACTGCCGAATGTATCCTTCAGGCCTCGGTTACACCTGGACTGTAATTTATTTCGATACCAGACATTTAATAAAAGTGTAACTGAGCCTCTGCTTATCCGACATCCTGCAGTAGCTTTCTGTCTCCCGTCTTACGATGATTATTATTATTATTATTTGTTACTGCTTTACGCCTCTTCGACGGCTATGGTCATTAGAGGCAGGTATGGGACTGGGGACAAGGAACGGGAAGGAATTCGGCCATAGGCCTTGTTGAAGGGAGCATCTCAGCATTCGCCTGGAGTGATTTGGGGTAAACCATTGGAAAAACCAAATCTGGATGCCCGGTACGGGGATTCAAACCCACGTCCTCCCGAATGCGAGGCTAGAACGTTAATCCTTTCACCCACCACGCTCGTTCCTGTCTTCCAGTATTCCTCGACATTAAAGAGTGAGATCCACGGTCCTGTGAATTTTAAGAACAAGGTACTAACTGTTCTAAAGGCAAAACACAGCACCAATAAACAGTGCTGACTCAACGAAAAACGTGGACGTTTCTGTACCAAACATTACTACCAGAATCTAATTTGTTTGTATTTAGGAATAATAGTATTGAGGTTTTGTGAACTTTGGTAGTATGAATTCACTCGATTGTGACACGTAACACTAGTATCCGGCAGTACGGGTCGGGAAGACGAGATAACATTGATGATATCTCAACACTTCCACTATACAGTTGAAAGAACTTCAAATTTAGTTAAGCGTGGGTCCAGGTTCCTACTTTGCGGAATCTTAGGACTGTTCTACAATTTCGGAGCGGTAATAAATTTGCACGCATCATGCAATAAGATTTAGATTCCTGCAAAGAATACACCAAGAAAAAATCCTACGTTCACACTCTGTGCATATTTTTAGAATATTTTACGAAATAATTAAATAATTATTAACAAAATTAACTAAATTTGCTACACACATTCCTTAAAAAAAGTTTGTTTTCAGAAAACGTTTCATGTAAAGTGAGAGACCACGTACTGTAGGAATAAAACCACACTGAACTTACCATTACAGCAATGGCTTACCTTTCCATATCAGGTACGTTGTTATATCTCAGAGGTCAAAATCGGCCAGAAACTTTATTATAACGTTTCTTGGTACTCGTCACATATAAAGATGATGCCAAGAAAATCGAGGAACACAGATTTGTAGAAACAATCCGATTACGTTACTATCCCGCAAACAACTTCAGCGACGTTATTATATGTCGCCATCAGCTACTGAAAATTCCAGCGATTGTAACACATACTCTTCATCTGAGAAATATGATTACCAACGCAACCAAACACAACACTTTAATTTGCACGTCAGACAGTATCAGAACGACATTTAGCGAACTACAAATAAATGGTCCAATTAACTTTTCAAATACATAAAATGTTATATTTACTAACCAAGATAGCACACTGAACAGAAACAAAATCTGTGCAGTCGAATATTAAAAGGAAATGAAATTAAGAGTATTATAACGTTCAGAGGAATGCTATAACGAAACACATATGATTTAATACCATAATGAATTAAAAGACAAGAATTATAGTACAAATCTATTTCAGACATACTACTTACTGCATTTCTCAGCAATATGTTGCAAAAGATGACGAAAAGCGTCCTGAGTATTCGCTCCATACGTATCAAACCACATGAAAGTCTCGATATTCTCTGGTAGTAATGCTGACGATAATATTCTGTTCGTTCTTAACAAACGTTTCAAACGACTCCATGAGTTCTCTACCAGATTTTTGCATGTACTAGCATTTAGGTAGCCAAATATATTGAGTGATTGACAGTTTTATGAAAATATGGAGACACACATCCAGTAAAGCCCAATCCAAAATAAGCTTCTCACATACCTGTCCAAATTTCCGACCCTTGTTGCCTCATATGATTGCAAAGGATTGGCATAGGTACCTCGAGGTTCCTCGGGCCACATGAATTACTAGTCCCCGTCGTTCAGATATATTTCATACATTTCAACAACCCACCTCACGAGCACAAATCTGCCCATATATTATTATTATTATTTGTTTTGGAAACAACGCTCTCATCAATTTGGAAAACACATACTGGTCCCCTAAACAAGAATTACTCGGGATGTTTAAGCAATTTCCAAGAGCAGACATCCTTGAAGTATCTAAACATCTGGAGGTCTTTATTATCACAAACTCTTAAAATCCTTCAACATGCCAACGGACATCTTACCAGAAAAAATAAATCCATAAAGGATTTATCGGATTTATCGGATTAGAGACGCCTTCGAAGAAGGATTCTTCAAACTCAAACCTTTTCCTGCGGCACTTTTACACATCTAAAATAATGACCCAAATATCGTGATGGATCTCTCAACAAAGTGCGAGTTCTTTTATAATGCATTGTATCCTGCACCGAATAGAAAACCTAATCAATCCCACAGACTGAAGTGTTTGAAGTATTTGTCTGTTATCGCGTCCGAAGAGTATATATAAATTTTGTAGAACTTCGAAATCTATATGTTTTATATTAATAATTCAATAAAAAGTACCACAAAACTTCTCACTCTGTCGTGCACAAATAGCGCCAAATATCTAAAACTGAATCGCGACCAGTAATGAAACAATATTTATGTAATTACTTTTTTTTATTCTCCGCCGTAAAATAGCTGTAAAATGCAGATAAGATGCACAGATTGTCTTTCTGCTGTTTCTTTCATATGCACATCGCTGGTCCAGGTTGATCGTAAAACGCTTCCAAGTAACATATCAATTGTTTTCCGAACATGAAGAGTATTGAACGACAAACGCATAAGTATACCGATTAAAAATTGATCTCAGGACTATTTGTATTAGTATTAATTGCATATCATCTCCACTCCGTGCAGCATTTTTTCCTTTCAATTTCTGATTGTATTCTGCAGTAATTTTCATGGACACGTCTAGATGCACTTCTTACTCCTATATTTAACAGGTTCACACGAAGAATCTGAATGCTCCAATACCATGCATTGCTATGTATTTTTTGCAGCATGGGAGCAGGGCTCATTTCCAAGGAAACACAAATTCGCTTTCTTTTGGTACGAATGGAAAATGCAAATGAGTTTTTGGCATGGATGTATAATTTTACAACTACGTCCAGGAATCATTTCCACGAAAACACCAGACGTAATAAGTGAGTGGTAACGCGCTGGCCTCCATCCGCGAGAACGCTGGTTTGAATCCCCGAGCGGACATTGATTTTTCGGTTTGCCACTATTTTCAGAAATCCCTCCACGCCGATGACACCATGGTCTTTTCAGTGTCACATCTGACGACATCTTACTATTTGGTTCAGTCCTCATTTCCACGTAAATGCTAACTCACTTTCTTTTGATACAAATCGAAAATATATAGGCCTATGCGCCACAGCCAAGGATGTATGTTACTGCTTGGTCCAGGAGGCATTTTCACGTTAACACCGAGCGCAGTTGGTAAGCGGAAACGCTTTGCTCTCTGGTTCACGAGAAAGCTGGTTAGAATATCTTGTGTCGGTGTAGTATGTTGCCAAAAGCGCCCTATAACAATCAACTTCACCGTCAGAAGTCGGCAGCTATGAGAATATTAACATCTCATAGAAATATATTTACCATACATAACCGATACGAGTATAAACATCTCAGTGCAATATGTGTTTGTAACTGAAATCCTGTGTATCCTTACATTTGCCCTTACTTGTATTTATGCTCTATATGGATGCGGAATGCAGTTTTCTCTGCAGCAAGTAATCGTAAGAAACATTTTCAATGAACATAAACAGGTAATAACACATATTTGTTTGCACAATAACTTGTAACGATCTACCAACATTTCGAACAACTTTATTCATATTTCATACGTTTGATGACTTTACATGAAACATAATGCGTCTTCAGGGCGTGTGTACCAAATTTCAGACCTATATCACATTCCCTTCTTGGAACCCGACCCTGTAAATGTGTTTATAATCAATTTTGGATAATGAATTTCACACCCTTTTTACATTCTTTGGCAACATCTTCCACATTAATATAATTCAACGCTATTGAAGGTTAAAACGCTTACTACACAGCAAAGTTCACCTGTTCGGTATAGAGAGGTATGTTGCAACAAAATTATTTCTGCGCTGCGTTTTGAAGAAGAGGAGAGCCCGAAGCGTTGGCATCCATCCTGCTGTTGCCTGGAGCGAGGAGTTGTGAACAGAAGGTGTGGTAAATCACGATCTATACCGAGGTCAGAAAACTTTAAACGCCAAACTAAATGGCGCTGGAACGGAGAGCGAGATTCCTTCGCCGTCACGACTTCCTCCGTTCAAAAGACAAGAGATTCACTGGAGCACAGAGGAGGTTTTTTTGATCCTCTGGTTGCTGTAGACAAGTAATGTTGAGGTCGTGAGCTGTACAGTGCATTCAGTACGAATTATCTCGACGCTCGCGTAATATTTCAACTACCATTCTAAATCAATCCCACTGCTCATCTTCTGGTAATCTAAATTGTGAGACTTTCTTTTTTTGCCTATTCGTCGATGCTTCTTTGTTCATAACATTACGTTCTCTAGACCGGAGTCATTCCTTCACAAATTGTTCCGCGACCATCTGTTTACATTAGGAACGAGAAACTTATCATGCACACTTGTTTGTACCGCACAGTAGCGAATTTTGTGTTGTTTGGTCAATGATGAAAAAGTCTCTATTCTTTGGTATCAGCAGTTTTTAAAATGTAACTGTCCATGGTGAAAATTCACTCCAAGCATATGACACGAGTTCACTTTTTATCAACCACGTATTTTAATTAACTTTTTAAAGATATCGTTGTATATGGCAGTCGCTTAGCAACACTGACACATTACTGTATTAAGCTAGTGGACTACGTTCCAAGCGCCTCTAATGCCGCACCGCGCTCTACTGCAATCATTAAGTTACAATCAAATTTACTACACGTTTATATCTATCTCATCTCTTAGGACGCAATTAACTCTGAATTAAAAGCAGTTTCAATAAAACACTATTGTTACATGGTTAAACAACCGCAAACTAAAGCTTCTGCTCGTTTTTCTGGCAACTTGCATACTATATTAGATGCAAGTATTAATAGTATTTGTTGTTTAAGTATATGATATTTTAAATATGGGAGAAATATATCAGATTCTTATGTAATAAATGTTTTTAGGAAAGTCCGGTAACAAAAATAGTCTAACATAGACAACTCAGACACACGACTTTATTTTCTGACAAAAAAAAAAAAAGCCCTTGTACTTATATAGAACCCACACCCCTCCCTTAACTAGAAAGTAATATCACAAAGTTTTTGACTAATATAGTCGATTTTTGGTTAGGGAAACACGTAACATGACCAAAGTTGAAGTCTGCCATTTATTTCGTTTACAATACAAAGAGTGAGTAAAAAAGGACCTTACAAATTTTGAATGATGTAGAAATTTATTGAGATAACTTACAGTATCAATAGATGTGTCATTTTGTAGCTAACAACCTCACGTTTCACATAAAAGTGTCCAGTGTCAATGTGACTACCAATTGTCATGCGGCAAATACCCCACCGGTAATCAATTTCTTCCCACACTCGTTGCAACCAGTCGGGCGCAACTTGTGCAAAGGCAGCGTATATTCGAGTTTTCAGGTCGACCAAATTGTTTGGTAGGGGAGGAACATACAAACGCTCTGTAATGAAACCCCAGAGCAAGAAATGCAGTGGTGTCAAGTCTGGGGAGCGAGATGGCTTTGTGATTGGCCCTTTCACGGCCAATCCACCGACCTGGGAAGCGATTATCGAGGAAATTTCGAACTTCTATGAGGAAATGAGAAGTTGCTCGATCTTGTTGATAGTAAACTGTCCGATCTCAGTCATCTTCATCACTGTGTGGAATTAAAAAGTTTTCAAGCATATACAGATACACAATACTAGTGACAGTTTTCTCCATGAAAAAGAAAGGGGCTTGCACTTTTAACTTGCTTAGGGCACGAAACACATTAACTTCGGGGCTGTCACGAACGTGTTCCGGGGTTTCATGTGGATTTTCACTGCCCCATATTCTGCAATTGTGGGTGTTCACCATGCCACTGATATGAAATGTTGACTCATCGCTGAAGATTATTGTGTTCAGGAATGTCTCGTCGTCCCTATTCGATGCAACATTTCCACACAGAATTCCACACGGGCAAACTTATCTGCATCACTAATGTGCTGTGCCATTGTGAATCTGTATCGTTTCAAGTGTAAACTTCTACTCAATACTCGCCAGTCTTTTGTGGAATGCCAATGTTGCGAGAAGCACGTCGCGTTGATATTTGTAGACTGTGGGCAAAGCTCTCCCTCACCTATTCGACATAATCAACACTCGGGCGACTTGGTGATTTAGTATCATGTCGCAGTGAACAACTCGCCTCAACAAAGTCTTGTGCCAAGAGTAAATTGTAGGCCGCTTGGAGGTTCTTTAGCGTATTCGGAGCGAAATTTACGCCGAACAGTAGTTGCAGAGTAGGTTTAATGAAACCAAAATACTCAGTGAGCACGAACCGCACCAATAAAAGTAGCCATTTTAACTGTGCACTACGCTGGCGCTCAGGGTGGCGGAATGGTGTACTGATGCACTATGTGCATCAAACTTGAGGTTGTTTGATACAAAATGACATTCTGTAAGTTATCTCATCAAATTTACTATACCATTCCAAAGTTGTAAACTCTTTTTTGACTCACCTTGTATAGTCCTGTGGTCGACGGACCTTAAGCAGGTACAGATCACTAAAAACTGTAGAAATTTTTTTTCTGCGATACTGATTTTCTTCAGTCCCACGAAACTGTTCTAATTTATTTGAGTATGATGTGTTCTGAGTAAAATCTTCAAAGCTTGCTAATGGTAATAAATGTACAGTACATGTGGTATAGTAAATTTATTCACTCACATTTAACGAACGTAAATATGATTATGCATTGGCCAATACAGTTCCAATTTAGAACTATTTAACCATCCCTATTACTACAAACATTTTCTTTGATGACTTAGAGTAAATTTTATCAACTTTATCAGCAGGTTAATAGCTGAAAAATATAAATGAGGATCTACTTTCATAATAATTAGCAACGGATATCCTTTTATATTTCTTCTTACAATAACTTCTTTATTATGATTACTTAAAAAAAACGAGTATATACTAACTTAAGCATTAAAATTTATCACGATATTCTCAACTTAGTACTTTATTTAAGTTTGTATTGTTCATGATGACATATAATTATAAATTACTTGCATATGCCTGATTTGTTTCTTCAAACAAAACACAAATAGAACCAAAATAGAAATTTCGAGTTCTAAGTAAGTCGGGAATGTAATTTTAACTGTAATTATGCTTTAAATCTGAAAATTGCTGTTATCAGAAAACAGGACTTAATCGGCTCTACCATTATACTCAATTATTTTTGGTGAGTATAAAATAATTGAACGCGCTGTGGCCTACCTCATTGTCTAAACTGCTTTAGATGTTTGAAATCTAGTTTCGATGATGACATATTTTGCACTTGAACCGGAATTAAGTTTACTGGCTGAAAGACAGAACCTTATTTAACAAATAATGGAGATATTTGTTATTAACAGCATCTCCAGTATTAAATAATCTTATTGTATGGAGATATTCTTTCTATGATAGCTTCAGAGTCTTGACATCTTTCGTGGTTTCCATCTAAACTGTGATTTAGAATCAGGCTATACCCTACGCCTTTCAAAAATTACGGGTTGAACGGAGTGTTGTGGCAATTCATTTGTTCGCAATCGATTAAGTAAATAGAATTGTTATAAAATAACTCTCAATGCTGTTCCCCGTGCTTTACGCTGTGGCGAAAAGTTCCATTTCTCTTTCTGGTACAGGTTGCATTTCAAACACAAACTGAAATAACGATCTCAGTTAAATCAAAGGAAATTGAAAACAAAATTTAAAAATTTACTTTTTGTCGCGTGATATTAGTTTTAATGGGGGCATATGCCGCACAGATCGTGATCAACCTGGAAGTATTTTCAACTTTTTGTCGCGTGATATTAGTTTCAATGGGGGCATATGCCGCACAGATCGTGATCAACCTGGAAGTATTTTCAATCACATGAAGTACTGTTTTCGGAACCATGGCGCTTACGGAAACAACTTAAAACAAACAAAAACTGAATTACTTATGTCTTCTGCTGCAAAGTAAAATGCCAATTATCATTTTGACCCTGGCTAAGTTTCAATCTAATCAAAACATCAACAGAAATTGCTGCTTGAAAATTAAAACTTTTATCTTACTTATCTATTGACAAAGAATTTAACTAAAATCTCTCCATCGAATGAATATAAATAAATGAAAACAGACTTATACGAGTTAATATGTTAATTTAAACGTAATTCATATTTTTCTTTCAGTGGTTTGGTAATTCATTTATGCGAATGCTTAAATAAATTGAACTATAACTAAAAAAAGGTGCATAGCCTCCAGTTGGTAGTAACATATCTGGCCTTTTTAACCCGTAAGCACGATGATACAATGACCAAGCCTAGCCATTTATTAGTGCTGATGGGTCCAGCACTTATAACTAGATACTATTGACGATTAAGAATATTTATACCGATGCTGATGTTCGGCCATCCAGATTTAGTTTTTCCACAGTTTACCGAAATCACTCCAAGGTAATGCCGGGATAGTTCCTTCAAAAGGCCAATTCTGAACTCCTTCCTCCTCCTTGTCCCCAGTTCTTCCCGCCCCTAAAGACGTCGACATAGACGAGACGTAAAGCACGAAAGAAAAAAAATCTTGTGACATATGTCCCTTTTTTGTAAATGATTCTTACAACAGCTTATCTCTTTAATTGTATCTGATGGCTAATTTTTCGGGACAAATAGTTGTTGAACTACTGATCGGTGTAACTAACATGGGTGGCTACTCTTTTTGAACACTTATTGCCTCTTCTGTAAAATTTGAGTTACGTCAGTGTAAAGTTTAGTTTTTAGCATACTTCCTAAAGTTGAAAATATTGGTATGCCGCGTTAATTTTGTGCAAAAATGGTATATGGAGCTAATTCGATACAGGCAACTTAGTGTCAAAGTGAAACACTGTACGTCGGCAACGCTTTCTGGAGGTATGTGCGGTGTTTCATGAAATACCAACTGAAGCTTGTCACAGACGGACCATCAGCTACTGAAGTTTAGTTACTGGGTGTAATCGCGCAAGTTGAATAAGAAGAGACTGTCATCATATCAATCTCGGGATTTGTCAGAAACACGAAACGTTTCACAAATGAAGCGTTGGGAAGTCTACACAACGATCATAAGAGTGAAAGTCTTCAAGGAAAAAACGAATGGTCAGAATTAAGTGATAGCTCAGCTCTGGCTGTATCCGAGAATGATTTCAATCTTCGGGTACTATTTTAACAGGTCAGTGGCAGACAAAAAAAAAAGTTAATGGTGTTTACTCGAGCCATATGCATAATTTAGTCGTCCGTAGCTTCCAGAAATCACTCGCGTGCATGACGGGATAGTTCCTCTAAAATTCTATTGCCAATTTTTTTTTCCACTTCCTTGTTGGAAATCCTGTTGCTGCTCTAATAAAGAGACTTAAATCCGGAACATAAAATAAAAAGTTTTGGAACTGCAGTGTTACATTGATAACTTTCACACAAAGCTTGACCCCAGTAAACGTGCCCCTAGCTAAAGCAGTATATTTTGCATTTCATACCTGCATGTACACGTTTCTCCAGAAGAACAGCCAAGCCATTTCCCCAAGTGCCAAAATCTACAAACAAGTGCAAGACTTCCTGAGCGTTACTGCAGCCCTCTTTCATGTATTACTGGCAGAGTAAGACATGTTGGCATCATGAGAAACTTGATAACACCTGAAGTTCCTAGAATTAGAATCATCCCATATAATCGTTTCCAGTTTTTTCCAGGTAAACCAATGAGACTTACCCTAGACGTGTTTGTAATGTGTTTAAATGAGACGGCCTGTGAGTAACGATTTCGTACCCCCTCTATATTTGCGTGATGTCACTTCTTCAAAAATAGCAACAGATACGCTTTCGTTAATAGCTGCTGTAGTAGCTTGCGAGACTACATTCCTCCTTCTAGCCGTCTGGCGATCGCGTAGGACGAAACAGGTTGTACAGATATGGTTGGGTCCATTCTTGTTTCTCTTATAATGCAACTATCATTAATTATTCCTGTCTTTACCTTCAGACAGAACATTCCAGATATTTTGCTCGCGGAATCGCTTGTAATGAAACGACTGACCGCAATGCGTTACACCAAGCAACGCTCCTGGATTGACTTTAAAAGTTCGGTATGCTGCCGACAATGGAACCTAAGTGGTTTTGTACGCACTGTCACCCATCCTATTCCGTGCGCATTTTCTCAAACGTGCGATGATTGCTTGCACATTTTATGCAGTGGAACCCATGTCCGTTATTGGCCATGTTGAATTTCTGGAAAATAAAATCATGACTATTTCACCGAACTTCTCAGAATTCGTGACATGACATTATAATTTATATTTAAACAGTACTTGTTTTCGTCAGCATTGTTGAACTGAACATAATATCCTCAATTTTATTTATTCTTATGTTTTATCAATAATTACAAAGGGGAAAACTTTAATTAAATCAAAATCGGCCAAATTTGTTTAGATACACTACTGTTTGTGAAAGTTTCAAAACCCAATCGGAACGGTAATCACTCCACAATCGGAGGGTATTTAGCACAGTGGAACCATATCTAGTAATTAAGATTGTGTGCACGTAGCCCCAGAAACGCCCTCCTCAAGTGATTATTACGCCATGCTCAATCGACACATATCATATCAAGTGGACACAGGGGCCCAATCTCGACACTTAAATAAGTTCGAAGTTGGCAAAATGACCACACAATGTGACCGCAAGGCGTAATGACCGCCATCTTGTCTACATGGCCATAACCGCTTCGTTTAAAAAGGTAGCTCGACGTTGGAGCAATGCAACGTGTGTGGAATTGTCGACGTTTCGATGTAGTCTGGTGAGAGCTGCACCAGTAGCATTCAACCATTATGTTTCCATTGACCAGAAACCAACAACGCTTCAGACTGCAATGAGCAGGTGAGCGCCGTCACTGAGGGAGTGAGTGGCATAATGTACTGTTTCAGGATGAGTTCCGCTTCAGTTTGTCCTACAGTGACGGTCGCGTCTGTAAACTACGTGGCTCGATCTAGGGGGGGCAAGGGTCGGGGAGAAAGCTACGCTGGGCTACGTAGGGGGTGGGGGTTCCGGGTCAAGCCTAGTGTTGCAAATTGAAAAAAAAAAAAAAAAAAATCATTTCAGATTTGTGAAAAAAAAAAACATGAAAAAAACCTAGCACTTTTTTTTCAGAAAACAATATATTTGATAAATTATAGTTTTATTTATTGAACTTACATTTTACATGTGTGTTTTAAATCTTACTAAATCATATAATGTCTTACATAATGATTCATAAATGTATCTATGCAGGTAACATAATTTTTTATTCATCCTCTTTGTCGGTACCACATTCACTAGTATCAGTACTACCAACACTAGTTCGGTAGGAGTCGGAATTTTCTGTTTTTTCTCCTGTCTCCACTAGATCCATAACTTCAGAAATAGTTACATTTTCTTTTACTGGTTGTATTGTATGCAAAAGCTTTTGAGATTGCAATTTTAGATTGTGAGGAAAGTACACACTGTGCATAAAGACTGCGCCGATAGTTCTGTATTACGGTCTTTTAAGTTTGAATTTAAATCTATTATCATACAAAATAGGAGCTTTATTTGTTTTCAATCGTTGGTTTACGCCAACGATTGCAAGTAAATGATTCATAATTACTGACAATGACTCAGTATACGCTGCGAGTTTAGCAAATATACGAATATAAGGAAAGCACAATAAGTAATAAAAAGAAGCAAAAAACCGTAGATAAATTTAAAATTCCTAATTTTTTGAAAAGATCCGTAGGTTTGCAGATAAATTTGTAGGGCTGGCAGCACTAGTTCAAATAGCGAGTATCAATCCAAACAACGGGGATTCCTTCTCACGCAAGTCCCCATTCGTAAAAGAAAACTTCAGTCAATGTTGTCAATATTTTTGTAATTTTTTTTCTACTGAACCAGAAAAATATAGAAGATTTAAAAATTAAGATAAGTACTTAGTATAAACTCTAAAATAGTCATATTAAACGATAAATGCCTGAAAAATTTAGTAGTTATGAAAAAAAACATGTCCCGGAAAAAACCTGTTTTTTCACAGTTTTCTTCATGTTTTTTTTTCAGGTCAGAAAAAAAACGTTTTTTACAACACTAGTCAAGCCACGTAGCTTTTCATTCATATTATTTGTCACAGTTAAAATAAGGTACAGCACATACAACAGCATGTAAATATTTATTTCCATCATTTAATTATTTCCGCATGTAATTAGCGATAGTGTGACAAGAGAAAACGATACAAAATGTCTTCTGGAATGAATAGGTAAAAAGTTACGTATCACGCGGGAGAGAGGGTGGGGGGGAGATTAGAGGCAAAAACTGCGTCAGGCTACGTGAGGGGGTGGTGGGAGTGTGGACTTATGGCAGGCCAAAATGGAGCTGCGTAGTTTGTGGACACTCCCTTAAGACGCTACCGTGGTGATAAAATCGGTCATACAGCGTTCTTGATGAAACACTAAGGCTGATGGCATTGTCTCCATCTCGCCTCTTGGGTATTGATGACATTCTGAACAGCAACCACTATTTCAGGTACGTTTAGACGGAAGGCACTGCCCCACATCCAGGTACCTCCATATGCCTTATTTAATCAGCACAATGCTCGGCCATATGTCGTGAGGAATGTGCATGTCTTTTTCGAGGAAGAACGGGTACTACTGCTTCTGCTTCCCCGGCCTGCACGTTCGGCTGACATGTCGCCCATCGAACTTCTTTGAGATATGGTGGTCGACATCTTGTTCGTTCTGTCGCCTACATAACGCGTGGCAGTGCGTTCTTCAACAGCATATTCAGTCTATCTTCGGTTCCATGATACGACGTCGAGAGGCTGGCGTACTGAATTCTCACGGTCAAAATGCATATGTTCAGTACTGTATTTCTAATGATTTGAGTATTGTCATATAACTCGCTTATGGAATTGATTTCATTGTGATCTCATGTCTCCTTGGTGTTGCAATTTTCACAAATAGTTTATAGTTAAAATTAGCAACATTCTCCCATCCGTGCGGATAGGAAAATTAAACGCTACCTGATAGATTTCAGTTCTGTTTTTGTTTTTACATAAGCGGCTTTTGTCCTGTGTTTCCATACATAGGTGCTTATTTTCACCTCCTCTTCTGAAATTTCATGCATATCTTATCTAATCGTAAATAAATCATATGTTTTTTGCTGCTTGTGTTGAGAAATGTTAAAAACATGTAATTCTCTTTCTGTTTTACTGTTTATAACTTATCGCAATGTCACCGTACTAAAGTGATGATAGGTATTCATTTTATACTATTTGACTGCTGAAATTATTAATCTTGCTGAATCATTATATGGAAGCTGGCAGGTGGAGAGAGTAGATGAGAGGTGTGAGAATTCGTAACAATCCCGGTCGTCTTTTGAACTTCAAACAACGAATAATGGATCATCCTTCTCTATATATAAGAGGTATGTTGTGTGGGAGAATTTTGTACTGAAATATGTGGCTGTACGGAATATTTCCGACATATTCACAGTTCAGACTGATAAATATGACTCAAATTTTTCTAAACTGTAAACATAAATAGCACTCTCAATACCATTCTTAAGAAAAAAATGTGTTCGCTATTCGCTACAATTTTATATCAGATCTGGTTGGTTATCAGTTGCAAGACCTGCGTTCGAATCCTCGACCGACCATCCATCATTCGGTTTTCTATTGTTTCACGGAATTAGTGTAGGCAAATACCCAGAAGGACCCTTCGAAAGGCCGTGACCGCATTCCTTCTCGTTCCTTGTTCCCAAACCTCCTCCGTCTCCAGCAGATATAAAAAGTTCCAAATAAGTTAATAACATTGTTAAACAAGAAGGGTAAAATTATTTTTTCCTGCAACTCGAGACACCAACGAAAGTGTTATTATAATATTTCTAAAATGTGTTTTTTTGTTTTTTGCTACAAGCCATCTTTCTCCCTTCTTTTCAAACAAAATTGACAAATGAGGTATCATTTAAAATATTGAGTTCTCGCTTTAGTAACATTATTAATTAAGAAAGGAATTTTTCGAAATTTTACACGTAAGTGGCAAAATTATGAACAATGGAAATCGCGGTAATGCAATAGTTCAGAGTGAAGCTGCTAGGCTTCGCTGCATTACCGTTAGATAGCAACACCACATTTCTCAAAAATATTATTGAACTGTGTGTTTTTTCTAGACTAAGGAGCTTTTTAGATATTTTTGTTTCTTTTCGGAAAATAGTTAATCAAAAAACAATGATGTTCATATTTTCACTTCAAATGTTGTCTACAAAGAGGTTTTGTAACGCAAACGTTTTTTAGTTAAATTTTTAATATAAATATCTTGTATGAAATTTTCATGTAAATTATATTAGGTTTTCTGTTGCAAGTGACTACGAGTTTGTGTCATGCGTATGTTCAACGTCTTCAGAAGTGTTTTGTAATTGTTTCGTAAGACGCCGTAAATGTTTTGCTACGTACCTATTTCGGTTGACAAATAAATAACCTCGCCATTCATTGTGTATCATCAGCGAAATTTTCTCACGATCCACCTAGTTACGAATAAAAAATACTACCGCCATTATCGCATAATGCACCACATCACCTAAAAGTAATAAGAAACTTTATTCTGTCGGAATACTTAAATTTATTGCAACAACCGTGTTGCGGAATGATGAGTAACCAGAGCACTCATGGTAGAAAGATAAACCTAATTTTTTGTTTCGGAGAGATGAAATAACAGCATCCCGTACAGTGTGTGAGTATAATCGTCCCGTATAAGTTTATCTATTTATTTTCTGTCAGAAACATACATTGTTACACAATTACAAACATCGAATTGTACTAAACTAAACCAAACCTTCGCTACTTCCAGTGTACTTTCCGAGGCATCAAATAGATCATTTTCCGACCAGAATGCTGGATACAGTCGACACTGGTGCATGTGCTGAACAGTCTGATCTTCGCTGCAGTCGCACTTGTCCTCGACCTCAGAGTAGCCTCATCTTGCTAGGTTGACTTTGGATCTGCCCACTCCTCATCTCTGCATATTCAGAGACTTCCATATCAAACAACACCCTAGTCATAGCCAGGTTGTAAAGTTTCAGACAATCTTCTCCAGGGGGCGTACATTAATTACGTGAGGTGTTTTTCCGGAATTCCGGACCCCCCCTTCTCCTCTGTTGAAATTTCGCGAAATTTGGTCGAACCCCTCCCCCCCCCATCCCTGTAAAATGACGTGAGATTTTGACGGAGACACCCCCCCCCCCTTTTCGAATGGACCTCGCAACTTTTTGAGACTTTTTTTTAGGTCTCATGCTCACAAGGGTGGTTATACCCCCCTCCCCAAAGTCTGTTTCTACCCCCCTAAAATCGGTTTTTACCCCCTTAAAATCGACTTTCGCGTCATTTGTAGACCTTTTTTAGCTCTACCATTCTACAAGAATTTCAAAACCTCACGTGAGATTTCCATTAACCGCCCCCCTCCCCCTTGGGGATATTTCGTGAAATTTGGACGGACACCCCCCCCCCCTGTAAAATGACGTGTGATTTTGACGGAGACTACCTAGACACCCCCCCCCCCTTTTTTACGAATGGACCACGCAAATTTTTCAGACTTTTTTTTTAGGTCTCATGCTCCCAAGAGCGGTTATAACCCCCCCCCCATTCGATTTTTACCCCCCCTAAAATCGACTTTCGCGTCATTTGTAGACCTTTTTTTTAGCTCTACCATCCTACAAGAATTTCAAAACCTCACGTGAGATTTCCGTTGACCCACCCCCTCCCCCTTGGTGAGGTTTCGTGAGATTTCGCCGGGCCCCCTCCCCCCCCCCTTATTTCACCTCACGTAATTAATGAACGCCCCCTTATGTGGCTTTCTCAATTGCAGTTGTAAGTTCCTTCGATGTTTTTAGGAAACATTTCCTGGACTTTTTGCCTGTGTGGTAAATGTCCATGTAAAGGATGAGTTCTTTCATAATCCGCTTTCCTCATTTCCTTGGTCGCTGATCGTTCTCTTCAAACAGAAGGTGGTGCTATTCCTGCGAGGAGGTGGAGCCATTCGACTGGAGTGGAGTTTAAACAGCCTGTTATGATTGTGCAGACGTCGTTGAGAGCAATGTCCACCAGTTTGGCATCAGCGAGTTGTATTATACAGAACAGGTATACTCCCCAGCCTAGTAACACAGCGCTAAGGCAGAAGTTCGAATGGTTTAAGGTTGGCTACACCTCTGTGATCTAGCCAGTTTTGTAAGTATATCGTTGTTTGTAGAAACACTGAAATTCATCAATGTTTTCTGAATGTAAGAGACCTGTCAATGGTCACTCTTAGATATTTCTTGGTGTCGCAGTGTTCCAGTTTGACCCCGGACCGTATTACCTTCTACCTTAAACTGACTTCTCTACTCCTCAAATGTAAAGCACATACTTGTGACTTCGCAGGATTTGGTTAAAGCTGGTTAGTGCTGTAGTATCTTGACAAACCTTCCAGAGCGTTAGTGAGGTTGTTCTCCAATGATTCAAAACGTTCCGTAGAATTGAAAGGCCTATAGTGACTGGCGGTTCTCTCGCCGTGTGATACTGTGAAGTCCAGGCTGGGAGGCAGAAGGAAGGCGGGCCGGGCCCGGTATAATTGGCGTGGCACGCCGGCCGCCCTCGCCGCATTCCTCGCGTGCCAGCGGACCCCTGGCTTCATTAACGGCACGACTACCTCCGCGCCGATATGATTTCACTCGCGCTCGCATCCGGACACGAGTGTCTGTTGTGCTCTGTCACTGTCTGCCCATGAATGCCACTCGTGTCGGCCGCAGTTTTGATCATTTGCAGCATGTAAGCAACGCCTCATTTCGGCATTCCAGCGCTTCCTAACTATAACTTTCTCGGTGTACAATAACACAAGGGAAGTACATAAATCACTGAAATTTCGATTTCTAAGTTTGATGGGGTAATATCAAGATGGGAATACCGCTGCGGCCTCGCGTAGTAAACACACAGATCACGTGATCACGTGATGTATATGACATCATTGTGACGTATGGTCCATTCTGCACGTTCCAACACTGTAACAGCTATAGATATGATCTGAATTGGATACCTGCAATACGTGCGTTATGGTTACGTTTCACTTTGGTCCAGGCTGCATTACGACCGAAACGCATGTTTATAAAATATGATTTCGTCAATCATCATTTGAGTTTATGTTGTAATGCAGCCTGGACCATACGTCACAATGATGTCATATATGCCACGTGATCTGTGTGTTTACTACGCGAGGCCGCAGCGGTATCCCCATCTTGATATTACCCGTTTGATGTCATCTTTACCCTTTGAAACTCTCCATTATTTTCTTCGCAGATGGCTTTGTGTATCATAGATTTTCAATTACTCTAATAATGTCGTCGGTTAAGGAATTTAGTGCGCTTGTGATTTTTGTGCGTGGCGAAGTGGTTACCAAATTAGGCAGGATCCATCCTGAGCGGACTTTACCATTCAGTGGACCATTTAACATAAAGTCCAAAAATTAGTATCTGTATTGTGCCCAGCGTATGCGTATTTGTATCACAGAGACCGTGTCCAAATTTACTTTCAACTGTTTCCCCGTAGGATTCACAGAGGTAGAGCCCCGCACTCCCGATTGAGCTTGGCACTGGAGATGGAGGTGACGGGGTAGACACCACGCTACGGCAAGTGTTTTTTCCCGCAGGGTTCCTCCACAGTACTCATTCGATAGCACACTGAGTTGGCTTGGGGCGACGTTGTTGACGTCTTATCTCCGATGAGAATCCTCTGCTTCGTCGAGGATCGAACTCCGGTCACCCGGGCCGAGGTCAGTCGCTCTGTCACCTGAGGCAAGCGTCCGCCCGTCCTAATATGACAATATTTAAAAAAAAGTACTTGCACCTTGTATTCAGTTAATTTATTCCGTAATTCAATCTAAAATAGATATCAAGACGTCCATTACAGCGTTCTAACACCCTGGAGGAGTAGAATCTTTTGCAAGAAGGTAGAAAGATACGATAATGTATGTTAATTGAGGGGATTATTGCGGTATTTGCCTCAGAAATGTACTTAAAATTGGTACTTGTAAACGCACAAGAAGTGAAATATTTATGTATTTTTCTGTGTATTTTTCCTACGTATTGTTTTCTGTGTATTTTTTAAAGTTTTTGATGTTTCTTTCAAACGTGAGTCCGATACTATCTTTATTGCATTTTTTCAGTGGGCGTAAATGGGCACTAGTCCAAATTATTTCCGTAAACAATAGAACCGGACTTAAGTAAACAAACAGCAACTAAAAATACTGGTGCGCGTATCAGTGTGTAATAATGGCGACTGCTCCTCATATAAATATATCGCCAGATGTCGTCACGTGACTTTCGTTGAGTATTAAAGCAATATAAGCCTTCAAATATTTGATAAAGTTTAGGTGTACTCGTGAAACACATATATTCACTCTTATACTTACATGCGCTTAATAGACTCTATCATAGCTGCTTGCATCAAAGTATCGTTAAGAGCGCATGCGCAGAACGTTACGGCGCATGCCCAATTAACGCGTAAAGTTAACAATTTTTTTCCTACCGTGTGCAAATAAGTTTCACCTCAAAATTAAGGTCAATCTTTGTTTTGAAACTTTACCACTCTGTGCGCTGATTCCGGCGGTTTCTGTTGTGTTGTTGTGGAGGTGTTGCCAGCAACATACAGGCGTGTGATACGGCAGTGATTCTTGCCCTGTCGTGTGGCTGATACAGGTGCCGTGCCGGCGGGAGCCAGCCTAGTAAACTGTTTGCGTCCGCCATAAACAGAGCAGACAAACTTTACTACAACACGCCCAGGCGTCTGTCTGGCTCATAAAGCCAAAGCCAGAACGACCGGAAAAAAGGGAAACAAGTTTAACTTAAACATTGTCAGAGGTGCGAGACACAAATAACGTTATAAAATTATGTGTCATGTTCTAAAAGTAAAATTCAAGGTCTGTAGCAGAGTCTTTTACGCTTAGCAGCTTGTTCCCTGAATATTAAGCAACGTCATCATCAGTTCATTGGGTCCATAACCAGTTCTCATTAAACCCGCGCGCAAATCAAACGGACCTGGAAAGTATCACCAACGTTTTGCTGTTAAGTGGACTTTCTAAGGTAGCGTATTTAGTTCTCGCAGTATAAGCAACAAGGTCTTCCATGATCTTACAGTGACGGAAATCTGTTCCAGTCAGAAAATGTTCTCCTTTATCACTGTAAAGTTTAAAATGTCTTCTTGTTTCACTTAGTGAAATGAATTTAGCTTCGCCTTTTAAGAGCACAAATTAGTTTATCTCTTAGTTGACTTGGAAGTATAATTGGTGGTTGTGTTTACAATGTGGTGTGTAACAGAATTCACATCTTTTTTTTTGTGTTAAAAGTTTCAAAAGAGATTGAGTTCTTAACTGCGTCTCTAAGTAAACTGCTTTGCACAGTTTGTGAGAGATTTTAGAAACTAATGTTATTACACCCTCACCGCTATCTTGTTACCACATTAGGATCCATGCATAAAGTACGAATATGTGAGAAACTGGAAACTGCTGAGGTATTTAAAAATTTCAAGACACAGCGATAGGACTGGCGTGGTAGAGCCATGTTTTAACGCCAAGTTGTTAACTACCAGGTAGAAATTTAACTACACGCTGAGAAGGCGTGGAAGCATATTCCGGGTTTTCAATTCCAAGGGAAACAACCGAGCGTTGTGGGTGAAAGGTTAACGCTCTGGCCTCGCATTCGGGAGGACGCGGGTTCGAATCCCCGTCCGGGCATCCAGATTTGGGCTTTCCATGGTTTCCCCAAATCACTCCAGGTGAATGCCGGGATGCTTCCTTCAAACGGTCATGGCCGAATTCCTTCCCGTTGCTTGCCCCAACCCCATCCCGCCTCTAATGACCTTCCCGTCGACGAGGCGTAAAGACAAAAAAAAAAAAAAAAGGGAAACTCCTCGTTTTTAAAGCTATTGCAAGCCCAGAGCTCAAATTATAATAATTTATTCTAGGTCCAGAGCCAATCTACATTAGTAAAGAAAGAACCTCAATGATAATATCTATATTTACCGACGGGAAAGTCCCAAGTTTAATTATTACGATACTATGTTTCAGCACGACCTTCTTCACCTCTGGCGCGAAGAACAATGGAGAAGGTAGGAGTTAACACGTTAGCGTGCACAGCCTATTCGCATAATAAGAAATACACATGCTGTCTGAGTGAAAAACGTATGTTGAAATTATCGTCAAGACTATGAGTTAATATTTATTCTTCCAGTGTTACGATAGGATCTCGTTGATCGACAAATATCTCATAATGAACATGAATGACTGGCAGGCTATGAATTACTTTGATGAGTATCTTTACAGTATCCATAGCTACTAGTGTAGGAAACGTTCTCATGACGAGTTCCTTCAGTGTTTTTCTACATAATCTTTGAACATCTTTTTGCACTTTTCTGATTTCCTTGTACGAGTTCAGATATGCTTGATTCGCAAATGTTCTATCCAGCTTTGGAGCTCCAGCATGCGATAACTTTTCATGGGCATAAACACATAAAAATAATTCGGGGCTGTATGGCCACTTCCACAAACATCTTCCATTTGAATTTGTTGAGGAGGCTTGAGGCACCCACCAGGCCAAATTTTTTCGATACTCCAGATGCTGAATAATAATATCTCGGCAGATTCCACGTTGTCAACATAGTCTGCCAATGTCAAGCATTGATTAAATCAAATTGGCCAACATCAGTTGATGGAGTAGGCGAGATAGTGGATCTCGTATCTGTTGGCAGTACTCAGTAGCTGTGATATCGCACCGATTCCCGACTCCTTTTCAAGAACTTGTTTGTGAATTCATGACTGAACACTTTTTCAACAATAGAAATCATATCACAGCAATGATTTCTAATGATTACAAATTAATAACTGTCGATTATTGATAACCTCAATTGATTTATTTATTGTAATATTAAAGCTGAATTTCAAACAGTGTTACCACCAGAAATCATCAAAACATTTTATACCTGCAAACTTACGTTTTGATCGTCCCACTTAAGATAGTCCATTAAGTGGATATATTGAAGTAGGTAACGGCGGCAAGTTATATTTAATGGTTACATTACATTCACATTTCGGCCACTTGGGTACTAAGCTGTCTGGAAATAGTCTGGTAGCTGTAATTTTAACTAAAAAAGAACGATGTTCCAAGGAAGGGAGACCATCTGGTCGTAAAAGTTTTAAGAGGATGCTGGCACCGAACTGCAGGCAATAAACGCACCCAGTTCAACGTTATTACTCCACATGTACAATAAACGGACTGAATCTAACTCTAGGAGCATCACGCATGTACAGACACGCATTTTCAATTGAAGATCAAACAACAACCAATCTGGGCATCATGCAAGCGTATTTTGGAGGAGTTAAAAATAACTGCAAATAATGCTATAATCACTTGATTTTTATCTAAATTACACAGATAACGCTTTTACACCGAAAGTAGAAATTTTAGTTGGGGATATTAATCTCATAATGATTGAAGCCTATATAAACAATTAAGTATTTCTGTTTCCTGATTTTTTAATTTTCTATATTATTTTAGTTTGAACTTTTGTAATGTGCATTTGAATACAGCACTGTTATTACTAACAGCTTCGTTTTAACTGCTGTTTGTTGTTTTCACGTAAAACGACGCCTTCCATTGGTAGGATTTTATTATAATGGTGTTTATTTGTTTTTGTGATACGAAATACGGCATATGTGATTCTATAGCTAGCATAGATGAAATCTTTTGAACTTCATGTAGAATAAAAGAACTTGAAATAATGACAAACGACATTATGTCATGAGGTGGAAAAAATAAGAGGGAACTGTAGAACATATATCTTCATAACTGTTGGATAATAACTGGTGAATATCTTAGGTTTAGTTTGCGATTAACAACAATTGCAAATGATTCGTTAACAAAACCATCAAGGTTATGACATGATTTGATGATAGTATTTAAAGTTCATCAAGCCACATCTGCTACCATTAAACGAAGAGGATGATCCGGTCCAAACAGATTCTAATATTTTTACGTTTAAGACGGAAAATAGAGTCTGTTAGTATACTATAATAGGTCCAGGCAATTCACATCAGCCCTTTGAAGAAGCTGATGCGAATGAATTTTATATAAAGAATTTCTTCATTCCACAGGTGAAACTTCGTCGATTGATTCAAACTTGAAGTTTCATCCTTCTTTCTGTGACTTTCTACGGAACTCCTCTGTTGTTTGAAACGTCAAATTGTAGTAAATCGTACAGCGAAGTCAGACGTTCATCATATTCAGCAAAAAAGTTTATATTAAAATAAATAAACGTAATAAATATTTGAGATAATATAACATTTATATGATATCTGATTTATTATGTAATAATATGTAATATACGATGCTAATCCTAAAAATAAAGAATAGGGGGAATAAAATAGCTTCAAACTTTAACGTTTGTCTCGTAGATGCGGTATTAATGGGTCAAAAGTTTTCATCGTCAACGAAGTATCTTTATACCAAACAAACCTATGGATTAGAAGCTACCGTACTGTTTTGCAAGAGATAATAGCCAGAGTCAAGCGACTGAAATCCTTCAGGTTAAGCATCCAGAAGACCATACGAGACAAAATCAGAAGTGAATTAGTAAACTTCAACTGTGACTACAAAAAGCGTTCTTTGGAAAATCATGGCTGAAATTTTTGGTCACATGATAAGAATGACACCACATAGACTAACTAAAGCATATTTTGAAAAACCTATAGAAACAAATCAACTAGAACAGTTGGATGAGATAAGCACAATAAAAATGACAAGTCGCAGTCCAGAGTTGGAGAAGATACAGGAGGAGAAATGATGACAAGATAGAAGATTAAGGAAGAGCCTAGTTCATTACCACACTCCGTCAGCTGGAGTGAAAAACCTGTGATGATGATGATATATGTAAATACAATCTAGGAATAAAGGAAAAATGAGAAGCGAAGAAATGAAAACTTTGATGTGCACCCATAGTGAGTAAGAAACTGGCGCAAGTGAGAAAAATATGATGAGAACTACAGGGCGGGAAAACCAACAGGTTGTGGAGACGACGGTGTTGGCAGATGGTGCGGGTATCTTGGCGATGTGGAACCTGTTGCCTGCCTCTGTCGCGCGTGTCACCAAATTTGGGGCGCAGCGGCCAAGGACATACCGCACCCGACATTCACCTCTTCCTCTCGTCTGTGCTTTACGGAAAAGCAACTGCCAGCTCCTGGTCTCCGAATCCTCACGTCACAGAAAGGGCCGGAGTTTTAAAGTTGCGATACTTCAACGAGACATTCATTTCTGACGAAGCTCACTTTGTGACCGTACAATAGGATGGAAGGGTACGTGACCAGTCGTTCTGCTGGAGAGTCATTCCTGACAGTATTAGTCAGTTATCTATCTATACTAATAAAAGCCTAAACTTTTTCATTGTGTATCCATGTCCGTCACAATCCCCGCTCTCGTTACCAACTAACAACGACCAGAGATGTTATTTAAGGATATGTACGTTATTTAATAACACTTCTTCTATTTAGTTAAACATCTGCGAAAAAATGAATTGGCACAAAACTGAAAGAAAGTATTTATGTCGTTTAAAACAACGTGTTAATTATTAGTTGTTTTTGATTACTTATATCCATTTGATGTAGATGATGTTTTCTTATACTCTGTGTCCAGAGATACCGCTGAGTGCTTACAAGCTATTGATAATTGATGTAAATGTTTCCCCTGTGTGTCACTGTTATAGTAAACTCGAAGAAATGAGTTGTCAAAACACTGAAATAAAAGTATGTATAGTGTTTAAATTAACATATTAATTATTATTTGCTTTTTATTACTGATATCACATTATCAACCGCTTATAGATAGTTCCAATGGGTCACATTTTTTTTTTTTTTTTTTAACTGCTTTACGTCTCTTTTTAACATCTAGGTCTCTTAGAGACCGGAAATGATGGGGGGCAAGGATGGGGGCAAGGAATGGGAAGGAATTCGGCCATGGCCTTTTGAAGGAAGCATCCCGGCATTTGCCTGGAGTGATTTGGGGAAACCATGGAAAACCCAAATCTGGATGCCCGGACGGGGATTCGAACCGCCGTCCTCCCGAATGCGAGGCGAGAACGCTAACCGTTACACCGCCCCGCTCGGTCCAATGGGTCAAATTTGGATCGCGAAACAGTGAATGTATTCATACGCGGGCTAGAAGCTGTAATTTTCGAACGGCACTGTTAGTGGAGGTTGTGGTAATGTTGAAATGTGGGACCAGAATGACAACTGGAGATTAGTTTTATAAAAAAATTAAGCTGCTTTCATAAGCACCATGTTATTAAAGTTATTGCTTCATGCGGACGGAAGGAGCTTCAACTTTAACGTGCTTAATGCGATATGGACCAGGAATAAAACTAATATTACACGATTTAGCATGAGATTTTGGGAATGCCAGTTTATTTTTAATGTCATTGTTTTCATACCTCGGTGGTTATTAATTCTGTAGAAGATCCAACGGAATCGCTATGTAAACTACCACCGAAATATGTACAACGTTACAAAGTCAAGGTTATGAGCATTATATAATATGAATTCCAGGTAGTTAAACAACTGCATATAAATGAATTGTGCAACCCTGAGATCAGCCCTTCATTTTTGACACTCTAAGAGACTAATAATAATTGTAAACGTTAAGTGCAGCTACTTCAATTTATGCCCACCCTTTTGAACATCATTTTTAACTGGCTCTGTCATTATTAAATAGGAGCCATGTGACGTTAGTAATTCACCTTGGCGATTATGTTATAACGCAATTTTACAATGACTGTGCTGCTTGATTTCCATCCTTATATTTATCGATCTCAACTAAGAATTTTACGGTCCAGAGAACCGCCGAAACAGTTTTTCTTGCTGATACTATATTGCATGTATGCAGACTGACGACTCCGTTCCATAATTATTCGGTAAACGTTCATTAACCCCGAAAATTGCACGTTTCAGATTTTCAATTTCACGTAACCTGTTCTCTCAGCAACCGCGCCACGCAATTATACCCTTCTTCGCTCATAAAACTTGCTTAATTGCAACCAATCAACGCCCCTCTCTCTACTTCCTTGGATATTTGTTAGTAGTAAGTGTTTTATACCATCGAACTAAACAGTTTTTTGTTGTACGTTCATAGCAAAAAAAAAACAAAAAAAAATCTACCAGTTTATAGCACATTTTTTTTGTTAAGTAAGATATCATCTACAAGTAATTTTTATGTGCTGTCATTTGACATTTGTGGTCTGATGGACTTATTTTGTTTTTTAAGACCTCTGTTACCGCAATACGTAAAAGGAATCATTTAGTAGTTAATATTACAGTGTCAAGTTTCCTCATGAAGAAAATATGCTACTGTGAACTCTGCTATTTTTTTTTCTCCTTTGCACTGTAAAAATGAGTTATGTAATCTAATACTCATCATAATGTTAAATGCCAAGAGATGCTAATTGGCAATTTGTATCATACTGAAGAATGAACAACACACAGCAATCGTGGAATTTATGCAGTATTCAAGTTACAAATTTCTTTGGCAGACTGTTATTTGTGAATAAAAACACAAATAACTGCCCACGAGATAAATTCGCGTACTTAAAGTCGGAGCTCACAGCCAGCGTCTTGTTCAACATGAATTGTAATTGGATGTAAATTTGTAGAATTAAATGTTTATTGTTTCCCCTTTATATTTATGAAATGTAATTTCACTCAATCGTTGCCATACTACGAACACAAGAAAATCCAATGTATGACTGAGATAGTATTACGGCCAACCAAAATTTATTCCATTAAATTATCTAACCAGAATTTCAGTAACCACTATCTGTAACATTAATCGTTTAAACTAGTACACAACTGGAAACTTGAATACAGAAAAACAAGCATTTGCAATAATTTCAGTGAAACCCTGCAGCAGGGTAAAGTAGTCATTTATCCCCGGATTATGAAAAAACATCCAATAACAGCTTCTAGGCATCGCCATTATTGTGAACAAAATTTTTATGCATTGGCAATATATTTAATGGTTTGACCATTATGTATGGAAGTGCAGCGGATTATTAAACATAATTTTGCAATGGAAACTGATTGAAATTGGGTCGTCTGGCTTCTAAAAAATTGAAAAAAGGGGTATGTGTGAAACACTAATGACATGATAGGTTTTCTTGTGGTTTTTGCCGTACAGTGCAAACAAAGCAAAGCAAACTTAGTTTGCGCTTCCGCGTTTCGATTTATATAATCTTATTCGGTACCGTAAACCTATGTAAATAATAAACTGCTATGTTTCTGTAAATCTATTATTATGTGTTTAGCTGTAAGTACTTTTACTTTACTTACGGTTTTTGTTTAGTTAGCGAAATCCATTCAGAAAATGTTTCCATATGAGCATTCTGATTCACTTGTTTTTGTGTTCCATGCAGACAAGTTTCACTTTGTTAATCTGATCTACTATTTCCGACTTGCTATTTTTATGAAGGTTATTAACAATAATTTTCTTGTTGTTTACATTGGTTAATTCAGAATTGCCAACCACTGTAATAATTTACATTGTCGGAAATAATAATAATAAAACCAGTCATTAGTGTAGCAGCTAAGCAAATGAGGTTAAAAATAACATGAGATGATTTATTGATTAATATTCATGATTCTTTTTTTCTTTTCGGCCTTAGTGCAAAAATAGAAATTGTTAATACATATGCAGATTTGACTAAGCTGACGTAGCTCCTTTTCCTTTTGAATAATAAGGCAAAAACATTTAAGGATTCAGTTTGTTTGCTTAGTGCAAACCTATAGAACTTTATAGAATGTAGATATTTAGGAAGGAGTTTCAGGATGTTACTCCGTTGATAACTTAAGCATTTACACTGCGAGCTTAAATACGTTTCAACCCAGGAATTCGAAGATAATGCGTAGGAGAGGAGGCAACAACATGTGAACCCTGACAATTTGAGATCTACACGATATGGAAACTTGCCATTCACGATACCGGTTATTCCTGATTGGCTATGTGGATGTTAATCCACTTGTTTAAAAAAAAGGTGCTGGCGTTTTGTATGTAGTTACCATCTTTCCGTATAATTCAAGGGAGTTAGGAGTGCTTAGTATCCTGTTGAAGCTAGGTTACGATATGAATTAAGAGAGGGAATAGAATGTCACTAGGAAGCGTGAAATCTCTTTGCCGTGGTGTTTTCTTATATTTAGAACTTCTTCTATGACTAGCAGATTACCCAACGTTTCTATTTGATGTTGATTTACCAGTACACTATTTTTAGTCGCCCAGTGAGAAACGAATCTACCAAATTTAATTAAATTTGCGCCAGCCATTTCCGTAATTAAAGATTTACCCACAACCTACCCAGAAAGGTTTTGGATAGAATTGATTTACCCTTCAATATTATTATTTGTTCTATGAGAATCACATGTAACAGTAAAAAAAATTTATAAAGGTTAGTGACGCGCCAATATAATTGAATTTTATTTTACTTTTTGTGTCGTACGCCTTTCACTTTATTGAAGAAATGGCCCACAACATCCAGTTGCATATGTAACAAGTTTGATTAAATATCACCATCCATTTTCAGAGTTAAATTAAACTTCGATACCCGCATAGTTTCCAGAATGATTTTGGTTGGTTGCTGTGATGCGGAATGTCAATTTTCATTTTGGCCTACGGCGCATTTTAACCTAATCACAACATCTGCTAAAGTTGCTGCTCGATAATCGAAACATGTATTGTATGCGCATTAATACATACCACGTCCACAAATCCGTATCTCGAATGTGTCGTTTATTCCGGCATCACGTATAAAATACAGATTTTGAATGGGTTTTCGAGTTTTGAAAGCTTGGGTTTCAAGCTTAAGTCTGATGTATATCTTCAGACATTAGGATAGATTTATTTTACAAATACTCTGGCATAACATGGAAACTGCTGAATCGATTTTGACACTAGGTGCGTCTGATTATGGAGGTGAAAATTATCTCATTCTGTTACTTTATATGGCGCCGGAGCTCAAAAGTTTAAATATGTTACGCAACTTTACAGTCGAATATCAAGTATTCAAAATTATTTTCCCAGCATTGATTTTATTGATAACATGAAAGGCTACCTTCATGTAAAAAGCAGTAGTTATTCATGGTTTAGTTAGTAGCCAGAGATTGTAGCTTTGTGGCTTGAGATAATTTCGACGGCAACGATGCTTTCTGGCGTTTTTTCGTAATCATTAATTTACGTTGATTCCTCTTTAAGTAGTTTCCTCTTCGCATTCATTACGGCCATCTATGGTGTTTAAAGATTGAATAACCGAAATTTAAGGAAGGAACTGGTAGATGCCGCATTATTTTCACGAAGTATGATGCACGCAACATCCAGTTGATATTGCACCTTTGGTGCGTCTCGCGATACTTTCAGAATTTCATTTACTGCTCCGACGTCAAGTAACGTTGAACGATAAGACTTACCACACCTAAACTTCATAAAGGTGAAAACTCCATCGAAATCTCCTTAGTAGTTGTTTAGTTTTTCTTAAATTGATATATACGGGTTTCTTTTTATAGATATTGATGAAAAATGTGACAGAATTGTTCTGTAGACATAGATTCTTCCACTCTGTAACAGTGAAGGTTGATTACCAATAAAAATAAGTTTTCATCGACGTGAAAGTAAAGTGAATATTGATATTGTAAATGAAGCGTACAATTACCTTACGCGTATTTTTACAGTCAAATAAAATATTAAAAAGAAGAGTGTACTGTGCTTATCGTTATTCCTCATGAGATGCAGTTGGCCACAAAACACAGGTGATGTAGTCGGCACCATTTACCGATCGAACTTCTTTACGGTAATAACAGAGTAATATTCTGATATCAACGAGCATACCAATGATTTGAGCTTCAAGAAAATATGTTTGGTCTTTTCGGAATTTGTAAACCTGTTGTGCGCATAGCAGTAACTGATGATGACAAAATGCGCCATATTTATTGACCACAATGGATTAATAATAAAAAATCAGCTTTTACTGCAAGATTCATTTTTACGTTTTTATAAATTGCGGCGTGGGCACACTATCTATCGAGTAATACAATTTAATTTTAATTTAACGCGTAATTAAGTTAAATATAATTTACTTTTTGATTTATTAATAAACGTATTTATGGGAAACATCCGCAGTAACTCTGGCAGTGATAACAGGATATGTTACGGTTTCATGAATTAACACCGTCAATCAAGTGCATCATTTTATTACAGCTTTACTCCTGTGCATATTATCACAGAGCTGCAGCAGTTTTTCCCATACTCACGCAAATAAGCGTACCCAGGAGCAGACATAAACTCTGACCATAATTTGATAATAATGAAGTGCAGGCTGAAATTTAGGCGAATAAGCAAGCAGTATAAGCAGAACCACAGACTGGAAGTGAATAAACTGAAACAATCTGGCACGAGAGAAAAATTTGCAGAAATGGTAGACGTAGGCCTAAGAAGTAACTCTGAAGGGAGCTCAACCGAGGGCGAATGGAATGCATTAAAGCCCGAAATAATGAAAGCTGGTAAAGAAACATTAGGCTTTAGGGAACAAGCTGCCCGAAAACCTTGGATCACAGAAGAAATTTTGGAGTTGATGGAACAGAGGAGAAGGTATAAGAATGCTCAGGATGAAGCAGGAAGAGAGCAGTACAGGCAATTTAGAAATCAAATAAATAGGAAATGTAAAATAGCTAAAGAAAAATGGTTACAAGAAAAGTGTGAAGAAGTAGAAAAGGAAATGGTCGTAGGTAAAGTAGATGTTGCATATAGAAAGATCAAACAGAATTTTGGAGAAATGAAGAAAAGAGGTATGAACATTAAAGCTACCGATGGGAAACCTCTTTTAATGTCAGAAGATAGAGCTAACCGATGGAAGGAATACATTGAGAAACTATGTTGGGGACGACTTGAACAATAGTGTAATGGAAAAGGAAGGCGATGTCGACATTGATGACTTAGGAGATCCTGTTTTGAGGACATAATTTAATAAAGCTCTGAATGACTTGAAAGCAAATAAGGCAGTTGGAATTGATGAGATCCCTGCAGAACTTCTTAAATCCCTAGGAGAGGAAGGAATCGAAAGATTATTCAAGCTGATATCAAAAAGTTATGAAACAGGAGAAATTCCAACTGATTTTAATAAAAATATCAACTTAATACTTCCAAAGATAGCACAAGCCGACAAATGTGAGAATTATCGCACCATTAGTCTAACATCACATGCTTCAAAATTACTGACCAGAATAATATACAGAAGGATGGAAAGGGTAGCAGAAGAGAGAGTAGGTGAAGATCAGTTTGGGTTTAGGAAAAATCGCGGTACAAGGGAAGCAATTCGGTCTTTAAGATTAATACTTAAAGGGCGGATCAAGAAAAACAAAAGATACTTTTATGGCATTTGTTGATTTAGAAAAAGCTTTTGATAATGTTAGGTGGGACAAGATGTTCAAAAGTTTAAAGAAGTCAGGTCTAAAGTATCGAGACAGAAGAATACTTTATAAACTATATAAGAATCAAGTGGCTATAATAAAAGTAGAGAATCACGAGAGACATGCATCAGTTAAAAATGGTGTGAGACAAGGTTGTAGTCTGTCCCCGTTAATATTCAACTTGTATGTAGAAGAAGCAACGAAGAAAGTCAAAGAAAAATTTTCATGTGGTATAAGTTTTCAGGGAGAAAAAAATCAGTATGCTACGATTTGCTGATTGTTAGCAGAGAGGGCTGGGGATATTGAGAAGTTACTGAATGGCATGAACAAAATACTGAAGGAGGATTTTGGACTGAATATAAATCAAACCAAGACAAATGTGATGAAATGTAGCAGAATTGATACCAATACTAGTAGATTAAATATAAAAATAGGATCGGATGCAATAGGAGAAGTAAGTGAATTCTGTTACTTGGGAAGCAACATTTCAACCGATGGCCGAAGCAGGAATGATGTTAAAAGCAGAATAGCACTAGCAAAAAGAGCCTTCATGAAAAAGAGAAACCTTTTAGTTTCAAATATTAATATATGAATTAGAAAGAACTTTTTAAAACTCTTTTTGTGGAGCACAGCACTTTATGGTAGCGAAACATGGACTTTAGGAATACCGGAAAGAAAGAAACTTGAAGCATTTGAAATGTGGTGCTACAGAAGAATGCTGAAAATTAAGTGGACATACAAAGTAAGAAATGAACGAGTTTTGGAAATGATGGGTGAGAATAGAAGTTTATGGAAGAAGCTTACAGAAAGAAGAAACAGGCTGGTAGGTCATATTTTGAGACATGCTGGATTGTTTAATTTGTTAGTGGAGGGAACAGTCGAAGGTAAGAACTGCTCAGGAAGACAGAGATTAGAATATCCGAAGCAGATAATTGAGGACGTGGGCTGTAAGGGGTATGAAGGGATGGAGGATTGCATCAAACCAGTCGAAAGTCTGACGACAGCAAAAAAAAAAAAAAAAAAAAAAAAGACACTGGGCATTCCGAGTACAAAAACATGTAAAGAAAGCAAAAATTTGGAATGAAATAGCTGAAAAGCTCAATCACACTAATAAGTATACATTTATTTATTTTATACAGCATGTGTTATTTTCCACAACCCATAGATATGCTGGTATAATTATTATAAAATTAAAATGAATTTGCGTTATTGAAGTAATTTAGAAAATGGTTTCGTACCGAAAGGCAGCATCAGTTGATCTCTTTCACTCGACTTGCGATTGAGAAAGCATTGGCAAGTTGATTTTTTATTATTGTATCACCTTGTAGTTCTATTTCATTGAACTGTTTTGTGTAACTTCTTACGAAATTGTGAAGGCTACATGTAGCTTTGACAATATGGACTCCGTTATCTACAACCAACTCTTTAGGTCTAAAAAATATACGCCACGTCTTATCTAAATTTCCAAATGAATTTTCTACTTCACGTCGTGCCCTATAAAAATGTTCATGGATTTTTTTTTCCGGTTCGCCATTTACAATTGTAGTTTTTACAAAAGAGTGCATTAAATAAATTTGTAGTTTGGATAATTCATCGCCTGGAAATACCTGAGGAATGGACGTGGTAATGGTTTATGTGGCAGGATAGTTTTATGAAGTATATGCTGACTTTTTCGCCTTGAACTATTAAAAGTGAGCTGAAGAAGTAATTCTTCTTCGTCGAATGAACTGCTAGACATATTAATAAGGAGGGGGCATACAAAAATTAAAAAATAAAAATCAATTCAACATTGGTCCGCCCTTCAGCTGTACGCGCTCTGTTCGTCCACTACAACTTCGACGAAGCCGGCCTCGGTAGCGTAGGGGCTAGAGTGCTAGCTCTGCGTGCCGAAGGCCGCCGGTTCGAATCCGGCCGCGGGAATGGATATTAAGTGTTGTGTGTCTGTGTGTGTGTCCTGTCCGTCCTGTGGCGTCCGCACTTTGAAGACTATATAAACACTGGATTTAACTGATTCACTGGAAGCTTTAATATAACACATTGAGCTGGCTGTATGGCCTCAGCTGCCAAAAGCCATAAAAAAAAAAACAACTTCGACGAACTGCTATCAGACCGCCGCGCCGCTTCCTTCCCGCGCAGACAGTCCGCGCTGTTTGACCGGGCCTTTAGTATAGAGCAGTGGTTGCCAGTTAGGGAGCGTGCACAAAACACGTGGCTCGGTCCAGGGGGGGGGGGGGGGTGGCTGGAAGGCTACGCTGGGCTATGTGTGGGGAGGGGTGGTTCCGAGCCAGGCCACGTAGCTTTCCTTTCATAACATTTTTCACAATTAAAATGAGGAACAGAACACACAACAGCATGTGAATATTTATTTCCCTCAGTTAATTATCTCCTTATGTAATTTACAATCGTCTGACAAGAGAAAACAGTACAAAATGTCTTCTGGAATCAAAATGGAAAAAAGCTACGTGCTACGTGGGGGGGGGGGGGGGGGGTAGAGGCAAAAGCCACATAGGGCTACGGGGGGGGGGGGCTTCACAGGAGGCCAAAATGGAGCTACGTGGTTTATGCACGCTCCCTTAGTGGTACGCATATCCCCAGTGGTAGGTAAGGTTACTTCAAGGGGTGCGCGCGGTATTGTCTTGGCTAAGGTAATCACTAGGGTTTGGATCTTTATGCCAAGTCGTATTATTATTCTGCCTTCTTTTTGAGCTGTAACGCTGAATTAAACACTGATTGAACGTTTCTGATTGTATTTAAATGTATTTTATGTAGCATATGAATGCATATTCAGTCCACTTTCCTAGTTTTGGTCATATTACGATAATATTTATGGTCACATGGTCATATTTTTAGGAAAAACCTGTTTTTTTTTTAATAATACCGGGAATTCACTAGAAGTTAAATATGAGAAAAAAAATGAAGATAATAATTCACAGAAATGTGTTCCTATTATACATTGGCGGAAAAAAAAAAAACGTTTTTTTTTTTAACTGGTCAGAATTCACCAGTCAAGAATTAAAGTCAAACATTATTGTCACTATCTAAACGTCAATGTTTCGCACGCCTTTTAAACTCGACAACGCAGCAGTCTTTAAAAGTGTGGAAAGCGAGATTGGTCAAGCAGGGGACAGTGTGGCTAGTTCGCTAAACAACAAACTTGATAAACTGTAGAGTGGGAATACCGGGTAAAAAAAAAATGTGAAATTGGTGACATTTTATATTGTAATAAATTTGTTTTGACTGAACACGACCCACAATCAAATTGCAGTGACTTGACTCTGTTTAAGTGCGCTCCCGTGACATCTTGCGCTGTCAAACGAAGCTTCTCACAGTACAATATAGTTTTAAGTGTAGTAGAAAATTCCTGCAAGTGATGATATACTGCAACAAGAATAAACAGTAAAATGTACACTAGTCCACAACAAATTTGGAATAAATTTCCATTTTTTAAAGTAAGAATCTTTTAATTTATTCTTTTACATGAAAATAATTTTCGAAAAAAATTCACAATGGTGAAGTGAGTGCACGGAAGCAAATTATGCTGTCCACATGAAAGCGATACTACTAGATAAAACAAATGATGTGAATTTAATATATAGTAAATTTAAATGCTTGGTCATATTTTTGTAATTTCTACGTCACATTTACCCATTTTTAAAGTCATATCTGCATGCATATTTCTCTATTTTTTCTGCGATAAAGATCTGAACCTTAGAAATCGCTAAGATAATTGAAAAAAAATAGCAAACATATCTATTGCCATAATATATTTTAAGACACTCAAATTGTGTGTGTGAATTAAATTTCTGTAATTCTGTGGTTGTGTCGAAACGCTAGACTGGGAAGAAAGCAGCTGTATACGCAGCTATTTCTTGAAATGGTAGTCGGGAAAAACTAAATGGGAACCATTGGTCTACGACGGCAAGGATTTAACCGTTGTTTCTCTAATGAATTAGTGACTTTGACATCAGACAAATTACCAATGAAAACTACTTTGGCGCATGATTTTTACCAACGACCAGCTACTAGGCTTCGCTGGCGTCGGTAATAAGTGACCGCTTTACCGCTAGATAGCCCCACCACATATCACAGAGATATCGGTCAGCTGTGTGTGACTGCTAGAGTAAGGAGCTATTCGATATTTTTATTTCTGTTAGGGGAGTATTACATAATTTCTTTTTCGCAAGACGTTGTTTTGCTACGTACCCGTTTCAGTCGAAAAATAAACAATTGCTTCAAATGAGCTGGTTCTTCTTTAATCCCGCTACAAACCATTGTACATCATTCGCGAAATTTTCGTATGGGCCATCTAGTCTATGTAAAATAACCTGTCACAAAATTTTCAATAAATACCGCGTCTCTTTGTTTGCTACTAGAAACATAGTAAATGGCCGGGACAGGCTAGTATTTCACAGACTGCGTCGAATTGTGGAGCCGGTTATGCGAGAGAAGGAAGCTGGGAACAGCCCTGATACTCGATCAGCCCTGCCCATGTGAGACACCGGGTATATGCCACCACTCCGTGAAATTAATAGGCGTATTATGCAAAATGTACTCAGCCGTGTAACCGACCAGCCCGGCAGAAACGGTATTTAGTTATGTATAGAGTTTGTTGTGTGGAGCATCCGTTATGCAAATTACGCCGTCTTGGCTGCCGCTAATTTCGCTAGTGGCCGTCAGCGGCGCTGAACCCACACACCTGCTGGCTGCGAGCCATAGACCGCAATCCGCTTAACGCTATCACCGACCAAAAAGGTTTCGGCAGTTGCACCCAATGGAGGTCTCCAGACGAAAAGCGAATTTACAGTAATATTGCACGTAACTCACACGATTGTTTAACCAACATCAATTCGACGAGATGACCTACGTGTCTTACGATTGCGCAATGGTTGTTAAGAAAAACATTTAATAGCAAAATGTCAAATTGGTGATGTGAAGCCCCGCCAAGGTAAATAGTAAGTCAAGTATTTCATGAAATAACGAAACCGGGCCTGGTGGTGATTAGTAACGCTCTGCCCTCGCTTTCGGGAGGACACAGGTTCGAATTGCCGCTCCGTCGGGCCATTCATATTTCGATTCCCCACAATTTCCTCAAACTACGCCAGGAGAATGCATCGACGGTTCTTTCTAAAGGCAATGGCCATATTCCTTAGTTCATAGTTATTAATTATAGTTCTTAGTCCTGTAATGACTTCGACGTCAACGAGGCATTAAATTGTAATAATAATAATAATAATAATAATAGAAATAAAAAAGAGGGATAATCAGTTCCATTTACATCTCGGTCTCTCGCGCTTTTAATTTACAGTTTGAAGTACAAGGCGTAATAAAATACGCTGATTTTTAATAAACTTTAAAATTTCAGGTTGCAGGTGACATAATTTTCCAACGTAACTTTGTAAACGAGAGAGCAACAGTTATACTTTACATTTATTGAAGAAATATGCTCAAAAATTTGCATCGCATTCCTCCCTACATTTACCAAAGCATACCGAGAGTGGTGGGTGAACGGTTAACATTTTGGCCTCGCATTCGGGAGGACGCTGGTTCGAATCCCCGTCCGGGCATCCAGATTTGGGTTTTCCATGGTTTCACCAAATCACTCCAGGCGAATGTTGGGATGCTTCCTTCAAAAAGGCCACGGTCGAATTCCTTCCCGTTCCTTGTCCCCAGTCCAATCTCGCCTCTAATGACCTTAGCCGTCGACGAGGCGTAAAGCAAGAAGTAAAAAGAAAAAGCACATAAACGGCAAAAGATAACAGTAATCCGTAGACTACGCTAAATTTTGTTTACCAACAACGACATTCTAGGCGTCACTACTCGTCCCAGATCTCCAAACAATGGTCTAATGCTAATCCATAGATTACTATCAATATTTTCTAATATTATTGTTATAGAATAAATGAAAATAATTTTAAAAGGAACTATAAACAATTTGAAAAATTGTAATATTAATTCGAAATAATAAACAATTTATACTCGTCGAAAACACGTAGAATGAAACTGTTAAGTATCAAAATCAATTTAGCACAATTACAAAGTCAGACAAATCGAAACAGAACCGTTTCACAAAACATACAGAACAAAATACCATACATTAACAAACTATAATAAACAAACCATTTTCTTTAGTTTACATAATTTAATTACTTAATGGTAGGACAAATGATAGGAAACAAGGTTATATTAACGTCACAGGTTCTCTTTCCATGGCTACACGCCGAAAAAGGAAAAAAAAGCTAGAGAAGCGAATCACACTGGTAGCAAAATCATTTCTAATTGATAGCTCTCTCAGTTTGATTTATCAACGAACTACAAGTGGTGTTGACCCGACGAGAACGTATCTCGTATCACCGTATTCATCCACGTATTCAGTAATATTTACGAGCAGTCTTACACTGGAGAAAACAACCAGAAACCACCACAATAGGGTCTCCTCGGAGCATTTGTGTGGGTGGGTAACCATTCATAATAGCCGCCTACAACAAGTTACATGATATGCGCCACGTAGTTATTATGAGTGGGATGGAATTTCATGATCTCTGTGAAGAAATTAATGTTACAGTTGCACACAGAAATTGTTTTGTGTTTATTTTGTGAAATTACGGTTCTAAAACTCAGTGTCCGCGTGGTCTAATGCGAGGAATTTAGCAAAATACTTTCGCAGCATCTATTCTAGTCCTACACTAAACCGAACAGGAAATGTGCGCTCAGTTTCAATGCGCTGATGAGTGAAAAGGTGTCAGATCACAAATGGAAGCAGTGTGGAAGGTGAAGCTCGGTAATGAATTGCTCGATAGTATCACAGCATCGTGGTATTAATAATCATGCAGAATAGTGACTGCGAATTGCTTGTAGGAATATTCTGACTACCGACGATCTTTCTATCAGCATCGTTTTGGCATTCTTTTAACTTTCTTAAATTTCGAATGATGTTACAACACACTTCCCTGTTTTAATCCAAGCTATTTCTGTCAAAAGATGAACGGCATATAGTACTTGTTTAATCAAGCTGCTTTATATAACATAATATCACTTACAGTATTTAGATAACTGCACATATACGGTATTAAGGAGGCATAGGCAACATTCCAATAAAATTAATTTATGGTTTACAGGATCACTCTTCAGTTGTAGGTGGCAAATAACAAAGCATATAACGCGTTCTGGTTTCTTTAAAACGGTCACAACACGTTGTGGCTTATAAGTATCTAACTCTTTGTGTTCACGACGAATCCGTCCAGGGTGCATTAAATACATATAATTGTTCTTACCCGTCGCGTAACAAGTTTTTTTTTTTTTAAAGTGTGAGTCGTCATATGTGGAGAAAGCTACCTGGACCAGACGCGAATTTCGCATTGTGGCCTATTGAGTTAGTCGCATCGCGTTCTGGCTGTTTTTGTAAGTGTGATAACGGGGTAATAACATGTTGTGGCTGTTTTCGAGAAATCAGAACGTGTTGTGGCCGTTTTTTTTTTTTTTCGCGCAATGAGCGTTTTCGGTCTTTGAGCGTAACATAGACATCTCAATGAATCCATATAATGTATCTGATTTAAGACTTATTGCAGACTGAAATTCAGAAAATTTCAATGCAGAGAAAAGGCTGTTGTTTGGAATCTAACAATTATTAGAATTTGCTTCACTCCTTCGTCCTCGACGCTGTGTTTTGAGATCTGCACTGTAGGCAACGTTGTTGAGACTTTTACTGCTGTTATTTATTTCCCACACTCTTCGTCGTTGATGCGATGTTCGAAAAGGATGGCTTGGTGAGAACTACGAATGTGTTATTGTAACTTCCCACACTACTCTGACAGCCATTTGTTGCATTGACTAAAAGCGGGACGGCTTAACGTTCGATAAGAATTTGCCAGCCTTCCTGCCACCCTAAGTGCTCTTTCAGAGGCGCAAAGAGATGAGAGGGCGGGACTGCGTGACAAATCGCGGCTACGCTGGCTGCAAGGGGGAAGACTCGCCGTTTATATTAAAGCAGTCACTTGCTTCAGTCATAACAGTGTAAACACGTCACGATATCGTATAACAACGATACCATCGAGTGAATCATAAGAAACAAGACTCGTTAAGTCACAGGAGTTACAATTGATTTTTCAGAAGCTTCGGTGAAGCATCTGAAGTACTAACTTCGAGCCTGTCAAAAATGACTGTTTGAATTCAATATTCTGGCAGTTTTTTTTCAGTTGGTTAATTAAACGGAATTGTTATTACATAATGCTAATGACCCTGATTTTGTTCTACATATTTCATTTGCAGTTCACATAACAATACAGTAGTAACTTCTACTGAATTAATGACGACGGAAGTATAGAACCAGTGAAATTACTAAACAAATAAATAAATGGAATCCCCAAAAACGTTTGCTATTCATGTAACATCAGTTTTTTCCTGGTCTAGGCACAATTCTGCACGTTAAATATGGAACTACTCCACCCGCATTAATTAATTACTTTAGTAACATGGCGCTTATGAAAGCAGTTTAAATGGTTTCTAAAACTGATTTCAGAGTGAATTATGCTGTAACAAAATGTGTCAGTTGCGATTCTGGTCAACTTAACCACAATCTCCACTAATATCGGCGTTCTAAAATCATTGTTTCTTTTACCCTCGTATGAATAACGACGGGTATCATCTATGGTGGTAGAAGGAATTTATTCTGGAAAAGCTTTTAAGGAAAAACGAATGACGATCATTTGTAATGATATTTTTCGTGATATGAGTACCATACATTGGTTAGATTATCGGAGTATTTGGCTATGATTAATTCAAATAAATGAATTTATTTTAAATGCCGGAAAGTATGATATCAAAAACTGATAATTGTCATTTATTTGACTGATACATTTCGCGATTCCGTACCTTTCGTGTAAACTTTCTCTGAATTTTTAATAAACTTCATTGTTTCTTATCTTCTTCCAAAAAAATTCTTAGGTTATGTTTTAACCTAATTCTTATAACTGATACGGATAATATAACATAAACATTGAACACCATTCTCCTTACATGAGTTTCTGCATCTATTTGTTGTAAATAAACAAAAAGAACATGAAGTAACGAATGTAATATGGTGGCTGTTGAGTGACGGCTGGCACGTGACGTTCTCTAGCCAATAGCTATAGACGACGTACGCAGACTCCAGATTGGCATTTTATGTAAGAGAATTGTTGTGTGAGCTGTTCAAAGAACATATAGGAAGAAGTCTCCAGCAGCCGATAGTGAGGAACTATATCTCTCGGTTTGATATAAACTAAAATATGGCTCAGACTTGACGGTACATGATATCTTCTCCTGGTTCTTCGAAATCCAATACGAAACTTCATCTTCGTGTAGTTTATGGTGTTATGTTATTTAGTTCTGTGTCTCTTGTGTTTGTGTTTATGTGGATGACTGTATATCTACATGACTGTGACCAACCTGCTGCTTTTAGTATGCGAATGGAAGAATGAAAATAAAAACGCCCATTTTTGCGAAAGATGGCAAGGATAGTGGAAGACTTAACTTTCGATAGTGCTGTGTGCAGTAATGTGGCATTTAACCCAAAGCTTTCAGAACGTATTCTTTTTGTTGTAATTAGTGTACCGGGATGTTTTGCATCTTGCATGGCCACTTGTGGAGGAGTAGAATTATTCTCCCCATTATCCTGAAATCATCTAGCATCGAATCCCTTAACAACATTGCCTACGATATGCATGTGAGGAAGTTGTTTGCACCAGTTAGCTATAAAATAGTCGCTACAAAAGGTAGTGCATACACCAGTGGTTCCCAGCTGGGGTGGTTGAACAGACCATAGGGGGCGTTTGTGGTCCATAGGTTCGCAGCCATTTTTGTGCTTACGAACCCTTTTCATAAAAAAACCCACACCGACACTTCTTGAAATAAATAATGTAACCCATAGAGTTCCAACGTTTTGGGGTCGTAACCCATTGTTTCAAACAATGATTCGATATCACCCCTTTGAGATCAAGTGAACAGTATTATATATTAAAAAATGAGGAAAGATTACTAAAATTGCTTTACTAAAATTTAACACTATTTGTGTATTGTTCATAATTTGATTAAACAATACGAATTAAAAAAACAATATTAATTACAGGGGTGAGCTCGGAGTAAGGAAACCAATTTTTCGACATTTGATGCCTCATTTGTTGCCAGCAATCCTAAATCGCCATGTTCCACTGTTGACAGTATTTCCCCCCCCCCCCTCCCTCCCTCCTTAGCTAGTAAACTGCTAAATCATTAAATCCTCTGTTGCTAAGATCTCGTCACTGCCCACCGATGGGCAGTACCACACCCGGTGGGAATCACTGGTATAAACTGAGCCTGTGATCTGAGTTAATAGTTTATTGTCGAAGTTAAGACTTTCAGCTGCCGTCAGTACAAGTGTCCTAGAGAACAGGTGGTTAATGGAGTGAAGCGCTGTGAATTCAGGTTGTCGCTGAGGGAAGCGCCACAGTTGGCAATTTCACGCACCGCCGACCTTCATGCTATGCGTAAATTGTAAAAATTACACCTACAGCCCGGGGACAGGCCAGTCTGCGTCCGATGATCCATTACGGCACTGATGAAAAAGTTAATTGCCCCTGCGGATAGATTATGTAAATTACAAGTGCATGTAAGTGTCGGGCCGGACCTGGCAAGGACCAGGAAGCCATAATCCCAGTGCATGAATATGTATTAAACGGCGCAACTTGTGGAAGCGCGTTGCTGCTGGCCCCCTGTTCCCATGGCGCTATCGGGAAGGCTCGGGCTGTAATTTGGAAAAGCTGCGAGCGCGGAAGAACGCTTGCCCCGCTGTTTTAAAGCCACCGTTCTGGCGGCCAGTTCATAAAATAAATCACCCGTGTTTGGGCAATGTGTAGCGAAACACTTAACAAGCAGGAGCGCAAAGTCCCGTTTAGCTACCGAGGTAAAATAGCAGCCGCGGAAAAAGTAATCACCGTAAGCGAACGCGCTGACGCCGTTCATCAATTTAGTTTCGCCTGCGTCAGTGTAGCAGGGATTTAAGTACCAGCACTCTGAGTTGCCGTAACATAATTCTGTCATAAATTTCAGTAATTTTCTCTAATCTACTACTTACAAACACGGCTTTGTGTCAATGTCATTGATGTGATATCTAACTGATATTAAATTGTTGACTTGGTCCGTACTGCGACCAGAAATTTGTTGAAAATAAAAAAAAAAAAAATTATTTGTAAATCTTCTGAGGTTTTTTCAATTCTGAAAGGAAAGCGACACCATCAGCTTCGTAAAACAATTACTGAAATAGATGACGAGCATATAGTCCCGTTCTTATAAGAAACTTCTCAATGACTCCCTTAGATTCACGTTATGAATTGCTGTTTAATAAGAAAAAAAAGGTTTGAGTGCTGCGCAGATATTCAATATTTCCCGTTGATGATTTTCGAAACGTAAGAGAACAGTGAAACAAGCGATCAAAAAGACTCTTTTCCGTCAGTATTTAGCCCCTCGCATACAACGTTACCTGAACACGATGGAAGCACATTAGTTCTTAATGGAGAATCTAAAAGAACGGAAAGTATCCAGTCTAATCTGTTCATTTCTACATTCATATTCGACTTGCAAATACCGCACAATAGCGAAATTTATGTTAATGACGGACAGCCAGTTACTTTTTTTTTTTAATCCCTAGTACTAATACCCTTTATTGAACCAACTGGTTTATGAAGGAAACAAAGCAATAATCTTCCACTTTCTTGTAAGTAGTAACACGCTGACTTTAGGAGAAATTAATATTTTGGTTCCTGGTGCTATCCTTTCTCGCATGTAATAATAATAATATTATTATAGAAAAACTCGCAGTCGTTATACTAAATTTACCACATAAATAGACCTTTGAAGTAGTCAGCAAAGTGTTCGAGCGAATTCTGCTGAAGCGTATTGATACCTACATCCAGGCTGCAGGCGTCATACCCGATCATCAATTTGGGTTCCGTAGAGGGCACTCCACAACGCAGCAGTTGATGCGTGTTATAGAGGCAGCCACAAGGGCCTTCAACGAGAGAAGCTATTGTGGTTTGGTGTTGTTCGATGTCGCCCGTGCATTCGACTCAGTGTGGCATACGGGTCTGCTCTGCAAGTTGTACGAATGGGGCTTGCCTGGACCCTACGTAAAATTGATCCGCAGCTATCTGTCAAGGCGCACATTCTGCGTCAGGGTTGGTGATGCCATGTCAACACGACGGCGCATTCGTGCAGGTGTACCACAGGGTTCAGTGCTGGGACCAGTTCTTTATAACCTGTACACAGCCGACATTCCAGCACCTGTGAATGTGAAAACAGCCACGTACGCCGACGATACGGCATTCTTTACATCCAGCCGTAGAAGAGCCATCGCGACAAGACGATTGCAGGAAGCTCTTCAGCAGACGATAGCCTGGGCCAGAAGGTGGCGGATAAGTATAAACAATGTCAAAACGCAAGCGATTATGCTGACGCGACGCCTAGGACGCCGTAGTGAGCAACTACCTCACCCGCAACTTCAGCTCAGAGGTAAAACCATTCCCTGGGCACCAACTGCTCGTTACCTTGGTGTAACACTTGACTGTAAGCTGACATGGCGAGCTCACATCAAGGACATCAGGCAAAGGGTAAGTGCTCGGCTCCATTCTCTTTACCCTATACTTAACCGGGAAAGTTCGTTGGTACCTCACCTAGGAGTTGCCATTTATTGCTCCTTGATTAGGCCGGTAATTGAATATGCTTGCCCCGTCTGGGGCTACGCTGCTAATTGCCACCTGAGAAAGTTGCAGGTGCTGCAAAACAGAACACTGAAGCGGGCACTACATCTGCCCAACCGTTTCCCCACCGTCGCAGTCCATGAGGCGTCGGGAACAGAGAAGCTCATTGACAGGTTCCGGCAACATGCCTATAAATTCTACAGAGCAGCACATCACTCTGCCAATCCACTGGTCAGTTGTCTCGGCGAATATGAAACTGCCGCTGACAAACATAGCAGGCCATTGGTGCTGACGGAGCGCTAAGGACCAACTAATAATACGCCACCAAGACCACCAATCAGAAGTGAAGAGAAGACCACTCAAGAGAAGACTGAGGGAGGAAATGTCTCAGGACAACAACCCCCAACCGACCAGCTTTAATGCTGAGACTGGCGAAGATGATGATGTCACAGAAATCAAGAAAACTTGCATTAAATGGACTTTTCTGCTCTTCTCCGTCTAAGGGGCACCTTTTTCATTGCAGGTGACTTTAATACGAAACACGTTGCGTGGAACTCGCGTCTTACTAACGCGAACGGCCGAAGGCTACTGCGGGTCGTCGAAAACCACGACGCAATAATCTGGGGACCGACGGAGTCAACAATCTTCGAACACGGCCTCCCAGACGTCCTCAACATTACAATCACTAAAGGCCTGCAACACAATATCGCAATCACCTGTAAAACGGCCCTATCATCCGACCACATCCCTGTGATTTTCTATATGGTGGCGGACGTCACCCCACGGATGGACAAGAAAAACAGGAACCTCCGAGCAATCGATTGGGAACCCTTCCAGGACATTCTGTCACAGCGCATACAACAGGCACCTGGTCCCTCTGCCGCGGTGGCCGATCTGGCAGAGTGGATTAATGAAGCAGCAAATGCATCCACGTGACCACACCGCCCACAGATGCCACGCTCAAGACAACTGCCTGCCTTCATCAGAGAAGCGGTTGCCACGAAAAACCGGCTAACTAGGGAATGGCGCATCACCAGGGACCCGGCCACCAAGAGGGCCAAAATCGGATGCAAAGAGAGATAAAGGCCGAGGTGAACCGACACAAAATATCTGATTGGTCCAACTTCATCTCTGCACTAGACACGCAAGATGTGTCGGCGTGGCGCACCACTAAAGCCCTACTTCGTCGAAAGCAGAAGATTCCGCCACTAGTAGTAGGAAACAACCACGTCTGTAAAATTGAAGAGAAGGCTGAAGTACTAGCTGAAACATTCAGGGCCAACTTCCAGCCAGTCGAGATCCCAAGAGATGATGCGCACATCATCATAGTAGAACAACATCTACGGCGCTTTCTGGCAGCTGCTCCCCCAGAGGAAGATGTCATTGAAGAAGTCTCGGCACAGGAGGTTGCAAAAACGCTAGTTAATTTGAAGGTTAAGAAAGCTGCGGGACATGACAGAATCAGTGGAGGCATTCTCCGCCATATGCCCCCAGCTGCTGTTCTATATATTACTGAGGCCTTCAACGAGATTCTTCGGAGAGGTGAATACCTAGATACTTGGAAGCAAGTGGAGATAATACCTATTCCGAAGGCCGGCAAGGATACGAGGTCTCCCAGATCATACCGCCCGATCCAAGGTATTTGAAAGACTATACCTAAAAAGACTCAGCAGGTTCATAGACAGAGAAGTGTTGCTCCCAGTTTTCGGAAGCTCCATTCTACACCACAACAGCTCCTTTGCCTCGTCGAAGAAGCCTTCGTCGCCTTCGAGCGGTGAGAGTACTTCGGTGCAGTTCTCCTGGATGTCTGCCGCGCATTTGACTTGGTGTGGCACCAGCGTCTTCTGTACAAGTTGCTTGTACAAGGGGTCCCGCTGTCCCATGTCCGACTGCTACGGAGCTATTTAGAAGATCGGACGTTCCGAGTAGTAATGGATGGCGCCTACTCATCAATCAAGAACATCTCTACGGGGGTCCCGCAAGGCTCGGTGATCGGCCCATTTCTCTACAACCTCTACACGGCTGATACCCCCAGCCCAGCACGAGTCAAGAAGGCCCTTTATGCAGACGACACAACCCTGTACACTAGGAGCCTCAACATCAACACCTTGCGAGCAAGACTGCAGCGGGCCTGCAACGACATCCAGCAATGGGCAACAAAGTGGCGGCTGGCTTTTAACGCACTGAAGAGCCAGGTACTCATCATCACAAGGAAGAAGGTTCCTCATCTAACATCTCTGTCTCTCTTTGGAGAAGGAATCAACTGGACCCGTACAGCCACGTACTTAGGGGTCATAATGGACAGGAGGATGACCTGGAAACCCGATGTCACCAACGTGCGTGGTAAGGCCACAGGGAAACTGCGAGACTTATACCCTGTCTTGAACCCCACTTCAGCTCTAAGACCGGATTTAGGCATCCGGTTATATACCGCCTTAGTACGGCCTATCCTGGAGTACGCTGCAGTGTTCTAGGGAAACACTGCTGTCTCCCATCTCCCAACCCTGCAGTCTATCCAAAACATAGCAATCAGATATGCTTATCATCTGCCTCGCGAGACAAGGATCGGTGATCTACACCGCATAAGCCGACTGCCATTGCTACGCAAACGCTTCGTGAAAATGGCGGCCCAATTCTATGAAAAATGCCAACAATCCTCGAACCCGCTAATAGTAGCATTAGGGACTGAACCCCTCTTTGACAACTCTTTAAGGTGGCCAAGGAAACTCCTCGACCACCACTGATGTAAAATTAACCTGATCAAAAAAAAAAAAAATGGATGTGACAGATCCAAATATGCAATACACTCGTAAGGACCACCACTAATAATATGGAAGGAGATGCGCCAATCGCGCACAAACTTCCCCATAAACTGGGACTACTGTTCGTTCCCAGGTAATTGATGTTTGTCTGTCTGTGACAGATTTTCCATGGTTTCCCACAGTCAATTTAGGCTAATGCTGGGATGGTACCCTGCAAGGCCACGGCCGACCTTACATCCCCCTTCCCTCCCCGTAGATTAATAGGCTGAAAAGAGTCTTCGTGACTCTCCAGCTAAAGGCTGGGAGGAATGAAATTATAAAAAAAAAAAAAAAAAAAAAGTTTGACAGACATACGGTAATATATTTTTCATATTGGGATGGGTTGTATTATGTGTGTGTTCAATGAGATGCATTATGAGTGCACGTGTATGCATTGTTTCGATTCGTGTATGTGTGATTGTTATAGATAGGTATTTTTGACAAAGGTGACTGAAAGAATTCCGTGTTGCGTGTATCGAAGTTAAATAATTCGGTACTGCTTCGCGATTGCTGGCAACGAATTATGCTCGGTCACCCATCAGTCCGTGCCCCAAGTACCACTACCCGGCAAGCGGATAATAATCTGGAAATGGATGAAGACGCTACACCAGCTGCTGTGTTCAACATTCAACGTATACACGGTGACGTGTACTCGGTGAGCAAAGACATAATGCTGACAAAGCGGCCCCCTACTCCACCGGAGATGACATACAATAATCAGCCATGGGCCGTCAACTGCAGGAAGGAGGAGGCGCGTAAATCTATTGGAGTCGACCTGGAGTGACGAAACTAGGTACAGCCAAGAAACCAAAGAAAGGTAACGTACAAAAAACAGAAGACCATGGAAGCCACTGACAATACTGCAGCCTCGGTCTCCCGACGGAATGGAGTCAGAGGGCTTCGTTCCCGCACCCAGAACTGGCATCAAGACCAGGAAGGCTTCATAATGCTGAAACAATGCCCCCACCTTCATTGGACCCAGCTGAGATAGAGGTAGAAAACCGTTTCACTGCCTGACTGTCGACGACACGCTGCGAATGGAGCCGAGATGGGACTCCACACCACCTATAGTAGTAGAATTCGCCGAAAACTGCAATGATCGGGTGGCAGCTGTCATCAAGAGTCCATTCGCTGCTAAATCAGAAGGTTGCGACAAAATCAAATTCAGCGTGACTGCTACCTAAGACGTTGTGGCCGTCACGACACTCCTTCAACAGTATAACCTCCCGTACTACACTTTCCCGACCGGTGCGGTGACACTATTAAAGGTGGTATTTTGTGGCATCCCTAGGACGCTGCCGACAGAGACATTGAAAGAAGAGTTGACAGAAATGGTGTACGATGTGGAGTCGGTGGCTCAACTTCATTGCCCCGGCAGCAGCAAAATAATGCCACTGTTCGTAGTAGGGTTAGCAGACATGGCCGGAAATCGTACCATATTTGAGGTTGACAAGCTCTGCCACCTCAGAGTATCGACAGAGAAACTGCGGTCGTCAGCTGGATCGCAACAATGTTTCAAGTGCCAGTTGTTTGATCATGTGGCTCGCCATTGCAAAATGTGTCCGGTGTGCGTCAAGTGTGCGGGGCAACAGGACGCTAAGGACTGCCACACGCAGAAGGGCCATGATCCACCAATTTTCCGAAACTGCCACGGCAACCATGTTCCCAGCTGGAAAGGAAATCCAGCCTATAAGGGACGAGCCCGCGATCATCAAAGAGGAGTGGAGGCTCCTCAGAGACGTCCACAACAACAGCAGTCAAATCAACAGCAAATCTCAGGGTACAGTGGATTACAAAATTCTGAGTCAACGAAGTCAAATCCAAAGAAACTGAAGACTCGAAGCATCAGAAGGGTAAGAAATAGGAATCTTTCAGGGTGCAACCAGACTTATCCTTCGCCGAGGAGACCAAAGACGTGATTGATACCTCGCCCCCCTTGCAGTCACAGTTCGTAGACAGTTCGACAAAGCAGCAGAAGCAAGAACCATCCGCAAAGTCCCAACAACGATGGTGTTGCAGACTGCGCCGTCAAAGCTTCAGAACAGAAAACGTCTACCACATCAGCAGCCAGAAGAAGCATCAGAGACGAACGGGACCAACTTCGGGAGTCTAGTCAATATGCTTGAGAATATACTCAGCATGATGGTCAGCTTCCTCGATAGAATGTCTTCGGACATCACAGCCGCAGTGACGTCGGTGTTTGTCAACACCACACCACTATTCTGTGTGTGGAATGCCAACAGCATTCATGGACAATTGATCGAGTTTCTACAGTTTATACGGGATGAAGATGTGGACATTTGTCTTGTCAGTGAGATCCACCTCATTCCTGCCTGCGGGCGGCAGCACCAAACTATTGGTACTACCGTAAATACCGGCCGGTGGGGGTGTTATGCTGTATAGAAAACGCAGTATTCAACACTGTGAAGTCGCCCTTACTCCACTTCAGCAGGTAGAGGCTGTCACGGTTCGGGTGAAAACATCCTCGTGTGCTATCACCGTCGTCGCAGCCTGCTGACGTCCACGGAGTGTGCTCGCCGAAGCCAACATCGCCGCCCTTATCACACTTCCTGGTAAAATTCTCATTGGGGGAGATCACAATGCGAAGTACCAGCACTGGCATAGCAGAACTGCTAATCCGGATGGAAATCTCCTAAGACGCCTAGCCCACCACCGCAACCTGTTTGTGTGGGGACCTAATGATCCAATGCCTCATCCTGCAAATGGAAGCCGGCCTGAGGTTCTTGGCATTGTTGTAACAAATGGAATTACCGTATTGGTCTCGGCAACAACCCTTAATAGACTATCTTCGGACCACTCACCTGTATTACTTGAAATTGACGTTGGGGCATGGCAGCCAACGAGTCGACCATTTCCAGATTACAAGCGGATGAACTGGGACCGGTATAGGGAAGTCGTAGCGTTCAAACTGTAAATGGGTGCAGTGGACGGGAATGTTGAGGCGGCTCTAAGATTCTTCACCAACACCATAAATTAGGACACAATGCTCGCCACACCACAGATCCACCCGCGCCTGGAGTGTTCCTGCAAGATTCCACCCCACCTACTTGCGCAGATCAGACACAAAAATCGGATAACTAACGAGGCACCGTGCCAGATGCAGGGAGAGCTGAATGCAGCACTGGTAGAACACCGCAACCGCGAGTGGTCCGCACGTGTTGCAATGCTGCGACCAGACGATGGTAGCATGTGGAACGAAACTAGGCGGCTCACCCACCGGAGGTAGTGTTGCCCAAATGCAAGAACAAGACCAGACTTGGCCGGTCTTGGTCTTGCATCAATACACCTGGTCTTGGTCTTGGTCTTGCAAAAATGCAAGACCAAGACCGATTTTGGGCAACACTAGTGTTGCCCAAATGCAAGAACAAGACCAGACTTGGCCGGTCTTGGTCTTGCATCAATACACCTGGTCTTGGTCTTGGTCTTGCAAAAATGCAAGACCAAGACCGATTTTGGGCAACACTAACCGGAGGAAACTGATACCACCACTCCACGGCGAACGCGGTCTTGTATTTCCACCGGATGACAAAGCTAACGCGCTCGCTGACAGCTTTTGAAAAAAAAAATCAGCCTGTCGATGACGACGTTGACGACCGCCACATCGTCGCAGTACGTCACCAACTGCAGATGTGCCTTTCAGCCGACGATCACTATGACATCACCTAGATTGGACCGCAGGAGATCGCCGGACTTCATCCACGAAAGGCACCAGGGCACGACGAAATGGACAATCGGGCAGATCCAACTGTTCCCTTGGAGTAAATGTATCAGCAGAAACAAGTAACATTAAGCCAAATATTCATTCAGTAATTCAGATGATGCATGCATTTAGGAATTATTTTCAGTCCCGCGTGGTTGTAATGCACTGGTGACAGGCTTTTTATTGGTTGCGCCATCCACCCCTATTGTATCCGCCTTACTAACCTGGAAATCCTACGGGCTACAGGGGACCTACACTTTAACGTGGAATCCGATTGACAGAAGCGTTCTTGTGTACATCACATTGGACAGCTTACTGTGCCAGAGATAAAGGTCCGTTAAAGGGCCTCTGAAAATCCACGGCCGGGGACCTTTTAATCTCCAGTCAGATGCTACCATACCGCTCACAACAATAATAGAAATGCATAAGTCAGCCAGCTGCTTCTGGTGACTTAAATGACGCAGTATATGCACGGTCGATGGAGAAGAACATGGATTGCATCGATCACTGAACACCTGAATTATACATCATCAAACTTTGAGAAATTGTGATATAGAACACAGCGAAATATCATACCCTAGTCCTACAGAGTATGAGAGCAACCCGAAAACCATAGCCATCGCGAGTTAAGACTGACATAATGTGATTAACTTGTTTTTCATAGTGTTTGCTTGATGGTAAGGTGACAGCAGATTGGTGACGTAAACGTAATTCTACTACAACATCGCTAACGCAAATGAGAATTGTTTTTCAACAATCTCAGAACAAACAAAACTCAGAGTAACAGATCTAAATATACCTGTTTACAAATATTTGAAATAATTAGCGGCCCATTAGTTAGTTGTTATTGCAGCCCATATTTACGGACTTGTGTGCTAAAACAATAAATAATACCATTGCGACTGTTAATGACGATTATGTTTAGTCGCCTCGACGAGGTGTAATCAGGTAGAAACTTACAGTTTCTCCTCAGTATGAGAGATTGGTCGTCATTTTCGTGGAGGGCTGGAGTCGAACCCTGCTGGCCCGCGACAGGTTGCGATTGGCAGGTAGACAGGCGCGTTTTTTGCAGCCGTCCGGCCGGCATTGTGTGGACAGCGCTCGGAATTCCTGCGCGAGCAGAGATCAACGAACCGGCTGGCGGGTGCACTAACGAGCGGGAGACACTCGCTGATCGAGCCTGCGGAATCAACTGTCGGCCGAGATCGGACGCGGTTTCTAAAACTGGTGTGTGCTTTAGGGATAAGAAAAATGTTTCATTTATTGTAAAAATACGACATAAGAATACAAGTCTGACCAACAGTTTCGTACGCTCACTCCACCTCGGTAGCTATTGGCTGGAGGACGGTAAAGTCACGCGCCGGCCATCACTCGGAAATTAACAGCCACCAGAGTTCTTATTAGAAGATATTCGAGGTTATGGGCACAGTTTAAAAGCTAAGCAACCACTATGAAAGTAATTGCTAGAACACATTCGATATGTTTACTTTTCGTAGCATTTCATAGTTAAAGTCTGAAAAAAACGAGGAATTACTTTTCAATAACATGTCCCAATGAAATCAACATAAAAAACTCAAATAATTAATTTACTTATGGTCTCTGCTTTAACAACCAATGCCAATTGTCTTTCCTGCCTAGGGTAAATTTCAGTTTAATTAAAACTGAAATGTTGTTTCAAAGTTTATACATTACGGATTATTTTCTTTTTGCGCATTTTACCGAGTATTCTGGTAACTCATTTCTTCTGTGTTGCTTAGCTATTTAATAATCCGGTGTCTGTGGTAATTCCTCTGGCCACTACGAACATGGTGACCAAACGTTTCGTTATGAACCTCATTCAAGAACAACATGATGCTTTCGAAGCAATTGTTGCTGCGATGGATGATCGCACTCCTTTTAAACTACAATTTTCAGAGTGAATCCTTAGGTTGAAACACAGGTCAGGTTCGTATTTGACTAGATGAGGTCAAACTGTCATAACCTTTCACCCTAAAAAACGGTAATTATTCTAGACCCGTGACCGTAACGCAGAAGACAGTGACAAGCTTAAACTAGGTGCCCTCTGCGAAAATTTATGATGTATACAACGATTAACAAGGTGGGACGAAAGATGAACAGATTCATTTGTTGCAATCGTTTATGTATCAACTGAAACAGGTAGCCTGTGTACCAAACACTTAGAGCTTCTTACGAAACAAATAGAGAATACTTATGGACACTTTAAACAAACGTAGGGCATAAACTCTTGGCAATTTACAACACAAAACAAAATGTAATGAACATTAAAAATGCTTGTCAACTGAAATATTTAGCGCGGAAATATCTGCATATGGTGCTGCTATCTAGCGGAAACGCGATCACTCCTTATCGACGACAGCACAGCCTAGCAGCTTGACTCTGAACTATCGCATACACGTGACCTTGATTGTTCATAATTTTTCCATTTTCTGGTTGAACTTCGAATAATTGCTTCCTTAATTGATAAAATAGCTGAAATCCTTAAAAGGTCAAGCCACGTAATTAAGGATAAAGAACATACATAGTTTTGAGATATAGATTTAAATGTAAATTATATAACACATTTTTAATTGGATGAAGACGTTACCAATGCGGAGAACTTAATCCGTAAAATGATACTTCATTTATCATATTTGCTTATGTATGAAGGAAGAAAGATAACTCATCACAAAACATGACTTCTCTCCTGCCATCCAGATTACGGTGAATTGCGTCATGACTCCTTCGAAATTCCGTCCTTTTCCTTGTCTCCAATCCCCTCCCGACCCCATCTGTCTCCACGTCGATGAGCCGTAAATAAGAACTTAAAAAAAAAATAAAAAATATGTAAGCACGTTTTGTAATGGAACTGAACGTTCCTTATTTGTAGTGAGTAAAATATATTTGGTACTTGGATTTTTATATGGAGTATTATTGTTTATTCACGTTTAAATTCACTAGTTGTCTAACCAACGCATATACAACTTATCAAACTGACACAAGAATTGTAAATCATATGAAATTATTACTGACGAACAGTTCCAAAAAAATAAAATTTAATTCCAAACGAAACATGTTGTTTTCTCTAATTCTTACTTTGTCACCTTGTGCTTCTATTCATTAGTCGTTGACGATTGGTGGTTCTACAACACTTTATAGGAGGTTGTTCTAAATACTTCAGCTGATTTTCTGTCAGATCAGTATCGTGTATTATTCTGCCATGAAGGACATTCTCATACAGTCTTACCCTGCATGGATTTTAACTATAGTGATGGTCTGGGAATTGTATTAGCAATTACACATTATGGTAGCAAAGTATCTCACTTTCCATTTCTGTACTGTTTGCACGGAACTTTTCATTTATTCCAAACGCAACTTGTCCTTAATAACAGAAATATACGACGATATTACTTTAACTTACATGCGTGACTGTATCTTCCTTTAAAAGGACATGCCCCGTAATTAAGGATATAGAACGCATATAGTTTTGAAATATAGATTTAAATGTAAATTACATAACATATTTAAATGGACGAAGACGTGCCTGGCATTCTCGATGCGACTCTTAATTTAGTTTTCAGGGTCCAAATTTCCATTGCGTATATATGCCGCGATCGACATAATAGGAATTTTTCACAGCAATCTTCTGCCAACATTCATATTTGCTGTTGGAGTGACTTTATTACTTGTTACTAAATAAAAATGTAAATAAAACAGTCACACCACTTACAGGATGATGAAGGAAAAAAAACCCTGTCTCATCCGACCATAAAAACGGAGTGTGTTTATTTGCAGCTGTGTGGCCACGATACCACGTCTAGAGGAAACTGCACTGTGACGGAGGGAAAACATTTCCACAACTCTGATCCCCGGCACTGCAAACACTAGTAGCAACACATGTGACGCACTCCAATTTCCACGTTAATATAAAGAAGAGAAACGAAAATATGTTGGGGGCAGCGGGAGCGGCCTCACGTCCCGATGTGACGGAGTTGTGTGGAAATACAAAACCCCAAGTAACTCTAGAGTAGAGGGCTTCCGCGGCAGACAGATTCCGTCCCTCCCCACCACGCCGAGTCTCGCCTTTCACAGCTGCGGGCAACAACACGAACACACACACACACACACACACACACACACACACACACACACACACACACACACACACACACAGTCACCAGAAACACGCCACCACGCGGAGCAGTCAGCTTCGTCTCCGGAAATAATTAGAGGGATACAGCCACAGCCGCTCTTCCGGTCTGCAGGGGAGGCACAGTGGACAAATCAGATCTACAACTTGCCGTGCTGCTGGCAGGAATTACGTGCATGCCGAAACTCAAACAGTCCCTCAATTTGAGGCGTTCGTTGCTTGTCCACAAGGAGACCATTGTACTTCCGGTTGGAGGAACTACAATTTTCGCTGTGAGGTGTACAATAATGATACAGTTGTCAGCTGATGCCGAAACACCGAGTAGGCGTACTGTAGGATCACTGGAATTATATTTAGATACAAATTGCTGACGGTTTTTACAAAAATAAAGAAATAGTCAAATATTCTCATTTCAAGCTCAAAACTAAGTATTTTAGAATAGAATAACACGATGCAAGAATAGTGATTTACTACACTGTGCTGACTTGAGAAAAATCGTAAGCGGAAACGAATTGAAGAATTCATAAAAATTCAGGTAAGAGTATTTTTTGAATCTGCAGGTCGTATACAGTGTAATACTCATGGACAAAATTGCAGTAATAATGCTGTAGAACAAACTCATACTCTAAATGTATCCAAAGGAATTAAAAATTAATCTTTCTCAAAACTTTTCTTTTTAGACTCTCATCTTTCTTCCCCTTTACTCCTTAATTTTAATCCATCTTATACCATTTACTGTTGCCTCGAGAAGAGACTAAATGCAAAGATCACAAATTTGCTCTGTATGACAATGGTTTTATCGCTGTTAAGTCGACAACTGTGATTATTTTTATTTTCCTCAGTTGAATTAGACTCGTCTAGTATTATTTATGATCATAAATCAGAGGAGAACACAGGATGGACATAACACTTAATTAAAACCGACCACGCTCTGGGTCGGATTCTAACCGGCTATACCTGCAATTCATCCTCCGTAAAATTGGAAAAACCAAAGATTGATGGACATTTTTAAGGTGTAAATAATCCAATAATTAATTACTGAGAGGTCTACCTTTACTATCAGTACTTCGCGTGGCAGTGTGTCCAATGTATCTTCGTAAAACATCACTAACACAAGAGCTATCATATAAATTGAATATTGAAATGAAATATCTCTATTATTGTTGCAATTAATTGACTACCATTTTCACTGTTTTTAATGGAATATCTAATATTTACTGCACATGAAATTTACCTTTAGTAACTGAATTATAGATTGATCATCTGAAAATAATAGCAGTATTACTAGTATACTTGGACTGGAACGAAACTTAGAACTATCATAACGTAGGAACGTCGACAGCACACGCAAGGACTACTACAGTAGAACTCCAATCATCCGAATCAATTGGGACAGGGCCCCATTCGGATAATCAAAAATTTGGATAGTCGGATTTTTTTCTGAAAATGCGTCTATTTTAATTAATTATTGTATGTATGTTGAAAATGTCTTCTTTTTCAAGAGATTTTAGGTAGTTTTCCGCTACAGGGATGAAAATTTTGCCGTACCACTTGGTAAACAAAGCTGCAGTCATCCGAATTTTGTGTTGGTTTTGTAAAAGAGGGGAAGCCTTTTCGCAGTACATTTCTATCTTAATTGAAATAGCGATTCGGATAATCGGAGTTCGAATAATTGGAGTTCTACTGTATATTCAAAATTTCAAGGCAGTTCTTGAGCCATGGTATTTATGTTAGATGGGCAGTAGTTACCATTAAAAACTGAATATAACCTCACTTTCAATCTGTTTATTATTAAAGCTGCCATTTCTGTTAATGTCTCGGAACCATTCGACCCTGCTATGTTTCACGCAGATTTAACAGCTTTATGTTGTCTGGGAAAACTTCCTTGACTGGAGAACACAGATTAACATTTTAAAAATTCATTAAAAAACCTAAATTTAATCGCAGTTAAAACTTGTAGCCAAAATTCTCCTTCGGATGTATGGTGTGAAATCGCTCATCATAACCTCAATTATTCTCGGACTATGTTCATGTTGATGATAGCTAATTTGCCTTCATGAAATTGTAAACAAAAAATGAGCTTCGGTGCCAAGTTTTATTTTAGTATCTGCTACTATATCAGGTAAGTAAATTCTTGTGGCCTTACTAGACGAAAACAGAGTTTAACCACACATTTTTTGTCTGTCCAGGTTGCACCTAAAGTGTAAGGAGGAATTCGAGCTAAACCTTACTAATGGTGATATCAAATTAAATGCCCCAAAAATTTCTGTTCGCTTCGGCGATAAGGATAGGTACCGGAGCAGGTAAAACAAATTGTATTTGTTCTAATGTGTAACTTGAAGTTTAATTCATTGAGTCTTTTCATGATATTTGGTCGCACATGGAGATTGAAGCTTATGCTCGCCCGGTTTTACTGTCGAGTCATCGACGATCAATAAGAATAATTTTTTTTTTTGCCTGGGTCAAACAGTACGGCTGTGAGCAATAGTGCGAAATTCTTGTGTTTTGACGTGGAAATCCGAAGCAACGGAAGAGTTGTGGAGTACTTCAGCATTACACAGCAGGTGAAGGTCGAATTAATGTACAATGAAAATCGTCTCGTTGATGATTTTTACAATCGTGTATTGTATTAAAGTCATCGGTTAATTTGCTTAAGAGTTGGAAAAGTTATTTGTATGTAGTGAGATATGCAACAGTAAATTAGAAGAAAATTTGACTGGAATACTGCAGGGAATCACCACCAGACACGGCTGCGACATAATTATTTTTACTGTCAGGATTTAAAGCTATTTTCAGGACGTTTTCAGAGTCGGGTAAGTCTGAGTCTCATGAAAATAATGATACTAAGGAAAAAGGAAACGGCTTTTAGGCAATACAAATAACAAAGGATAGGGAAAATCAGTCACAAAAGTTGAAGGCTGAAAATAGTGTACAACACAAGAGACGAACACAAACACAAGAGACGAACACAAACATACGAGACGAACACAAACGTACGAGACGATCACAAATATATGAGACGAACACAAACATATAATATTCCTGTGGATCGAGACATTTGGTAAGGGAGGCGTGCACACACCGAAGTTTCTCTCATAACTCGCTAAGCATTGGGGGACAGGATGGGGGGGGTGGGGAATGGAGATGAACCGATGTCAAGTGAACTATCGATATATCTCAGGAAAAGACTGATATATATATATATAATGTCGCAGGCGGTGGTAAAATGTCCGAGTAAATGCTTATGAATATATAAAAATGTATATTATATTAAAGCGAACGATAAATAAATTTGGAATATTGTTCAAATTATTATTTGAAAAAAAAAGTATTAGAACAGATAAAAACAATTTTGAGGAGTTGATTATCCAAATAATCTGGATGAGAATATTTCAGTTTTCATCCCATCTAACTAACAACTATTTGCGATTTGTTTAGCAATTTTTTTTTCTATGCGAACAAATGAAATTCTGATATAAATGTTGCTTATTAGAATTTTACTTATCAGAGAGAACGTTTCTGCTATTTTGTTTGTACCCGTCGACAAGTGCGGATCAATCACCAACATGTTAATAAGACAGCCAGCGGCATGCCTGCGATTACAGGCCGAGAAAGTCTGCATTCTCATAGTAAAGTTTTCAGTTTACACCCACAAATTTTGAGTGCCGTTTCATTCATAAAAAATGTTTTCCTGCAAATATTAGTCATTTTTAATATCGCAAAATAAACTGCAATCTTTTGTGAAATACACTTGTTTTTTTTCTTGTATGAGCTTGGCAACTCGATTCAAGTCACTGAACACACTCAAGTTTCGACTTTTTTGGATATACAAAAAAACCTGTAACTTTGTGTAAGAATTTGTTTCGTATTTTTCTTTTGTAATTTACTGTTTTTAAGGGAGAACTTTAAATAAAAGAAAATTTTGGATTGAAGAAACCATATTTTTATACACCCCAATTAAAAAAGAATCATTCTCAACCTGCTTGTTTACGTGATATCTCAAAGTTTGGTGTTTATATTTTACTATCCAAAAATGATTGTCAGCATATAAAAGAAATTTGAAAACCTTAAATTTTATCCTGCTAACTGTTTTACTGAGATGAGGATAGTTGGTAAACATTCCTCACAGATAGCTCCGGCACTTTCGCATCGTTGCTTGAACTCGCAAGTGTTCTCGTCGTTGTTCTCCAAACTGTAGGAATCGCAAATGTAGGCTAAAAGCGCTCTGCATTTCTCTCGGGAAGAATCAGAGAGCTATACACATCCGCCCTCCCCCCCCTGTCGTCAGTCTCTCGACTGATTTGGTACAATCCTCCATCTCTTCCTATCGTGTACTAACCTCTTAATCTCAACTTACCCCTTACAACCTACGTCCTCAGTTATCAACTTCTAACCTGTCTTCCTCTATAATTCTTACCTTCGACTGTTCTCTCCACTAACGTTTAACCAATCCCGCATGTCTAACAATGTGACCAACCACCCTGTCTCTTCTTTCTGTAAGACTCTTCCACAAGCCCCTTTCCACAGCCAACATTTCCAAAAAAGTTCATTTCGTATATTATCTGTCCTACTATTGCACCACTTCCAAATACCTTGATCCCCCCCCCCCCCGGTATTCCTAAAGACCATAAACTGCTATTCTTCACACACTGAGTTTTAAAATGATATATCTTAGTCCTGTATCAAAATTCGAAAGTAAAAGATTTATCTTTTGCAAGAAGGCTCTTGTCGCTAGTGCACAATACCTTTTTTTGCTTATGGCTTTAAGCCTCGTCGAAGTCATTAGAGGCGGGAAAGGACTGGGGGCAAGGAAAGGGAAAGAATTCGGCCATCGCCTTTTGAAGAAAGCATCCGGCATTCACTGGAGTGATTTCAAGAAACCCAAATTTGGATACTAGGACGGGGATTCGAACCCACATCCTCCCGAATGCGAGGCCTGAGCGTTGCCACTCACCCACCATGCTCAGTCACAATATCTTATATGAACGAAAATGTAAGAATGATAGCTGCCCTTATTAAGGTTCGTCTGAACTTTAAAAAACTGCTCATCAACTTTGAGCCTGTTTTTGGCCTGGTGTGTGGGTTGAGCGCACGCCTGTCTCTCTGTACAGGGTAGCTGTATTGATGTGTCACCACCTTGTTACTGGGTTCTCAGAGTGTCATTCTCTCGTAGCAAGGTGACAGGGCGCTAGGTGGGGGCCTCTTTGATGTAAATCGTGCGCGACGTATGGAAGCGTGGACGAAACCGGTTACCTGTTTCGAGACGCTCCTTGTGAACGCCTACGGAACGTGTTCCATAACTGCTGCCAAATCAGGTGCCATACTGGTACACGGGAGTATCCACTGGATCTTTGCCTTACTGGGAACTGTTCAACAAGGCGCACTGGAGACTGTACTTACCAAACCAACATAGGAATATCACATCGGTATGAAGATTGGCTATTAGTGAATTACGTTACGTTCCTCCGCGTCTGTTGTTGTATTTCTTCTTCTCCGCCTTTATTCCGCATCACTAGGGCTGCTTTTGACGAGTTTTACCCATCATTGGCATGATCAGTTTAGAAGCTTTGATTTTACTGCCACATGTCTTAGCTGATGCCAAGCATTTTATACCTATTGCCAGTATATTGCTACGTACTAACGGAGGAAAAGAAATGTCTGCGAAATATGCAACTATTTTCTGCGTGTGATAACCGTACTTTTTGTTTTTGAAATTTGTAGTTTACAAGGCGGAGATTGGTGAACGTCCCGGCATTCGCTTAGTGGCAGCAGTAAACCACCTAAAAACCGCAGTCAGGGCGGCCAGCTCGTGCCCGGCCCTGTTGCACCTTCCCAATCCGGTGTGCAGCGCACGGGCCACACTGGCGACCGTCCGCGTTAGTGATTTACCCTTATTCATGTTCTTAAGAAGGATTAACTACTAAACATAACTCCGCAAAGGTTATTTGTATACCATTTTTAACTCCCTTTGTGCACATACATATACTGTACTGTAGTGTGAAATACTAGAACAACTTCTTCCATTACGTCTCGCAGTCACATAGTTTCGCTCTTAATTATAATTTCTCCTTCCGGCTACATTGACTTTACCTGGGAGGAATGACAATTTAAAAAAAATGATGGCGTTATTCGTAACTAGACAAAGTTTTACCTAAATTGCAAGAACAAATACGAAAGAAGAAACGTGATACCGGCAGAACATAACTAATATCATTTCGAAAACGACACTGAAGATTGTGTTTCATTTAAAGTAGCTATACTCTTCTCACATATTCTTTAAGATCTTTCTGTATCTAAATTGACGTATTTTCCTCGATGAAATCTGCAAACCTTTTCTATCCAGCCGAATTACACCATCGTGGTCTTGCTGTCTTTTATTTCTATAAAGTCTGGAATAAAAATATGACGTCCCCAGATATAAAGTCATAAAATTTGCTACTGATTCACATTACAAGACGGTAGGACCACGATTAACGAACAAACATTATGAAGAAATCGATCATTTACTAACTTCTTGAATATCGCGAAAGGTACTTGTTTCGTCTGTAGTGTGCACTGTTGAAAGCGACCGGGCAAATGTATATATATATATATATATATATATATATATATATATATATATATATATATATGGATAGCTGATACCCGCGACTTCGTACGCGTGGATTAAGAATTTCTTTCCCAGAATTGAATATAGAGACCAACACACACTGAGTCCGCATAATATGACAGGAAAGCTATCACTATACCGTATAACTCTACCGTCGAACCTCTCTCTTGAAGAGAATCAATTTCCAACATATTTCTGTCACCATTCGATAAGGTTTCAAAATTTCGTGATTATAACTGTTAATAATACCGGAAAAAATGTCCTGTGCCCCTCCTACAGATTTTCTTGTAAAAATCCATTAATATCGTATAGACATTTAATCGTCAAAACGTAACAAAAAGACAGAGACTTACTTCCGCAATTATAGTATTGCTACTGCAGATCATACACACACACTGAATACGAACAACCTCTGAGGGATCAGTATAACGTAAAAAAGTGTACACCTACAGCATTGCAAGACTACCTACGATTTGCCTCGCATTGAACCCCTATATTTGAGATATCTACAGTTTAACATTCAATCCGAATAACCGACGGTCCAGGCGTGACTCTTACGGAGATTTGAATCGGAACCCACGACCCAAACATTTGTAAGCAAGAGCTTTAACCACTGAGCTGCCTGACCGCTACACGGAAAAACAGTACAGAGACCTCCATATCCAATGCGTCTGTCTATCGCCGTTCAGTAGTATTTCGAAATTATGAGACAACATGTATTATTTATACAGATAATTTTTCTACCAAATGTAGACAGTATTTTTCTCCTTGTTTCAAAGGATAAGTGTGCAACGTTTCATCGAGATCAGATGAAAACTGTGGATTTGAATGAAGAACAAACAAACAAACATACATACATACATTCATCTTTATATAAATAAATATATCGCAAACAGTCCATCATATGGCAGCGTAGAGAGATTTCCCTCTGAGTTATGACGAAATATTGGATCTACTAAATTTTCAAATATAGATACTTCAACCTGATTGCTTTAAAAACAACTGAAAATTATTTTAGATAATAGTGAAAAATAAATAGTTATATAACAAGGTTTTTTTTTTTTTTATTTCTGGCTTTACGCCTCGTCCACGGTCCATGTCGAGATCTTTAGAGGTGGGAAATGACAAGGAAATGGAAGAAATTCGGTCATGGTATTTGAAGGAACCATCCAGTCATTTACCTGCACTGATTTAAGGAAATTATGAAAAACGCAAACCTGGATGGCCGAACTGGAAAAAGTATTTCACTCAACGTAGATCTGACAAAAATTGTGAGATAAATGTGTTATTCCTTTGCAATTGAGTTCAATCTACTAACAAACCGTACTGCTTTCTTCATATAAGTATACAGTCCATTGCGACAAATCACGGTAAAAACAAGATATCATGTTAAACAGAGCCCATGATTTAAAAAAAAAAAGTTGTAACAGAACTATTTTGAGAGAGTACTTAAAACGCAGCTGAAAGCCTTCCAAAACTGAGTAATTTCATGTTTTTCTAAAATATAACATTACTGTGCCACAACATAGATCATTCCTCATATACTCAAGGAAGGGTACTGCTATACGGCAAAACAAGAAATTTTGGTTTATGGTACACTGATTTTGATCTTTAATTTGTGAAAATAAACAGTAAATTGAACAACGTTATGCACAGAATTTTATGTAAGATTCCAGATTTCCTTGGTAACCGTCATATTATTAATATACCAGTATTAAGGAATCTTATTTTACGAGTAAATGCTTGCAAAACAACAAAATCTTGAATTTCTTTGAAGAACGAAAGGGCAATTCACTTTTTCAGCAATAAATTTTCAGGTAACTTTTCAAAATTATTTTCGACGATATTGGTAATCTGAGAATTTCCAAACCACCTATTTCTAATATGTTTGAAGACTGGAGCAAACTCACCACAAACAACAAGAATGTAACAGCTGAGCTATGGCTTTATGAAGTGAAATTTCTGTGGTGAAGATGCTGCAATTGTTAATGAACAAAATAAAATTTGACTTGAAGTTTTTTTTTTTTTCCAACTGCGACATACACCCATCTTCGGTTTAAATAACATCATTGTACGTATGAATAATTCAAATGTTTTTTGTTACGTTAAAAGCTTAGGAGTATGCAGGATGGACTCAATACGACCCTTGCCCTATATCTCATACCGATTACGTTCAGCACGCGAAACTAGTACTTAAATCCCCATGCTCCTTAGCACACATAGTATAGTATAATTTAAACGTACATGGATAATACAAACCCAACATCATGTTTTTTAGCTGCGAAATAAGAAACAAAAAAAATCTACTAGCAATGATTAAGCTGAAATCCTTAAGACAGCAATTGTTACCCACAGACGCGAGCAGTTTGGAGATCAAAATCTCTTTGTTATGCATCAATAGATGTGGCAGCAATCAGTCACATTGTTTATTTTCTTTTGCACAAACAAGATAATTCCTGAAAGATTAAAATCATATTTGTTTCTGTTACGCTTAACTTCTTCTTCTTTCTTAAAAAATATATATATATATAGTTAATGGACTGAATTACCTGAGACTTATTTAAATATCTCAACGGGCCTAAAATATAGAGACACAGAAACTGATAATTACTTTGCTTAAGTTAAGCAGCGAGAAGAAATATTTTTTATCAAATGCATGGATATATCTGTTTTAAAATGCACACTTTTATAATACACCAAGCACAAACAGTACAAAATGTAAACGTACAAGGGCTGGGAGCAGTTCAGTGCCGCAGATGATTGATTGAAAGGAACTTTTACTTTTCAAACAAGCGTCGTCAAAACACAGTAAGATTGTGAGGTTACAGGAGTATTCTCCGTATATATACACAGACGGAAAAAAAAATCCCAACACCAAGAAAGACTTGTGTTAGATAAACGAAATTTGGTAGGCGTGTTTATACATCTGAAAGATGACATCGATTCAAATTTCGCGCTTCGCGCATAAGTGTGGCGCTAGTAGCGCTACTCAGAGCTTGCAAATCAGGTTTGCTTTAAATACGCGCTGTAAAGTTTGTGAACGTTATTTACCGCTGAGATTTGACATAGTGAGTTGATGTTAGCCAAGAATGCCTTTAAGAAGACGAAGAAGCCATTATCAACAGCTCACCGAGTTTGAACGAGGTCGTGTAATAGGGCTACGAGAAGGTGGATTTTCTTTTCGCGATATTGCAGAAAGACTTGGCCGGAATGTATCCACTGTGCATGATTGTTGGGTGCAGTGGTCAAGGGATGGTACTGCCTCAAGAAGACCGGGTTCCGGGAGGCCACGTGGCACTACTGAGAGGGAAGACCGCCGTATTCGGCGTACAGCTGTAGCGCATCGTACTGCGTCTGCGGCAGAAATTCGAGCTGCAGTTGGTACCACAGTGACACAACGAACTGTTAGAAATCGGTTACTTCAAGGACAGCTCCGAGCCAGGCGCCCTGTAGCGTGCATTCCACTGACTACAAGCCATCGCCGTTTGCGACTCCAGTGGTGTCAAGCCAGAGCTCATTGGAGGACGGAGTGGAGATCTGTTGTGTTTTCTGATGAAAGCAGGTTCTGCCTTGGTGCCAGTGATGGCCGAGTGTTGGTCAGAAGGAGGCCAGGGGAACGCCTGCAACCAAACTGTCTGCGGCCTAGACACACTGGACCTACACCTGGAGTCATGGTCTGGGGAGCAATTTCCTATGACAGCAGGAGCACTCTTGTGGTTATACCAAACACACTGACTGCAAATTTGTACGTCAGTCTGGTAATTCAACCTGTAGTGCTGCCATTCATGAACAGCATTCAAGGGGGAGTTTTTCAACAGGATAACGCTCGCCCTCATACCGCTGTTGTCTCGCAACGTGCTCTACAGAGTGTCGACATGTTACCTTGGCCTGCGAGATCACCAGATCTGTCTCCAATTGAACACGTATGGGATATCATTGGACGACAACTCCAGCATCATCCACAGCCAGCACTGACCGTCCCAGTATTGACAGCACAAGTACAACAAGCATGGAACTCCATACCACAAAGTGACATTCGAAACCTGTATGACACAATGCATTCACGTTTGCAGGCTTGCATTCAAAATTCTGGAGGTTACACCGGCTATTAATTTAACAGTATTTCACATTTGAAATGCATTTTCTTGAGCTTAAATTAACCTGTGATCTTGAAAATTTAATCAATTAAACATGTTAACTTGACAAATGCATTGTCCAAATTTCATTACTCTACAATAATTTTTTCTTGGTGTTGGGATTTTTTTTTTCCGTCTGTGTATATATATATATATATATATATGTGTGTGTGTGTGTGTGTGTGTGTGTGTGTGTGTGTTATAAGAATAATTACCGTACTGTTATTGTAGTATTATCTGTATTATTTCCTTCTCTGTTGAAGTATGATCTGTGGCTGATTAAAGAAAAAAAGATACTCTTCCATTATAGTGAGACAGACAAATGTATTAGACATCGAGTTATGAGAATAAACAATGTTACAGATCGCTAAGAGAGAATAAATATTGTAACACCAAGAGTAATCGTATTGACTAATTAATACAAAGTTCCCGTTATCCAGTTTATTTTTTTTTTTTTTTTTTTTTGCTTCACAAGCCAAAGGGTAATTGGATACTCCCGAAGGATACATAGTAACCCATTGTGTCAGAAGTAGATTTGCCAGTTCCTTTGCTCTAGAATCTACCATTTAATTTGGAATCCGAATCACGGAATGCTCTGGCGTAGCTCATATTATCAATCACAACTCTTAAAAATTCCTGGCCCAGGACCGGACCCTGAAGATTTTCAAGTTAACTACTGAACTAACAAACCACTCTGTGTTTTCTTAGTGGTTGGTAAATGCAATTAGTAGTTTTGGTGAATTCCCACATCTTTGACAGCAATTTGATTACCGGCTAAATAACGGATAAGCAATTAAAAAACTAAATCAACATCTATCAAGAGAAGAATAATATTCCTTGGTGCAATCAAACCTTACAAAATTAATAACGGTATTATTTTAGATTACTGAAGCTTCTTCAGCAATACCAGCAATCACATTTTGTAGTTTATCATAATTTTAGAATTTCTGAAGTGGACCAGAAATAACAAATAAATGATTTCGACAGTTTCACCGAGCGTGGTGGGTGAGCTCTTAACGCTCTGGCCTCGCATTCGGAAGGACGTCGGTTCGAATCCCCGTCCTGGCGTACAGATTTGGGTTTTCCACGGCTTCCCCAATCACTCCAAGCGAATGCCGGGATGCTTCCTTCAAAAGGACATGGCAGAATTCCTACCCGTTCATTTTCCCCAGTCACATCCCGCCTCTAATGACCTCGACGTCGACGAGGCGTTATGCCACAATTAAATAAAAAAATCGCCAGTTTCGTTGGTAGTTCTGTGTTACTCAGCTGAGAACTCGCCTAGGTGGTATGTGTTGTCTGGTGTTTGTCTGCCCGCTGTTGTCTGGCTCCCACGCGGCACTCACACAGGCCTAGTGATGTTCCGATACCATCAAAGTATCGATACCTACTCAAATGAGTAGTACTCAAATTGTCTTACGATACTTACTCATATGAGTACTACAGAAGTATCGATACTTACTCATATCGATACTTTTTTTAAATTAATGTCGAAATGTAAGAATATATGTCACATTTTGCTTAATTATTTATTTTATTTTCCTAGTGTAATAAAATCAAATAAATTATAATAAAGCACACGTAGTAAGCAAACTTTGAAGATTTTTCATATCTTTAAATATTTATTTATTATAATTTTAACACTTTTAAACAAAAAAAGTTCGATTTTTGAAGGTTTCCCAAAAAAGCAATTGTTCCAAATATTTTGGGGACAGCTTGTTTGTTTTGTTTGTCATTGTTTCACCCGCATTAGAAAACAAACATTCACTCGGTACTGACGTTGATAAGATACTGTTGTATACAGACAAGAAAATATAAGTTTAATTTCTTCCCATTCTGTAAACGAATTGCTTTTTAGAGACGTTACCGTGTTTGTCAAGGAAACGTCCATAAACTGCGTAGCTCGGTCTAGGGGGAGGGAGAGGGGTTTGCTGGAGATTATGTGAGGGGAGGGGGGGGGGTTTCCGAGCCAGGCCACGTAGTTTTTCATTCATATTATTTGTCACATTTAAAATGAGGTACAGAACACTCAACAGAATATAAATATTTATTTCAGTAATTTAATTACCTCCATATGTAATTTACGATAGTCTGACAAGAGAAAACAGTACAAAATGTCTTCTGGAATCAATAGCGGAAAAAGCTACGTGCTACATGGGGAGGGGGAGGGTAGAGACAAAAGCCACCACGGGCTACGCAGGGGGGAGGGGGGGGTTTCAAAGAGGCCAAAATGGAGCTACGTGGTTTATGAACGCTCCCCAAGTAGAGAGACACTTTGTCACTGCAGTGCGTCTTCTTTTTGTGACAGTGGGATAGCTCTTTGTGATGTTAAAAAGATAGCTGAAGCAGCTTCTACTTCCGATTCACATGGGCTACTTAGTTACTCTGAACCATATCTTTTAGTTTTTGTGTGGGGCTGCGCGGGAGCGACCATAGGCCAGGCATAGCGAAGTACGACTTTGTTACAATGTAATAGGGACCTAAAACAAACTCTTTGAGATTAGATTGTCGTTCAGTTACCTATTCTAAGACTGATTTTGTTTGATTTTCAATGCTACCGACTTGACGTTAGAGGGAAATTAATTTGGTAGGCGCGGCTGAGTAACGTAGAAGGGTTGATGCGTTTAGAATTTAACACCGGGTGCGTTTCGATACTTTCGATTCGATACAAGTACTTTTCTTCCGATACCGAGTAAGTATCGAATGAACTAATTCGAATACGAAATGTACTCGGTATCGAAACAAAGTATCGAGTACTTACTCGTATTTACTTGTATCGGAACATCACTACACAGGCCTGCCGACTGAGTTATCAGCACAGCTGCTGATGTGGCTTGCTTCACGCGCCTCGCTGGTATCTCGGGCCCCTTGGGACAGCGAACCGACAGCCACGGTTGTATGCACAAGGAGGCGACCGAGTGGCGGTTTGTTGCGATATTATAACAACTCTACACTCTGCACATAATCAAGAGACATGTTTTATGTATATTAGTAGTATCGAATCAACCGTTTGATACTTTGAAAGTACTGTAAATGACTATATTGACAGACTAATGAAAATACAAGTAATATATTTTTAATTTTTTCTATACAAAAACTTTTTTTCGTGGCAAATGGTGTTTTCTCAGTTCACAGAAGTCGTTAACAGAATAGTCATACTATTTGGAGTTAACCATTGAGTTTTACAAGTTTTCTTAGCGTTTTCGCTATTATTTGGAAAATAATAGCTAAAAGTACAGTTAAACTATCGTAATTTTTAATATGTGAATTCAGCTGAAAGTTATTGTGACCTGATAACTACACCGTGCTAAATTGGGCTTCAATATTAATATCTCTTCTTTTGTATTGAATTAGTCTCGGCAATTTACTGGAGTACCAGCCAACGGCTTTACAGTTGGTCTGAGGAGAATCGATATTTATCAGTCGTTCATTAATTGAAAACTTTGTTGTTTCTGATTTAAAATTGCCATCCAAATTGATAGACTAAAAACGGTTAGAGAAATAAAACTTTAATCTTCGATTTACTTGGTTGTTTGACGACATTTTTGCCACGCCGATTCCGGCACCTTGTGGGAGAGCATGATGGGCTCTAGTTGCACAGGTCGCCGGCTCGAGTACGGCTACGGACATTGACGTTTGTAACCAAGTTAGTCCTTATAAACGAGGGTTGGAACTTAAAAATGACAACTATTTATTCACAACCGATACAAAAGCGTTACATGTTTGCATCTGTTACTGTCCTTCAAAGTAGTCACCAGCGTTGTGTAGAACCCGTTGCCAGCGATGTGGAAGGCATAGTATACCGTTAGCAGAGCCTGTTCTGTTGATGGTGCGAATGGACCGGTCTAGTGCCGGTCGAATCTCTGGAACAGTTCTGAAGCAAATTGCACGAAGTCGTTCCTTCATCTTCAGAATCAAATCAAAGTCACAAGGACTTAAGTCTGGGGAGTTTTGGTGGATGGTACAGTACTTCCCAGTCCCATCGACCGAACAGACCAGCCACAGCTTGCGCTGTATGCGCCCGCGCATTGTCGTGCAAAATGATGGGTGGGTTACGCAGAAAGTGTTGCCACTTCTTACGCAAAGCTGGTCGCAGGTGATGCTCCAAAAACGAACAGTAATACTGTGCATTGACGGTCTGCCGTGGAGGAACGTAATGCGTAAGGATAACACCATCACAGTCGTACACGAGAATCACCATAACTTTCACCATACTGGGGCTCTGACGCACTTTCGACTTTCGCAGCGACCCATAATGACGCCATCCGTTGGATTGGCGTTTCACTTTTGGCTCGTACAATGTGGCCCATGTCTCATCCAGTGTTACGATACGGCATAAGAAAGCCTCTCCTTCGCGCTCATAGCGCTCCAAGTGCGTCTGAGCAGCGTCGTAACGAATCCATTTCTGCATTTCCGTCAATTCATGCGGAACCCATCGTGATGCAATTTTTCGCATGCCCAGGCGTTCCTTCAGGATGCGAAGCACAGTCGTATGCACTAATCCGGTTTCGTAGGCGAGCTCACGAATCGTCTGGCGTCGATCACTGTCCACTAACGTGGCAACAGTATGCACAACTTCTTCAGACACGATAGGACGACCTGCCCGATGCCCTGCCACAGTTTGCTGACCTTAGGTGCCCAACGTGCCACTGTTCTGTACGGCAATGCCGATTCCCCTCACGCCTCTTGAAGACCTTGATGACACTGTCTTGCTGTACGATCTCTGGCACATTCAATCTTGGTCCAACTCCGTTGTTCCTGTTTCGAAAACATAGTGACGCCTTTACGTCAGACCACTCGCTCTCAAGTGACTGCGTTTCCCTCGATTGTTCGCACGCCGGGGACGTGGGACGGGCGAGTCCATTTGCTCGGATGTAAGGTAGGTATGTCAACAACGTGGCCTACTAGCGAGAATAGTAGATTCCATTGCATTGTTGTCCACAGCAGTGTTACCACTATTTAAGTTCCAACCCTCTTACAAACAAAACTGAACATTCACACACCATCAGAAAATAAGATACCGTTGAATCAGTACTACACATTTGATGATAGATGACTGAATGGCTTATCAGCCAACGCCACTAAATTTTTTTAAAAACATCTATATCATTCTAATGTCGCATCTGTTGCTGAATTAATCGTTTCTTTTATTAAAGAAATTAGCTAGGGCAAAGAATATGTTATACCATTTAATCTCATCGTTGTTCGGTGGAGCGGCAAGCATGAATATCTCGTATAAATGGCAAAACTTAAGAAAATTTATACACTCTTGGAATAGATTGTGAAGGAAACATCTACTGCTTACAGAAAAATATATTTATTAATCAAATAAATTTGATCTGCAAGGGAAATTTATTTAATTTAATTAAATTAACAGTAGAAGTACTCAACTATTGTTGCATCAGTATAACATTGGAAAAATATCTTAAAGGGGTTACTGGGTTTTAGGTTGTACAGAACACGTAATCCGTAGTACTGTAACTTCCGAATCACTATCACAGCGATATTCATTGATGATTGCACGTAAGCGACCTGTGTGTCAACAGATCCGACCGCTCAGCAACACACTTGCGTCACTCTCAAGATCGGTTGAAAACTGTGGGTTGTCCTTCGATTGGCTTTGTCTACCCACTACCACTACACTGACGTCATAATGCAAATTTTAATCCAGCGCAGTGAGTAGTGACGCTCTGGCCTCGCATTCGGGAGGACGACGGTTCGAATCTCCATCCGGGTATCCAGATTTGGGTTTTCATGGTTTCCTCAGATCGTTCCAGGTGAATGCCGGGATGCTTCCTTTGAAAGGTCATGGCTGAATTCCTTCCCGTTCCTTGCCCACCAACCTTTCGAAGAGGCTTAATGCCATAAAAAAAGCAAATTTTCATTGGTCCCTTGTTCAATGAATGATATTTCGAAACCTCGACTTCCTCACTGTTTCTCCGCTTTCTAAAGTCACTCATTCGTTGCAAAGGAGAAATGAATGAATATGACTCCCGTTGGTGTAGCTTAATTCACTGAGACACGGGCATAAGCGAGGTACCACCCGCTTTGACTGCGATTTTTAGGCGGTATTCTGCAGCCATCAAGGCGAATGATGTGGCAGTTCCCATTCTCCACCGCATGTATCACCTATTCGACAAACAAAAAATGCACTTCCGACACACCGAACATAGTTACACATTTTGCAAGCCTACTTCCTTCATTAGTACGTAGTTCAATCGGGCATTAGGTATAAATGCTTGGCGTCAGCAAAGGCGTAAAAACGTAGCTCCAAATTTGACCTTGCCAATGACTGATGAAACCCACCAAAGACATCCGAGTCTTAATGCTGAGAAAAGGCGGTGAAGAAGAAAAAGACATATGTGAGAGAGATCTAGGGGGAGCACCGTCAGTGTTCCAGTACATCACTTCTCTGTCAGTTCAGGAGAGATTCACAGCTGAATTTTCATTAATCCATTTCTAAAAATTATACTCTTTCTTCTTTATACATTACATCGGAGTTTCAATGTTTATTGCTGCACATTTTCTAACAAATGGCGGCTTAATTTCCGTATATGAGCCAAGGAGAAATTAGTGCATGTAGGTCGTCGCAGCAATTTATCAGCGCAGTGCGTCATTTGTTATATTGCTGACATCACGGTGGCAGAGCAGTTGGCGCGGAGTGTAGGCAGCTGCCTCGCAGATGTGTAACGAGCGGCCGACGCGGAGGCGACTGCAAACAAGCAGCTTGTGTTACCGCCCCTCCATATACGGTTACACTCGCACCTACTCCGCTTACTATCTCACAGCGCTCCTTTGCTCTCTTCCGGATTCGTCTCCGAAATTGCCTACCGTTATAATCTCCTGCCTTTACCCTCACAAAAGGAGTTAAGAATGGTTACGGAGAAGTCTCATTATACTTGTGAGCTAATGCTCTGCAGCGTCTTCGCTGTTACGGTAATTACGATGAATTCGTGTGTGATACATCAATTTAACATACGAGCTCTGACATTGAAGTTCGTTACCTTATACAAAAAATAAAATCATGCTGCGTACATTATTGCCGAATATCGATGGGGTTAATGTATATATTGACACCAGCGACATCGAAATAATTTTGCATAAGTGGAATGATCTTCAAAGTTGCCGTCGTATTAGCCTTGATGTTTTAAATCTCTTAATGTGAAGATACAAAGAAGTCACTGGCACAGTGAGTACGGAAGAGTGGTCTGTAATAATTAATTACATGTAACCAAAAATTCCAGTGTAGATAGTGCAGTGGGAGTAAGGGCGCTGACATGTTTCAGGAGCTTTGAGTCATAGGTGAATATTTCTGATTGTTTGTACCTCACTTTTTCATACTATCTTTGCACTACTCCTAAATAGTACGTTCAGTTGATTGATGAAATTAGGGAATGTTTTTCTCTGCTAGACTCTTTACTGGATGAGCTAACCTCTCATCATCAGCCACATGTTCCTTGCCCATCTCCAGACCCCACAGCTCGTTTTTGCGCCGCTGGTTTCTCTATGTTATTCTCCGCGTACACCCGCACTAGCATAACTCGCACTTTACTCTCGCTCGGTTTAATAGGAAATTCAATATTTGTTTTTCGTTCTAATTCCAGCTCAAACAAGCACACTCACAAAACGCACCACTCAATAGCAATCTACAACGTTTCACATGAACACTGTAATGTTATGAAATCTCACTGAACTGTTTTCATAATACTCTTCATCGCACGACGCAATGGCAAGTTTGCTATCTTAATCATAGGACCCAGCACATAATCTGTCAAATTTAAAATGTATCTGACGGGAAACGAATTAAAATGCTTTGTTTGTTTTTGGTTAAAATTACGATTCATTAAAAAAAAACCGCTCGTGATTATCAAAAATACTGGAAACGGTAGTAAAACTTTTTGAAAGCTCGTTTTCTTAATTTTCTTTATAATCAATGTTAAATCTTTTTAATGCCTCCAATTATGAAAAAAAGCTTTACTTTCATCGCTATTTTACTGGTTTGGAGCCATATCAGGCGAATAATCGGGTAATCTAGGACCATGATTCTCTTTTGGTCAAGAAATAGCCTACAGTTTTGCTGTGAGTGAGGTACAAAACAGTCTATAAGCTTGCTCAAATTTTTGCCTTAAAATCAGATGAGCAGTGCATTCGGAAGTCCAATGAGTTTCATGATCAGCCTGATGGAATCACAATAATCTGTTTCAAGCAGCTTAGGAGCATTTTCTCCATTTCGAACTGTCAGTGATGGTCCCGGCCGTGGATCATCATGAATGTTCCTTCTACCTATGGGAATTTTCGCACATCATTTTAAAAACGTTCTTACGGCCACTACTTCACTATTCAGTTAGAATAATTTTAAATGTTTCTGTGCTACTTTTATCCAATTGGGAATAAAGCTTAGTAATGTTGACACGCTGATCCGTTGTTCCATTCACGAACGACCTTCAGAAGGCATTGTCACTTCGTTGGGAATTAACCAGCTATGTGAGGGATTACAGTAAACATATGTTATTAGCTAACTCATTTTTCATCTAATTTACGTGAAATGGAAAGCTTTCTGGTCAGTGATATAGCATCAAACACCGTAACCATTAAATTATTCTGGTATTAGTTGGAAAATGTTAATCGCAGTGTGCCCTGTACAGGAATGATGAAAGCAGAGATGACTGCTGTCGTAGTAGCCAGGACCATGTATTCATCTACAGTTCGTACTACAGAGGTTGCACAAAATAATATGAACACCATGCGATAGAATACAGGTTGTTGCATGTTGGCACAACTACTTCCGTGTGAATACTGTGATGCGCATGTACGGAATAATTGACGTGGCAGGTCTTGTAGGTTATGTGTCAGTAAATTATACGCCTTAATCTGTTATAACAAGCGATCGGTGAAATACGTGATCATCTCAGACTTCGAAAGAGGGGAAATTGTTGGAGCTCGGTTAGGGGGAGTGCCTGAGACAAAAACAACTGAACTGTTTAACGTCTCACGAGCGACAGTATCCACGGTAATGACAGCATACACAAAAGATCGTCGGCGAAGAGAAATAGTGGACGAAAACCAAAGTTAACCGACAGAGACCAACGGATTGTGGCCAGACAACAAAAAACTATCGCAGCAAAAGTGACAGCAGAATTCAACACACACCTGAGTAATACTGTTTCGACAAATTAACAGAATGGCAGGAGCTCCACAAAGCTCACATTCATGGGAGGGCTGCAATTGCAAAACCTCTTATAACGGCTACCAACGCTAAGCTGCGAAACAAGGGGTGCCATGATCATAAAAACTGGACACTTGATGATTAGAAGAATGTGGTATGGTCCGATGAATCATCGTTCACATTGTTTCCTACTAAACGCCGGGTTTATGTTTGTAGAACACTAAAAGAAGCCTGTGATCCGGACTGCCTGCGTCCTACAGTGAAGGTTGGGGGAGGTTCCGTTATAATTTGGGCGGCTATATCATGGTATTCAGCTGGTCCTCTCATTCACATCACTGGCCGTATGACTGCGAATGAATATCTCTACATCCTCAGTGATGAAGTTATTACTATGACTATAATACTGCTGCCAAACACTGCCATCTTCCAAGATGATAATGCGCCCATACTCAAAGTCAAAAAGATTCTGTACTGGTTCGAGAGGCATCAGAATATCGTCAAACATCTTCCCTGGGCAGCACAATCACCAGACCTCAATATAATTGAACAGTTGTGGGGAGTTTTGGAGCAGGGAGAACATTCCGTTGGAAACTACTCAGCCACTCTACAAATTTATTCCGCGAATAATTGCAGCTGTTCTACGAGCAAAAGGTGGCCCAACACCATATTAATAAATCAATAGTATGTAAATGTCAGGTGTTCATATTATTTTGTCCAACCCTTGTACGTACTAAAGGAGGAAGTGAAGTGTTGCCATCTGTCTGGGAAATGTACAGTTATGTTCTATTTGTATTTTTTGTTTGAGAAATGTGTAGTTTGTGAGGTCGATATTGAGGACCGTCTAGGCATTCGCCTTGATGGCTGCGAGAAACCGCCGTCGGGACGGTTAGTATTCACGGGACTGGGCTCCTGTCTGGCTCCGTTGTACCTCCCAGATCCAGTGTGTGTAGCCTCAGCGCACTCAGCCACACACTGACTGCTTGGTTTAAGCTTCTTGAAACCATATTGATATCATAGTCCAAAATGTGATCCAATAATAATTTCGTGTGGTCGTAATGACCTGGTGACAGGGTTTCTAGGCTGCTCATTCCGCTTTCGTAGCCACCTAACCTAACTCGATATTCCTACCGTGTACAGGGGACCTACAGTTTAACGTCGAATCCAAACCACGGAAGCGTTCTGACCTACATATTACACAGAACGCTGTACCAGAGGTGAAGGTGTGGTTAAGGGCTTATGAAAATCCTCACCAGGACAGGTATTTTAATCGAGGATCTTTAGATTCCCAGTCAGACACCTTCCAGACCACTCATAGTGATACGAAAAATCCAGCACCATACTTACGTGAGTAGATGTTGTGTTTAAAATTATTTTTAGGCTTCAAGGAAAATTGTAACGATACTGGCGATTCATGAAGTTCTTCCAGTACGTATTAACTGCTTATATTTCCTATTGAATCTGCACTTAAAATTTTCAGTGATAACTGACTAATTTATGAGACAGTCATGCGGAATTAAATTGTCTCAAAAACAGTATTGGATTTGTTGCTTTATTACACAATACACACTGATATCTATAAAGAGATAATCAAAAATCTAATATACGATCAACGTGTCTTCACCATTACTTATTGTGATTCGAGTCATGGTTAAAAGTGCTATGAGTTTAAAACTGACTCGGATACAGTTAAAAGCAATTTCAACTTGACGATTAACAGTACAACTGACAGCTAGGAAAGATAAAAGGTTTACTGTCAGGCTTTAGTAATAAGATATTTTACATGCTCGACTGTGTGATGTTTGAAAGCATGGTGGTAAAATTAAAGTTACCCCACTCAGATTTATTACTTCTTTTTTTTTTTTTTTTTTTTTTTAAATAGACCTTTTGGTTTTTCTAAAATTAATGGTAAAAGAATTTTATGTTAAAACAGAGTTTAATATGTAACCTGAAATTTCATCAACTCTTATACATTGAAAAAATGTATTTGCCAAATCGGATAGCTTGTTTCTTTTCTTCGCTATTTTCTGTGGTAATTTTTGCTTTTACAGTTAATGCATTTACTGTTACAACTTTTTAAATATTTCAGTTCTACATTATTTTTCAGAATTAAATTGCATTGTCAGCAAAAAGCTGCGATGCATTAAAATGCCAACTCTAAAATGCTTCGGACAAAGATAACCAGATTGTGGCAAAGGATTTCTCTTTCCCATTCATTAAACGACTGTGTATATAATTTCTAGTCTGCAGTTCTCTGTGCAGTCCCGTTAGCTTACAGAGCTTCAGATGATATCCTACAGGAAATGGCTTTTATCATCGTTCTAGTTTAACAAGCAAAGTTCTTGAAAGAGAAATAATGGCATCGTGAAGATCTAAATGGGAATACTGCCTCTCTTAAATTCTTCTCCATATCTGATTCAGCTTGAAACACGCACTTCTATAGCAGTTGGCGCTTAGCAGAGTTCGATTTAGTTTAACGAAGGATAAAAAATATCGCTTCCCAGATTAGATGGACTGTCCTGCCCGCTGCTAATATAAAACGCAGAGAGATGCATACAGAACGGAACGAAGTAGATTTCATACTTGTTACAGAGTAGAACTATCATCCTAAAATAGCACCACGTCACATATGGTGGATTACAATCTGAAATATTACGAGCAAACATTACTTTCAGAGATATGGATCGAACTGCTTGCAGGAAATCAGCGAACAGGCCGGGATATGATCTCGGCTTGTTTTCCATGATGAATTATCTGTTTCTGCCGCAGTATCATTTAGGAGACCGAATTATTTTTTTTATTACATAGCAAGAAATTCATTCACTGTGACAACGTGGCATCTCCTGTTAACTATTTCGTAGCTGCATCTAGAGAAAGCCTACAGTGACTATTTCCAGGAACAAAAATTATGTTAGTCAGCCTTAAATTTGGACCGTTTTGGTGAAACTTTTCACATGCTTCCTTTTCGCATAGTACGATTAGAAAGCCTTCGAGGAACATGAAACAAAAATGTATACAGGGTATAAAATTTCAGGGATGATTGAGAAAATTTGAGATAAAGAACCCAAGACGAGACACGCCTCAGTCGTAGTTATAAACCAAAACAGTTTTTCGCAGGTTGCCGTGGAAATAACTTACGGGTAGGAAACCGTACAAAAATGTAGGAGTACATGATGGGGGTTTCGGAAAGAAAGTTGCAGAAACTAGATTGGATGTCCTGTCAAGAATTTCCGCTGCATGTGACATCGTTAGAATTATACCACGGTTGTTTCTTCGGATATGACTTAACCCAGTGCAACATTGTCATGCCTGAATGGAAGGATACGACGTATTGAACAAATGTTGTAAATATATTCGCAGTTACGCGAAGTAGTGCAGATAAATAAAATAGTTATATCTAAACACAAATATTAGTAAGTTCTGTTATTACAGTTTCATGGAAGCCCCAAAAAGATAACCGGATGGCGGTTTCTAACCTCAGATTACTACATTTATCGTTAATCACCCTCTGTTAAAGTTTATATCAGAATAACGAAAACACCATATATAAAGGTGTTTATGTACACATTTCTTGCTTTTACATCTTCCAGGAGTTATAACGTTAACAAATGAATTAGGTATTTAGAGGATTACAAATAATTTTTTTAATTTGTTTAATTAATTGGCGAAAGGTATAGACCATTCATTTTACCGAAAAACTTCACTCATTCTTCTTAGTGAAAGAAGCGTGGAGCAACCATATTAATGAATTCTGATACATCTAGATAATGTATCGCGCTAATGATATTCTATTTTTATGTTTACCAATGCGATCTATTGTTTTACTTTAAAACATGTCCTCAGTTTATGTGAAGTGCATCTATAAAGGTAAACAAACATCGCATATACTACAATTCTGTTCATTTCTTTTTATTCAGGCTAAAGTAAATAAAATAAAACAAGTTCTTCTTATGGTTCAAAATTCCTAATGTCACCGTGCATAAAATACGTGGAATTGTAATCTTTATTTAATAATTTAACGAAGATATTGGCTATTATTTTTTGAAGTCGTCGATCTTTTTTAAGACCAACTTCGGCAACGTCACTGTTAAATAGCTTCAAATTCAATGTTACTTAAACTAATGAAATTGAGGAAACACATCACCCCGCTGCAGTGCTGAAAATCGTATGTTACGAAATGTTTGATTCACCAAAGAGTTATTGCTTTAGCAGTTGGTTATCAGCAATGCACGTAGTGCTGTGGTTCTTCAACGTATTGTGCAATGTCCCTCAGTATACTTAAACTAAGTCACAAACATAAAATTTGGAAGAATTATGTCATACGTTATTATAAATTCGTGAGTCATGCTACTATTACATGAGTTCTATTTGCACAACAATTATCATTCGCAGCCATCAAGCAATGGACTACTATGATCTGTCTATAGTGATGAAAACTTAAATATTCGTTCGGGTTTACATACACTTCAAGTTGGCACAGGACTAGCACTCAAAAGATCCATCCTCGTTTCAGGAAAACTTTGTTAAAATGCTGAAATTCAGTGAATCGGAATTTCTAGTTTACAAGTAGCAGGAGGATAGTAAAATAAAAAGAAAATTTGAAATCAAAATCTTTGTTTTCTTACTCAGAATCAGTTTGTTTTCTTTATAGTAATTAACCGTAAAACGTTGTTATTTTTTATCTGAAGAAATAGGTTTTCTTTAGCTTTTGTGGTATGGAGTAGGTATATTCACTAAACATCGATGCATCGCATCCATTCGATGTTTACCATACGATACATCGGATTGATTCGATGTTTTGACGAAGAATTTTTCTATTCGATGCATCGATGTTTTTGTAAAAACATCGAATCAATAAAAAACTGTGGCTAATAATGACAAAAATAATAGAAATAAATATTAAGATTACTAAATTTATTCAAGATTAAATTATTTCAATTTAAAGTAACTTTCATTAACAGGTGGTGACACCTGCGAGCAATTAACTTTTGGCTGTCCTGTCCCTATGAGTGAATGAATAAAATCAATTTCTTAGGTTCACTAATACTGTTTGCCGGTGTTTGCTGTGATTCGAAATAAGATATTATTACTATAAAACAACTATTGTTACCTGGTACTACTGAATATTTGGATAAAATCCGGGTTGGGACAACATCTCATTGACTATTGTTAGGACTTCTGTTGCATCCGAACGTTTATTTTCCAAGACTGCTCAAATAGTCAGTCAGCAAAGGAACAGAATGAAAGGAAAACGACTGAGTAATTTTTTGTTTCTGCAAAGTTTGCCTAAACACCATTTAATGTCTCGTTTTTTTTTTTTATCGTAATGGTATGGTATCGTAATAAAATATTTCTCTTAATTTGTAGTTTATGTTTCACGCACAAAGCTATACCTCACTAATACAACACTACTCCACCAACACACAAGATCATAAAATTAATTTTTTAATGTTGGGTGAAAGGTAACGCTCTGGCCTCGCATTCGGGAGAATGCGGGTTCGAATCCCCGTCCGGGAATCCAGATTTGGGTTTTCCAAGGTTTCCCCAAACAATGCTTCAAAAGGCAATGGCTGATTTCCTTCCCGTTCCTTGCCCCTAGTCTTTTCCCACCTCTAATGATCTCGACGTCAACGAGACGTAAAGCCATAAACAAAAAAAGCATAAAAGTAAACACATAATTACAGCTATAGCACTACACTGCTGGTACAGTGTTACCGTGTGTTCACACGGACCAAACGAAAGACAACGAACTATCTGCAATCAACTGCAAATGGTGAAAATCAAACTATTGTTACATTTTCTCTCGGCGATTTGAAAGGAACAGGTAAGAGATAAATGAAACGTCATTGGCTGACGAATATTGTTGGTTTGTATTTGTTGAGCTAAGAAAAACATAAAATATTCGACGTTGAAAAAACATCGATGTTTTTAAGCGATGCATCGAAAAACATCGATACAGGATTCCGATGTGTTACATCGAATAAAAACATCGATTTACTTTCTAAGTGGACACCCCTAGTATGGACTCATAAACAAAGTCTGCTAATGATGCATTTTGATATACTGTGTAGGTTTTTTTTTTGATCACCTTTAGTGATTTTTATGACTGAATCCCAATTATTTCTGTGTTTTTATAACACGGAAATTCTTTTTAAATAAAAGTTTTTTTTTTCCCTGAAATGTTTAGTTTGAGTCGGAGACTGGGACCGTCGCAGCATTCGACTTGATTGCTGTGTAAAACATTTGTGCTTATTTTGTTCATAGTGATTACTGTCTACCAATCAATAAGTGCTACTACTATTCTAATATTCATGTGTTATCACGGAGTTATCGCTGAGCTTCCGTCGTTCGTTAAACGAAGACTATTGTATTCATATGTTTCCACTGGTGAGATTAGAAAACTGTGAAAGGTGAAGCTATACCGGTAAACGGCTGGACACATTGCAATGTATACGCCACTTAGAAAAGCACTGAGAGCTGCGGGCTGAAGCGGAGAGTGGTTCTTGCAATAAGCTAAACAATCCGAAATTGGAATACCTGCCCTGCTTGCAGCAGCGCATTAATAATATGCCGATAACTGCATACGGTCAAGTTAAATGTTAGGTAAGGAACTGACCACAACCATAGAGCTGACCGAAGAGGCTGTGCTCAAGACAGCAGTGTAGGGCGATCAGGAAAATCAAGATGAAAGATTTGACCAGCCTTCTTTTGGCTTTGCTAATATTGTCCCAAGGCAAATAAAAAAGTGTCAGAAATGCGCAGCAAAGTGCTAAACGAGTATTGACACAGTAAAATCTATAGACAAAGATGCCGACAGTTTTAGATAGTAAAATGTAACCACGCCAGCCTCTGTAGCGTTGGAGCCACCAGCCAAGGGTCGCCGGTTCTAGTCCGACCTGTAAGGCATGGGTATTTGGTGTACGTGTTGTGTCCTACGCCTTAATAATCAATTAAATACTGGAAGACGTGTATATATATATATATATATATATATATATATATATATATATGGTGTAACAAAAATGTACGGCAGAACTTGCAGGACATATTCCTCACACGTAGACGAAAAAATTATCTTATATGAACATGGGTCCGGAAACGCTTCGTTTCCATGTAACACCGCATTTACAGATGAGGCGTCGTTTCAACGAGATCAGATTGTAAATTTTCACAATCAGCATGTATGGGCTGCCGTCAATTCTCACGCAACTGTTGAAGCAAGTCATCAACAAAGATTTTCCGTCAATGTTTGGGCCGGCATTGTGGTTGACTATTTGGTAGGGCCCCACGTTCTTCCACCTAGGCTCAATGGACACAGTTACCATAATTTCGTAGAGAATGTTCTACCTGTTCTGTTAGAAGATGTGCCGCTCGCTGTGCGACGAAACATGTACTTCATGCATGATGGAGAGCCTGCTCATTTTAGTGTTAATGTCCGTCGACTTCTAAATAACAGATTTCGTGACAGATGGATAGGTAGAGGTGGACCAATTGCCTGGCCTCCACGCTCTCCGGACCTAAACCCACTGGACTTTTATTTATGGGGGCATTTGAAAGCTCTTGTGTATCGAACCCCTGTACAAGATGTACAGAGTCTGCGTGCCAGGATTATGGACGGCTGCGAAACCATACGCAGTACTCCAGGGATACATCAGCGCATTCGAGAATCACTACGACGGCGGGTTGATGCATGCATCAATGCGCACGGAGGGCATATTGAACATCTCTTGTGAGAAAGAGCTGCATGTATTAAGCTGGTACGTTCCATTCTTGTGTGTCTCCCACTATTCATGCCACGAAGAAAATGCGGTGTTACATGGAAACGAAGTTTTTCCGGACCCATGTTCATATAAGATAATTTCTTCGTATACGTGTGAGGAATGTGTCCTGCAAGTTCTGCCGAAAATTTTTGTTATACCCTGTATATATATTGAAATTACATGTTTTTTCATTGTTTTTAACGGGAACTCACTATAAAAATTTGAATCTCCTAACATCGTTGTTGAGAGACTTTACTGTATATCTAAATGGTTTGTAATTAGAATGGTTTTATTCTATATATCGTTGAAAACTGAGTACGTGAGAAAGTGGTATCACTTTGGCGACTCACGTGTAGCTGGTTCTTTGTTACTGCGCAGCCTGAGCGAGAAGGGGGAAGCAGAGGGAGTCGCGTTTCGCTGTTTTCCAACCCGCGCGCCGGATGATCGAGTTACAGTGGTGGGGGGGGGGGGGGAGAGGGGTGAATCACCTGTGGCTGCTACGACAGACACCGGCACGCTCAAGAGACGCGGCACACTGTGACGGATAGCTCATCCAGCAAGTTCCGCCTGTTACACATCTTACTCTGTATAAACAATGAAACTGCTCAAGAATCTTCTATGACAAAAGTCAGAATGATGCATGGAAAAAAAATTGAATCAGATTGTGCAGAAATTCAGTATGAAGCTGCTTATTAGTTGTAGAAAACACTCTCGGGATTCTAGCCGCGTCAAATTTGACGCGGCTAGAATCCCGAGAGTGTTTTCTACAGTGCTGCCGCCGCGAAAACGTTCACAGTTGCTTATTAGTTATTGCTAAGTTTAACGCACTTAGGTTCCTTTTTGTGCTTCGATTGCGGATCTAACTTCAATAGTATCTGAAGACGAGCTTTTTATGATGTAACATCAACATTTAGACCGGGGGTTCCCAAAATTTTTACCCCGTCGACCCCTTGATACGATATTTGCCTTCTTATCGACCCCCACAAGTATTTAATAAAAATATTAAATCATTTTTGGCATTTCTGATGCCAAGCAATAAGGAGGCCTGCATAACAACTCAACGAAATAATTTATAAAATCCACCCAATAAAATTAACAGAAAAACGAAATACTTTCCACTATTATTATAATCTCAAAAGATAGGAACAAAACTATGGATATATGGAATAAATTTCAAATAAAAGACCTGCCAAAAAGAACACATGGTTGTTGTACTGTTTTAACTTGTCGCATAGCAATGGATCCACCCTCCTAAGGCAATCTTCGGATGAGTGTCTGCAACTATCACCTGTTGACAACCACCTTACCTCAGTGAGCAAAAGTAATTGGTTGAAAGTTTCATCCTTTACTTTCCATGACTTCGCAAACAGACGAGAATTGAGAGTATGAGCTTTAATTTTACTTATTGACCTGATTTCTAGTAGAACATTTCTATTTTTTCCTGTACAGTTTAATTGATCCTCTTTAGTATTAATCGGCCCTCTTTCGACCCCTCTGTATTAATCGACCCCGGGAGATCTCTTACCGACCCCAAGGGGTCGGTATCGACCACTTTGGTGACCCCTGATTAAGACAGTTCTCACCGAGCGTGGTGGTGTAACGGATAACGTTCTGGCCTCGCATTCGGGAGGACGGCGGTTCGAATCCCCGTCCGGGCATCCAGATTTGGGTTTTCCATGGTTTCCCCAAATCACTCCAGGTGAATGCCGGGATGCTTCCTTCAAAAGGCCATGGCCGAATTCCTTCCCATTCCTTGCCCCCATCCTTTCCCGTCTCTAAAGACCACGTTGTTAAAAAGGGACGTTAAACTGTTAAAAAAAAAAAAAAAGACAGTTCTCACATCTACACATTGTGTTTCCGTAACGATGATGCTAACTTTCAGAGATGATGGGCCTGCAACCTTGCGAATCGTTTATGTAGGTTGCAGGTGACATAAAAGAACGGTTAAGAACCACATAAACATAAAACCTTTCATCAGGCGCGCTTGAGGAAGAAAACTCCACTAATGCAATGCAGACGGCTTTAGTTTTAAACTTTAGTAGTGAAGATGGAGCGATATGTAGAGTCTGACATTAGCAATCTTGATGTACAGTACAAGTCTTTAGAAAGCAGTCTATGTTTCCAAGTGCTAGTGTGTTCGGTATAACAGAGATGAGATGTGAACAGTGGATAGGATGAGGAATTATTTTTTAATGTTTGGGAGGATGCGGATTTAAATCGCCGTCCGGCCATCCTTATTCTTATTTTCCATTGTTTTCCGAAATCAGTTTTGGTGAATGTCGTAATGGCTCCTTCAAAAAAAAAAAAAAAAAAAAAAAAAAAAAAAAAAACATGGATGAATTAATATACATTTACCCCATCCTTTCCCGGCTATAATGAACCCGACGTCGACAAGCTTAAAGCCCGAAGCAAAATAACTGTTTCATAGTCAGCTCGTCCACGTGATCTGACGTAACCCGAAATTTTGTGTAGTGACTCTTCCACGTTGCAAAACAGGCCTTCAGTTCATCAGTTAACATAATAGAACCATTAAATTGCATTACGATTCCTTCATCAGTGTGTGTGCAAAATAACCCCTTCAGCTAGTCACAAAATCTCTAAGCCGCCATTACTCTTTTTTAAGATATTTCTTTAAATATCATTAGACTAAACTTTATCAACAAATCTTAGATAATTTGCTTCTGCGCTAAAATGTATGAAAATTAAATGCACAACCAATAAATCTAATCAACTACTATCCTAAAATACAGCGAAATTTGGGATACCTGTTTACAAAAATCTGACACACGCGTAATAACTTACCAGACAAATACAAAAACATCGGTCCAAAATAATTATAACCTCTCCGGGAAACATTAAAATTCCATATTCAGCTTACAGCGTTGATTGATGTTAAGAGATATATACTATTGATAGAAACATCTGAGGATCTTTAAAGCTAACGGGAGATGAGATGAGGGAAACTGGAATGTCCTTCAGATAAGTTCCCGTCAAATACAAATGTGTTTACATACATGTTAGGGTATTACGCACTGAATCAGGGAAAAGAGAAAAACAGAATGACAGGCAATTCCGTGTATCACAGTTAACCGATAGTATCTCACCAACGTAAACGGTTTGACAGGTCGGATTTAGTCATTTATTATTGCTGTGATTCTGTGATTAACTGGTGAACCGTTGTTAATGACCGTTACTTATGAAATTCCGCCAATCGCATCAAATTCCGCAAGGTATAATTGGGTTTTGAAAGTACTGCAACTTAAAGATCAAAAACAAAGTTAAAAAATTAAGGCGTCAGTTTTGATTCCATATAAGCAAAGAATCATTCCTCGGAACTCATTTTTCAACCTTACAGCTGGCTTCCCCGTTCGAGCAAACTTGGGAATTAGTTGTAAAAGGCAAAGTATTGTGTTCGTAATGACCTGGCTATCTATGTTTTGTCGGCTACGCATTCCGCACATTGTAGCCCCGTGAGCTTCACCCGATAATCCTACCGGGTATAGAAGACCTAAAGTTTAACATGTAACGGTTAAAATATATATATAAATACAAAATGAATAATAATCATAGAGAAAAAATTATTATATGTTACAAAGATAGAGAAAAGAGAAAAGAAAATTAAATAAAAATAAACATTACCGTCTACGTGCAAATTTTGCAAAAGTCGTATTAGATACAATTAATTCTTTTCGTAGAAATAGTTGAATGTAGAAGAAGGAATTTCCAATAAGATACTCCCTCAGTTTTCCATTAAACACATTTTTATTATCTAAAAACTGTTTTATAATTATATAATGTTTATTAAAAAGATGTGCCACAGAATAATCATCTCCTCTTTTTACTTTACAGCGATGTTTGTGTTTTGTACATGTAATTTTGTAACTGTGTAACTGTCAGTTTGATATAAACAAGTTAAAATGTTCTATTGCAAAGCAAAGATATATATACACACTGAGAAGTCATTGTGGGAATGTTGAGATTTTGTTGTCTGTAAGAAGTTGTCTGTAAGAAGTTCTTGCTTTTACACCGCATAGCATCCTAATAACTCTTTTTTTGTGCTATGAAAATTTTTTTACTTCGCGAAGGGTTTCTGCAAAAAATTATTCCCTGCGACATGTCTAAACGAAGATAAGGGGAGTACACCCGTTTCGTTAATCATAATTTATATTTAAATTCTGCTGCTCATGTTTTGTATTTTAAATTTAATATAATTTGTTTTGTCAAATTTTAATTTTTATGAGTTTGACTTAATCCAGGTTGCTGCTTCAGTAAGTACTTCATTCGCATTAAAATCTATATTACTATATGGTGTTTTCCTTACAGTCAGGTTAGAATCGTTTGAGAATAAAATCCTTTTATCTTTGTCTGATATATTTGCAGGAGTATCATTAGTGAACGAAAAAACAATGAAGGGTCCTAGGACGCAGGATTGTGAAATTCCGTGGTGTATGTATTTTTTCCAAATCAGACAAAGATTCTTTACTGATTTCAGTATAAAAAAGCGATACTTTCTGCACTTGGATTTTCATGTATAAATTTAATCATTTAACTGCGGTTCAATAAATACCATGGTACTCCACTTTTTTCAAAATTAATTCATGATTTACACAGACAACTGCTTTTTCAAGATTACAAGAAATTACAAGGTATAGATTATAATTCAGTTCGTCAAATGCGTTATTTATAAATGAATATGTAGTCATTTCTGTGGATAACCCTTTTTCAAATTGACGGTGTGAAGCAGCGTAATTATTATAGTGTGTAACATGTTTTATTACTCTATTTGTATAAAAATTAACACTTATGCCAGTAACTGAACACAAGATGTAATCACTTTTCGTAGAATCCTCAAGATTGAAATGAAAACTTCACTTGCCGTTCTGCAAATAAGTATTGTGGTGGTGATTCTGCAGTGGCATATTTTGCAGCAAAAAAATTAGTACACTGATCTTCCGTCATTGTAGGTAGTTTTGAAAATGAAAATCGACATTTGTAAATGTAACAAACCTCTTGCCTTAATTCGTATTCTGTTGTTTTCTCGATACTTCCTCCTTCTATTTCTTGGTAAATACATAAGCTTTCTTTAAAAATTGTAATAAATCTTATTTCACTTTTAAAGCATATTATTATATCCCATCAATTCAATACAGTTTACAAGCGGTTTGTTAATTTATTTTTCTTAGCTCTGTCAATTTTTTTTTGAAGTTTCTTGCAGCTCTGAACAAAAGTAAATCTTAGATAATTTTCCCTTTCTGTCTTTAGCGATACTTTAAAAAAAAAAAAATAAGTTATAGAAAATTTATTTCTTCACGTTTCTCAAAGATAAGAAATTTCAAATTGCAGTAATCATGGAATAAAGATATTTCCAACTTTGTCTTAACATAAATGTCTTGCATTTAAAGGTAATCCAAAAGACACTAAATTTCGTTCCTTTGGTTCGTAATGTAGATGTGAGGGACCGCACTTGTATTTCCGCCTTAAGTGATATGATGAGTAAAAAACATTGTGTTATTTTTTGTTTTTCTTAATCTGGTTGTGATTCTGGTTATGATAATTTATTTGATGTTCTTGCAGACTGTTGTAAGATTCTTTCAAGTTATCAATTGTTTGGTGTCTTATTTGAGCTACTTTTTCCGATTTTGAGATATTACAGTGCTTTATAACAGGTAATTTTCAAAATTTTGTATTATTATTAATGCTTTGTATATATAATTGTGATTTCATTATAACTACTTTGTTAATTTAATTAATTGCATGATTTCTTAACGTAAAAATTGTCTCAGTAACGAAATATGCTTCCTAAAATGTTCTATTAAAGGAAAACTGCTACATCAAAATTTGTTTCACTTTTCAGGTGAGTTGCAATGAAGTGACGTGAAACTTGGGTGTAAGTATGAACCTACTTTTTTATATTTTGAGCAATTTACGTTACGCAACGGGAATAATAAGATTTTAACACGGTGCGTAACAATAATTCAGAAATTATGTAAATCATTCACAATACTTCATATTTAATGTAGTTCTGTACAGTATCGATAATTTCACAAGTCTGTAGCTGTTGACATCTAGGGTTAAGAGAGGTCGAAGTTAAACATATTAAGGAAACATGAAGTTTTCATCATCGTTTGAGGGAGAAATTTTCCCAGGTTCCCTACACTCGTGCCAGATACTTTGAAGCCACTTTTATTGCCAGTAAAGTTTTATTAATGTTTCCTATAAAACAGGCGTTGGTGCAGCTCTTTTTCCCCTGCAGACGAAGTAATGGGGTTTACTCAGCTTTGTAATAGCCATGCTAACTTAGAGCCTTAAAATGTCAAATGTAACTAGTCGTTAATTATATTACGTGTGCCTGGTTTTGTGTAAGTAACATTAATAATAAATTTAGTTGGTTGATTAACTTGTTTTAATTCTGCCATGTGCGGTTCAATTAGGGAAACGCGAGTAAAAACGGAAATCATTAGCATTCTGAGAATTTTTAACCTTATAGGTTTTTGTTTCAACAGGATTTGGAACGCCCTCGCGTCGAATCTCGACACATTCCACTTATTTACATGTCCTCCTAAGCCTTAACGCTTGCTCTGGCTAAGCATATTATGAATACCGATTGTATGCCTGGAATCATCCTGAGGAAAATAGCTACCACCCAACTTCTACAACTTACTTCAGGTAGAGCAACTCAGCTATTCCTTTCCGAGTTAAGTTAAAAAACTGTTTTCAACAATGTTGTTGCTATTAGATTTATCCTTAGATCTGCCCCGTTGATTTATTATATAAATAGCTACAACAACAATAAAAAAGTGATATCACACACAGAATATAGTGTCCCCCCCCCCCAAAGACAGATGGCAAGACTTTACTTCTCTCATTAGTACGTTTTACGACCTGGCAATAGGCATAAAATGCTTGGTATCCGCAAGGGCATGTGGCCGTAAAACCAAAGCTCCAAATTTTACCATACCAACGATAAGTAAAAGGCAATCTGCGAAAATATGATGAGGAAGAAGAACAACAATGAAAAAGTTCTGTGGAATTATGTTGCTCCTGATATACTGTAGTTAATCTGCATGTGAACACCGCGTGCTCAAGTGTTACATCCATTTTTCTGCCTTGTTCTCCTAACATGAAGACAAAAAAAGATTTTTCATCTAAACAGAATACATACTGTTTTAAAACTGTAAGTGACTATAACTACATATTGTGGATATTTTTTATCAGTTATTGGTGTCGACTATTTGACTGAAATAAAAAAAAAATTTCCATAGAATGTGTGTGTGTATGGTTGTTGAGGCAAAATATAAACATTACTGAAGACATTTTGATGGGGATTCCACAGTTTGATATCCAGATAATAGCCTTTTTTTAGTATAATCTGGAGTGTCTTAAATAATACTGGACGGAATTTGATGCGATTTTCGCAGCTTGAATACTTAGGATCTAGGTTAAAATTTCATTTGTATATAATGATGCCTTATTCTTGAGAAGAAACACAAATGTAAAATATAATTAAATTATTAAGAAATAAATAGTCATGAAGATATCTTAACCCCATCTGTTAACTTTATCCACAAATATTTGGTATTTAATCTATATACCCCAGAGATGGCCTTTGTGTACCAATATTCCAACCGCCGTTTGAGTATAGCTAGACTGGTAATGAAACACGAATAAAATGCGTCGAAGATGATCAAGTGGAGATAACGAGGGAATAAAAAAAAGAAAAGAGCCCTAGAAAGCCCGGGCAGTCAATACAATATCGATAGTGAATGAATATGTTGTATTGATTGAACCATGATTTCAAGGTTGATTTCGGTATTCGTTATTGATATACATTTAGATGTTAGTAATTCAACAACAACTATACAAATACAATCGCTATTTTACTTATACTTACTCCCATTGGATAACAAATATTATCGCTGGATTGTCTGAAAATGGTTGAAGAACTGAGTAGTAGTATTTTTTTTTAAGGCTTAGCAAATAATATGTCACTTTCTGTTTATGAAACTTATAACATGTGTTCTGTATGATAAGCATATACTTTCATTTTTAAATGTTTAACCTATGAGATGGAGATTGGGGACCATCCCATAATTTGCCTATGTGATTCGGGAGTCGCTTAAAAACCTTATTGATTCAGAACAACACGAACAATAATTATTATGCTATGCAGGACGTCAAAGTTATGATGTTTCGGGAAGCAATCCACGTAATCATGGTTTGGCCGCTGTGAGGTGTCAAAATTTGTCAGAATTGGTTTTGGTGTCCTAATAGTTATCAACCCCTAAGCCATTAGCATAACGTTAATGGACGAACTACGCCCAGTACCAGTACTGGGCATTTCGTTACTTCTTGTAGACATTTCTCTACTAGCTGCTTGTAAACTTTGCTTGAAAACCTTTCTTGTGCGAACCTCCTTCTAGTTGTACTGTAGACTACATAGATTGTTAGAGCCGTATCATAAGCAGCTCATTTCCTATTTCCCCAATACTTGCCTCTTTGACCTGCAAAAATAAACTCAACCCGTAACTTGAAACAATATTACTCTTCTAAACGTATCCCTGACAGCCATTATGAATTCCTTTTTCCAGGATTTCCCGAAATCGCTCCAGGATAGTTGCTTAAAAGGGACACGGCCTTATTCCTTTCCTTTCCTTATCCTCGGTCCTTTCCAACCCGTAATGATCCCTGTGACGACGAGGCGTAAAGCCTTAAGAAAAAAATAATCTCTTTAAATGGTATACTCTTTTTTTTATTTACCAATAAGAATTTCGTTACCTTAGTAACAACTTGATTATCATAGCTTTTCTTTTCTTGAAGTTTACACACGACTTTTATTTACATCGTTCCGATTTTTCATCACAATAACTATGAAAATTTCTTTCCTCGTACAATATTCTTAAATAGATGTTACTCTCTGTTAACCATTACAACATTTCTTACATGCTGCAGTCTTTACTCATGTTGGAGTTCATGCTGCCAACACGAAAGTACTCTGTCTACACTTTCAACAACAGCTTACTTCAATTAGCTATTATTCTTGTAGCTATTATTCTTGTATTATTCTTGTTCTGGCTGAGAACCAGCTTAGCACCACAATAGAATCTCTTTGCTCAGTAAACTTTCATCTTTAAACATGTATGTTATTTAAAATCTTGCCTAAATAAATAGTTCAATTTCCATTTTCATGTCTCGCGAGGATGCAAACGTGCGGCAGTATCTGGATACCCTAGCCAAGATGGGGGCCAGTTCCATGGCCACCAACATAAACAGATCTTAGGTGTATTTTCTATGTGGAAGTTTGAGCATTATTCTGTATGATACTCTTGTGACATAAAAGGAGCACTTTGTCACACAGATCCAAGAAGCGACTGAAACGCTGGGCGCACAACTGCAAGTATTTGACCTTGTTCGTGAATCTTCGAGGTCACACTTCAATACAAAGCCTACATCGGTGGCGCGAAGTTGGAAACTTCGTTTTTGTATTCCTATGCGATTTGATTATCTTGTCAAGTTTCCTGAAGAAAAGTGAAACACACAGTTATCAGCATATCCGACCGTTGTCAAAGATTAGCACTGTACAGCGCACAAACCATGCATTACTCGACATAGACTCCCAAAAAATATAACCAGTTACCGCATAACAACTGCTACTTTATATGTAAAAAAAATTAAAACATGTTTATATTGGTAACAAAAGCATTTTTTGGTTATCGATTGTTACCTGCACTTTGTTTTCCCGAATTCAGTGATAGATTTAGTATACGCACACGAAGTTGCAGGACAATATCAAGTAGCGAAGCATGGACTTCAGGAATACCAGAAAGAGAGAAAATTGGTTCATTTGAAATGTGATGCTACAGAAGAATGCTGAAAATTAAGTGGAGAGATAAAGTATGAGTTTTGGAAATGATGGGTGAGGAACGAAGTTAGTGAAAGAAGCCTACAGAAAGAAGAGAGAGGCTGGTAGGTCATATTTTGAGACGTGCAGGATTGGTTAACTTGTTAGTGGAGGGAACAGTCGAAGGTAAGAACTGCAGAGGAAGATAGAGATTAGAATATGAAGCAAATAATTGAGGACGTGGGTTGTAAGGGTATGTAGAGATGAAGAGGTTAGCACTAGCTAGGAAGGTATGGAGGATTACATCAAACCACTCGCAAGACTGACGACAGGAAAAAACTCTAAGTAAACCATACTGCAGAAGCTCGGTTGTAACATAGTCGCTGTACGACTTTAGTTTTTACAGAGGGATAACTGAAGAGTTAGATACATATCTCGCAAGCTTTAAGATTTTATGAACGTTTGAATTAAAAAATAAAGTAATTGAACTAGGTTGTAGAAAAAAATGATTTCATAAGAATACATTCAAAATGTGGTTAACCAGGAATAGGAAGAAATGCTTTCTCTATCAAGTAAAAATCTGATGATAATAAATTGTCACTATGAAACTGTCATTTCTGAATACTGAAGCTTTGTAGACTATCCTAACAGCAGACTCTTAAAATGCCATACCAAATGAGGATTTGAATATAGGATCTTTGAAGATGGTAATTCATAGTAGTTCTGGTTGAATTTCCTAGACACAAGCATGACAATTGTTTTGTGTTTGGCTTTTATTTGATATTCAACGTTAAGGCCGTTAGATCCAGTAAAAGATTGGGGACAAGGAGCGTTATGGAATCAGCCATAGCCTTTAAAAGAAATCATCTCGGCATTAGTTCGAAGTACACTGAAGAGCCAAAGAAACTGCTATAGGAATGCGTATGTAAACACAGAGATATGTAAACGGTTAGAGTACGGCGCTGCGGTCGGCAACGCGAATATAAGACAACAGGTGTCTGGCGCAGGCGTTAGATCGGTTACTACTGCTGCTGCTGCTACAATGGCAGATTTAAGTAAGCTTGAACGTGGTGTTATAGACGGCGCATGAGAGATGGGACACAGCATCTCCGAGGTAGCGATGAGGTGGGGATTTTCCCGTACGACCATTTCACGAGTGCACCGTGAATATCGGGAATACGGTAAAAAACCAAATCTCCGACATCGCTGTAGCCGGAAAAAGATCATGCAAAAACGGGACCAATGACGGCTGAAGAGAATCGTTCAACATGACATAAATGCAACCCTTCCGCAAATTGCTGCGGATTTCAATGCTGGGCCATCAAAAAGTGTCAGCGTGCGAACCATTCAATGAAACATCATCAATATGGGCTTTCGTATCCGAAGGCCCACTCGTATATCCTCGCTGAGTGCGTGACACAAAGCTCAACATCGACATTGGGCTGTTGATGATTGGAAACATGTTACCTGGCCTGTTTCCAATTGTATCGAGCGGAAGAACGTGTCAATTCCCTCCAGCACTACTTCAGATTTTAGTCGAGTCCATGCCACGTCGTGTTGCGGCATTTCTGCGTGCTCGCAGGGGCCCTATGCGATATTGGGCAGGTGTACCAGTTTCTTTGGCTCTTCAGTGTAATTTCACGAAATTATGGAAAAACGAAATCTGGATGTCTGGAAAGGAAATCGAAGCCCCGTCCTTTGATTTCGTGCCTTTAGCTAACGGTTGATGAACATTAATGTTCAAAGCGATTTACGTAGAAGTCCAATATTTTCCATTAGATGGGATGACTGTTCACTATAGTTCTCGCGTGCCTCTTTTGCAGTAGTACTCCGAGCGTGAAGTACGGCTTAATTGGAGCCTGCTAATTGCCGTCTAACTCGGCTAATAAGCCGAGAAACTTGCTTCTTACCAAACGTGCCGGAGGGACTTATCCTTTGATCCAACATCGCGGCAATCCGCTAATTCAACAGACTTGGGACTCACACACAGGACTTGCAGGGAACTTGCCATTATCCCAGCTGCTGCATGGCTAATCGTCCGCATGTCAGCCAACAGCGATAGGCTTAGTGCTACTAATGTGCTAACAAACTTCTGAAGTTTCCGTCAAACTGCATTTAACATTCAGTAGCGTCAAACACCAAATTAATTCAAGTACGTAGCCTTCAGTGGTACTTTAGGATAGTAAGGACTACCCAACAACAAATGACTGTTTACTACACGCGCCCTGCAGATTAAACTGAGATAAGTTTCCGTACATTCTGCCTTCAAAGAAAAAACGCATAAAGTTACCATAGATGAACTGGAGGATTCCGTAGTTACTTTTTGACAGCACTTAGCCATTTTTCGTGATAAAACTTAATTGTGATTACGTAGGTAGTTATCTCACGGTTTGTCATTTCAAAGAGGATAAAAATAACTTAAGCTTTATTATCTAGAATACTGTGCGAAAATACTAACGGATGACGTGAACGGTTTGTGAAAAGCTTCAAAATAGTGAAAGATGAGGAACTGTGAACGAAATCCGATACACATAAAAGTGACAACTCCAAATAGCTACGTATGTTAGTAGGCCCTACCAAAAAGGTAGAGGACGTCACAGTGCGGAACCGTCTAGTAAAAAGTGGTAAGACAGGCAGCAAAACAAACAAAAATACTTTATTTATTTTTCGTATGTAGTCTTCGTTATTACATAGTGGTGTTGAATAAGTCAATCCATTCAACTGCGTCATCTCTTCCCTGTTATGAGCCTCTCTACTTGTTTGGGGGCGTCCATTAATTACGTGAGATGTTTTTTTTCGTAATTCAGGACCCCCTCCCTCTCTCTAAGATGACGTAACATTTTTACGTGACCCCGCCCTCCCCTTCCCCCCTACTAATCGACCTCGTAGTTTTTTTGAGAACTTTTTTTTTGTAGGTCTCCTGCTTCCGACGGCGGTTATACCCTAACCTCTTAATCTCAACATACGCGTTACAACATACATCTTCAATTAACTGTTTCATATATTCCTCCCGTAAGAAAAGTGGTAGCATGATACGTTAAGAGGAAGAAATCTCTGAAAGCTGATCTCCAACATCAAGAGAATGACTTGGCGCAATAAAGGAGGACGGTACTTGCCACTGCAGGTGATTATTTCAGCTGATCCGCCGACACGAAGCACTGAGTGTGCACTCGACTGTCACGCACAGTCCGTTTGGATCTGCAGCAATTTACATCAAGGGCGAAAGACAACCTTCAGTAAATCAGTGACCCCTCTTAGCTAGTAGTGGTACAAGCTGCTATCAAACAAGGTTAACAGAGTATTTGAGCCGAACTAATCTGCAAATGCTCTTGCGATACCTGTAGATGCTGCATCACCTAGTGGACGAGTTGTTTCTTATGTCTTCTCCTAATACCGGAAGTGCAGAGAGTAGACGTTATCACTCAGTCGCAACAGTACATGTAGAGTGGTACATGTTTGCGTCTCTCAGTTGCATACATGAGAAACGTGGATTTCTGTGTGGAAACAACCGCTATTCAGGATTATCGTGGCACGCAAAAATCATTTACAACTAAAAGACCAAAGGCTTGGCTAAGAGGAGCCAACCATTTAGAAGATCTAAGCATCCACACGTTGCTCCAATCGAAACTACTCGTTGGATCCTGGGTGATATTGAACTAATTATTTTCAACTACTGTTTCTTGTTATGATTGCAAAGCAACATTCCGGTTGTGGCATTACAGCCCCTCGGCATCGAGGTTATTAAAGCAGAGAGGGGAGTGGGGAAGGGAAAGTGGAGGAATTCTATCATTGTCTATTCAGAGAAGCATCGCGGCATTCACATGAATTGATTTTTAAAACTATGGAAAACCAAAATCTGGATGGCCGGGCGAAGTATAGAGCTCGCACCATCCGATATGCGAGGCCGGAATGTTAACTGATCTTTGCCAGGCACGATACACAAAAAGTGACTTCCTATGTGTTTTGTGCGTTGCTAACGTTATGATGATGTGTTTGCGCATCGGAAGGAAATGTCTGAATGCTTCTGGCATTTGACTCGATGAACGTGGAAAAATGGCTAAAAAGCGTACTCAGGATATCCTGTTTAACGCATTAAACTACACTCGAATATAAATGAGTCAGCCCTTGACCTGTAAAATGTGCTGAAGACTCGTTTAATGACGGTTGCTTCTGTCTATAATCTCATTACTATATGAATGATTTAAGATTCATTAAGTGAAGTACCTAAATCACATTTTAGTGATAGCCTGTATTAAAAACCAAATCATAAAAGATTCATGCTTTCCTTACACAAGTGGACGCGCATATCGGGAAGAAAACCTGACGTAGTATTTTCTTATGGTTCGGAATTAAAGCTAGTTTACTTTTTTATGCTGTTTATTATTCAGTTTAAGCTTTTAGTTTTATGCTGTCAAGGAATTAAAGTATTTATTTGGATATAAACATATTGGAGATAATACTCATCCCTGATTTTCAAAATTTCAGTTAAAAATAAGAAAGATCGTAAACATCGTAAAGACACGACACATTGTTATGAAACTGCTTGCATGTAGTTTCGCCAAGTGGAATATGGTTTATGCAATGATTGTAAATTATGTCGATTTCGACATTGGTCTTTACAAATCTTTTCTTTCTGGTACTGCTTGTGTGACATCAATGGAAAACTACTCCTACATTCCATTCCATAGTACGAACCTACTCCACTGGTATTCGAGTTCAACGAGACAAATTTTATCTCTCTCCGTAAAACAAGAAAACAAACTTTTCTTTTAACAACCTTTCTATTTACTATGTTACGGTGTTAACCTTCTTTTAATCATTAGTTAAATCCAGAGATTTGTAAGACATTTCTTCTGCATTGTCTAAAATTTGTATTACCCTACGGCTACCCTACCCCTGAATGTTTCATAAATCGGTAATACTGCGGTTTCTCTTTGTAAATTTGTTAACTATTTCGAGTAGCTGAACTTGTTTTCCTATGGCAATATATACTTATTCGATTGAAAAACTATTCTGACTATAAGTTCTCGGCATCAACCATATCTTGCGAATCTTGTGCTTTTTTTTTCATATAATTCCCTGTTTCATAGTTTGCCTCTAGCTTCGCCATCCCTAAACTTTTTGTACCGAATAGTATCAAATATTTATGAGGCTGCATGAAATTCATGCTGCAAGTGATTACCAGGGGTTGAAAAAGGTATCATGGACCTACAGATTATATAGGATCGTTAGTCGTTCCGTAGAAATATGACCCACTAGAAGATGGGACTACAAACTTCCGAGGTACCGTATTGACATCCGCACGGAGTGGTAATGCGGGATTAGCGCACACTCTAATATTAACATAGGCGTCAGGTTCATGTTGCGATGGCACATAATTTATGCAGTTAATACTGAGAAATACTACTGCGACCGATCTATGTCTTTCTGGGTATCCACAACAACCGACAACAGACGAAAGTGAAACACTGACAGTGCGACCTGTACGAGAGTCCTCCTGGGTTCCGATTTCTCAGTGTAGGTTTTAATGCATATTTTGACTGAATCAGAATAATTATAATTAGCATATGTCAGTTTGCAGACGTGCTTCAAATTTTTAAACTTTAGTAAAAAATATAAAAATTCTTAAAACAACTTTGCTAATCGAAAATGTCTATTAACAGGAGAAACTATATTATTTTCCTGGAACTGTTGGTCATATTTGTCTTCCCTTCGGCTACCGATATGTTTTGAAATTGAAAAGTGATGTAGTAATGTTTTTCCCTTTTCTTTCTTCAGGTTTCACACTTCTGATGTGATATTTTCACTTTATCAGTAATTATCATGGTAATTATGAATGATATTTTTTACCTGGGATAATGTTTTTGCGTTCATTGTCCTGCTTACAGCTTTCTGAAATGCAGGTACCTAAAGCTGGATACGAGATGGCGCATTTCCTATAAAATACATTAATACTTTAAACAAATCTCTTCTAGCCATCTGGCGGAAGTAAATTATTCTTGAATATTGTCACCATGCCGCAATTCTTGGTATTCTGAAACATTAATAAATGTTGTACAGGATGTAAACATTATTTGTGTTGTGCAAGTAATATTAAATTAAGTATTGGTTAGTGAGCAAATAAATCGCTTGCTGCTGTTTTTGGTAAAACATATAGAAATGAAATATTTTGAGTCCAAAGAACGAGAAGTTGTCACTGTATCACACCAATTTTTCTTCTTTTATTTTCTGCTTTTACTTCATATAAATAAAAAAACTTCTAGTTGGTTATAACAATTTTCCATGGGCTTGGGGAATACTAGATTCTTCTGAATCACTACATTTTTAAGACTTTCGCTTCAGGTTTTGCCGTGCTACTAAGAAAATAGAAAGATATCACTTAATAGTATGTATTCGACCTTCTCTTTTAAAAAAATCAAACTATTGCTTGATGCTTCGATCAGAAAACTTCATATAGGCTATAATTTTCCTCCAGTCAATAAATATATATATATATAATGTGACTGGTATCAGCAGTATGATAATTTAATTAGACTTCATATTCCGTTTAGTGCCACTCTTTATTAATTTTCATTCAGAATCATTTTTACCAACACTGAGCGTGGTGGTGTAACGGTTAGCGTCGCATTCGGGAGGATGGCGGTTCGAATCCTCGTCCGGGCATCCAGATTTGGGTTTTCCATGGTTTCCCAAATCACTCCAGGCAAATGCCGGGATGCTTCCTTCAAAACGCCATGGCTGAATTCCTTCGCATTCCTTGTCCCCATCCTTACCCGTCTCTAAAGATCTCCCTGTTAGGAGACGTTAAGCAGCAAAAAAAAAAAAAAAAAAAAAAATATCGATTGCTCCCTAATAATTGCAACTGAACGCTCCGCTTGTATCTGACGTAATCCTTTTTCTAATCTATACTGGTCTTACGGTTTTTAGAGCAGGGAGAATCATTGGAGCAAGTAACTTCAACGAAATCGGACATTTAATAAGAATTTATTTCTGCCTTCGCCTGAAGTAATTTCCGTAAACCATGGTAAACTAAAATGTGGATGCACGGACTGGGAATCGAACCCGGTTCATCGCAAATGCCATGCTCGAACAGTCGTAGGGTTATTTTTATGGCAGACAGAATGGAAATGTATCACAAAGATAAGATCCCCCTCCAGCTGATGTATGGGAGGCATATGTTGTGAAGGCAGCACTGGAACTTGGGGACGGGCTAGCCACTAGCCAGAGGCTTCTGCGGCTGCTGTGGCCGTGCGACCGGAGGTTGCGACAGGCCGCCGATAGAGGCGCCACCGCTGCGTGTGCTAAGTTAATTTCCTGGCTGTCGGCGGGTGCGCAGCGATACGACAGATAGCGGCTCGTCTGCAGTCTGGCGTGCTGGGCTGGACAAAACACACCTCTGTCCAGCTCTGGACGACAGTTCACGTGGCTTCCATAAGAACTTACTTACTGGCCAATCTTTCGCAGTTGCTGAAACACGATTTAAAATGAAGCCGTAAACGGCTTTATTTTTTCTATAAAAGTAATTCGTTTCAAACTTCTGCTAGAATGATCAGTATGTGTCTGCAAATTATGAGCGTTCTTTTTTTTTTTTGTTACATTATGGTACTCCTAGGGAACTTATAAGCTTTATTATTGGTCATACTGTTATATGGTTTTCTGTTTTTTGGCATTACTTTTAAATTTTCTTTCTTTAGTCTAACCATAAGGAAGGCATCAGTTGGAACGGCGGATCTTGTAATTATCTGTTTAATTTTAGGAATCTAGTTGACTGCAGTACTTGATGGTTCCCCATTTGTCGTAGTACATGCAAGACGTTGCCTGTCAGTACGTCGTTAAAAAATAATTGAAATCGAAGCAATTCCAAACATTAAAAGTCAAAAGTGACTTTTATCGGCATAAGTGTTCTCTCCGCGGACGGTGTTAGTGGTTTCGGCACCAAACCACTCCTTATCCTTCGACAGTAGTGCCTAATAGGAAGACATAAAAGTTAATCCAACGCCCAGGTCAACTTGTCTTCTTCTACAGTTACAACTTTCCATTCAATTAAAAGTAAACACAACAAACAACGATAAGGAAATAGTATGCAAAGTTGTTGTAATCGATGGAAGTTGCAGCAGAACCCACAATAAGTGATAAGCTGCAGCAACGACTTGGAGGGTGATAGATGAACACTTACCTTTAATTACTCAAGTTTCCGATAGAAAAAATTATCAGTATGGTATATTTAAGCTAAACCTATGTGAACCGACGCGCCAATGTGACAGCACGCTTTAAGGAGCCAGCTCACTGGATCGGGCAGATTCAACGCGACCGGGTCCGAGTACTTACTGCTGTTTCTAGGCGGTTTTCTGCAGTCATCTAGGTGAAATTTGGAACCACCCAAAATCTCGGCCTCTTTCACAAACAAAAATACACTTATCAATTATCATACACCGGGCATAGTTAGATCTTTCGTAGACAGATGGAAACACAACATGTGGAAACGGAAGTGCTACTTGGGAAAGGCATTAGTTCTGTGTTGGGGGTTGTGCCTGTGAACACCATTGGTAGGTGGGGTTTCACTAGGCACGGCCTACACCTAAATAGAAGGGGGAAGGGAGTACTTTCTGAGTTGTTAGCTAAAGCAGTGAGGGAGCCCGTTTCCAGTGATGATGGGGTCAGGACTGTGCCTTTTTTAGGTTAGGGGCTGCTGGTGAAGGGACAGAAATAGATTATCAAAGTGATACTGATTGCAGATTCGCGATGGGGAAAGTCACAGATATTAAAGAAATAGATGAAATGGCTGAAACAATAACTGACTGCGTTAAAAGTGGGAAAGAGGAGATAAATTCTGAAAATGTAAAGCCAATAGTAAGGGTGTTAATGGTAAACTGTAGAAGTATAATGAACAAAGTAATCGAATTTGCAAACTTAATAGAGATGCATGAACCACAAATAATAATTGGGGTAGAGAGTTGGTTAAAAGAAGAAGTACTAGACAGTGAGGTTTTTCCTGATGGTTACAGAGTGTACCGCAGAGATCGAGGAGCAATTGGTGGAGGAGTCTTCATACTAGTTAGCAAAATCTACCATAGTTCACTGGCATTCATAGATCAAGACCATGAGTTACTTGGGGTAGATTTCTGGGGTAGTAAAAAAGAAAAAATCAGAGTGTTGGCTGTTTACCGCAGTGGAAGAATGACAGAAGAGGATGAGGCTCTTGGGGAGAAATTAAATTCATACTCAGATTTCAGAGGTGAGAATAGAATGATCATCATCGGCGGAGATTTAAATTTACCAGGTGTAAACTGGGAAGGGAATAAGATAAATAACACAAGGGAACAAAGATTTGCAAATATCTTAATAAGGGAAGGAGGATTTACACAAGTGGTTGAGCAAAACACTAGGGGACAAAAATATTTTGGATATATTTCTAATTAAGCCCGATGAAAACCTTTTGAGGTATCAAGTAACTGAAGGAATAAGTGATCATGAAGCAGTTCTGATGGATATTAGAGGATTCAGTAAACCAGCAGCCAAAATTGAAGGGGGAAATAGGTACAATTATAAAAAGGCACAGGTTTCAAATTTGAGGAGATATTTCAGAGAACAATTCAGCAAATGGAAGGAAGGCTCAGGTACAGTAGAGTCAAGGTGGAAAGAGTTCAAGGAGATAATAAGAAAGGGGGAAGAAAAATTTATTCCAAAGCAAAAAATAAAGAGAAGTAGAGATCCTATGTACTATAATAGGGAAGTGAGGAGGTTAAAGAGGTTGGTAAGAAAAGAACATAACAGAGTTAAGAGACAGCAGGGTAGTAGGGAATATTTAAAACAACTAAACAAGGACTTAATAACAGCAAAGAAAATGGCCAAAGATGGGTTTATGAAGAGTATTGTCAGTGCAGGGGGACCATTGACTGATGCATCTAGAAATTTCTATGGCTATATCAGGAAACTGAGGAGAAGGGAGGATGTAGAGACACTTATAGATAAGGATGGAGAAGAAGTTACTGACGATTTGAAAAAGGCAGAGATTTTAAGTAACTGGTTCAGAGAAAGCATTAGGGAAAATGAATCAGAAACAGGAGGGTCTAATTCGGAGAACGAGCTTAACAACACAATTAGAAATGACGATAGTAAAAAATTTGATATCCATCCTGAGGAAATCATGAAGGAAATAAGAAAGCTGAAAAAACATAAAGGGGCTGGTGAAGATAATATTACTACAGATATCTTAAAGATAGCCGGATGTGACATTGTACCTTATCTTGAAATATTATTTAAATTGAGTCTAGACACTTGCTGCTTACCACAGGACTGGAAAAGTGCAATAGTAGTACCGGTACATAAGGGAGGGGTGAGAAATAGAGTTGAGAATTACAGGCCAATCAGTTTGACATCAGTGGTAGGTAAATTAATGGAAAGATTGATATGCAACCACATCAGAAATATATGTGAGGAACGTAATTGGTTTTCAAGCAGGCAACATGGTTTCAGGCAAGGATATTCATGCGAATCTCAGTTGGTGGGATATATGCAAGATATTTCAGATGAAATGGACAAGGGAGGCCAAATTGATAGTGTAGCACTAGATCTGTCTAAGGCGTTTGACAGAGTAAGCCATAAAATGGTAGTAAATAAGGTAAAAACCATTGGAGTGGATAAGAAAGTGATTTGCTGGGTAGAAGAATTTTTAAAAGGTAGAAAACAGAAAGTTAGGGTAGGAAATGTAGTATCAAAAGAAGTGGAAGTAAAAATGGGTGTGCCACAGGGTAGCGTATTGGGACCATTGCTATTCATTATTCTAATGAATAATTGTGTTGCCTGTTTACTATCTGAAATTAGATTGTTTGCAGATGACATAATGCTGTATAAAAGAATCAAAACGATAGAGGATTGTAAACAGTTGCAGGGTGATCTGGACAGAATATCTAATTGGGTTAGTAAACATGGAATGAAGATAAATGCAAAGAAGAGTCAGCTTATTAGATACACAAATAAAAAACAAAAGGTTAATTATGAATATAAGGTGGGGAAAGAATTGCTTGCTGAAGACTTGAAATGCAAATATCTTGGAATTACTTTTGATAACAAACTTAACTGGGCAGGACACATAGGACAGGTGGTAGGAAAAGGTTTCAGAGTTCTGCACTTGTTGGAGAGAGTTATGAGGGGATGTACGAGAGAAGTCAAGGAATTGGGTTACAAAACATTGGTCAGACCATTGCTCGAATATGGTAGTGTAGTATGGGACCCTCATTTTACGTATCAAATACAGGAGTTGGAGAGGGTGCAAAGAAGGGCTGCTAGATTTGTTTCTGGAAATTATCGCAGAATGCAATCAGTGACGGATATGATAAAGGAGCTGGAATGGGATTCATTGCAAGACAGGAGGAGGATGAGGAGGGTCATGGGAGTGTACAGGGCATATACTGGTGATGAGGCATGGAAAGATATTGCAGTAGGTATGAAAAGTAGTGCATGGAAGGGAAAAGATGACCATGACCACAAGCTGGCACTCGATTTCAGGCACAAGGGTGTAGGAAGATTCTCTTTTTTAGGTAAGGGTGTCAGGGATTGGAATGAGTTACCAAGAGAAACGATGAATAATTTACCGAAAACTTTGAAAGAATTTAAAGAAAAAATTTGTAGAGGGCAAATGTAGGTGGGTGCAGGATAGGGGGAAGATAGCTGTGTAGGGAAATTGCCACCGGAGCCTGTGCTCCATTGCAATTAAATTAAATTAAATTAAATTCCTCCAAAAGTGTAAATACTCCGTATCTGATTGATTCGTTTCTGTCACGGTTAGGGCACGTGACCTCATAATTACGCACCTAACGCCTGTGCATAGGTTTCGACGTCTCCAGGTCCGCAAGGACCATTACACACACACACACACACACACACACACACACATTTCTTTTTCAGTTCGGTATCTATGGCTCATCGTGGTCATTAGAGAAGGGAGGTGATTGGGAGCAAGGAACTCGATGCACACGCATTAAGATCAGTGACAATACAATAATTTCACATTTATGTCCTGAAATTCCCATTCTGAACAAAAAAAGTTAAAAATAAAACTATAGTTTAAATAGGTTAATAGTTTAATACACGCTTTTGTAACAAACTAAAAGATTAAAATAATCTTTAAATATAAAAATTTTGTTCAACAACGCCTGGATGTCCCACAATTCAGTACAACTTTTTTTTTTCCATGTGGCTTTACTCCTCGTCAACGTCGAGGCCATTCATTAGAGGCGGGATGGGAAGGAATTCGACCATGGCCTTTTGAAGGAAGCATCCCTGCATTCGCCTGGAGAGATTTGGGGAGACCATGGGAAACCCAAATCTGGATGCCCGGTCGGGGATTTGAACCGGTGTCCTCCCGAATTTGAGGCCGGAGCGTTAACCGTTCACCCACAACGCTCGGTATAACTTTTTAAAAATAAACTTAAATTAAGAATAAAGACACAGATTAAAAATTTAATTTTAATAAAAAAAATACATGGTCTCTTTGTACACACTCTACCTTTAGGAACAGCTAGCTATAAATAATTTGAGATTACTACCCTACACTTGAAAAAAAAAAAATTAAAGTTAACTTTTAAATCTGTGACTTTATTCTCATTTTAAGTTTATTCGAAAAAGTTATACTGAATTGTTGGACATCTTAGCGTTTTATATTTAAAGATTATTTTTAACCGTGTATTTTTGTTTTTTTAAAACCGATTTTTAATTTTTGTTTGTTTTGTGTTTGATTCAGTAACTACAGGTGTATCTCATAGCTATATTTATTTTTATTGACTGTAAAATTATAAGAAATTATGTACTAAATTTCCTTCTGATGGTTCTTAGTAGTACAGACGAGAGACTTATTCGCCACTAAATTGTATAAACGGCATTCGTGATGCGGATCTTGTAGATGTCAGAATTTAGTTAACACAGAAACGCCCCAGTTACCCAAGTCTGAAGCTGAATGTCATTTCAGCCTCGTTGTGAATACTGGGTCGTAACAAGGCGCTCTAGTGAGTGTGTGATTATATTGCAGGTTAGAAAGCGTCAGGCGACCCGCTTTCTGTTCATATAGTGGCTGCTCTGTGATCTGGAGTTCCCGCGATGTATCCGGGTTTCACCTCAGTGGTTTGTTTAATGTAGGAAGAGCTGCCGGAGATGATTGCGTTGGCTACCTTGCTGTTTGTGACGATGCTACTCTAAATCCTCGGGGTGTTTCAGTTATATTACACTTTCTGCTGTACAGCCAAGACAGTTATGATCAAGGACTAGCGGAAAGCACGATTTAACGCGAGACTTGTATGAGGACGGGCCTTTGGCTCAAGGTTATGGCGGGGCAGGGGTAAGCTTTGCCATTGTGTTTCGCCAATTCCAGATCGGATTTTCGCGTTCTTAATTACCTTTGATTGTCTTCCGCAGTATTTATTATTTTTGTTTACTATAAATAAGCGTTTACTGGTAACAAGAAGATTAATGAAAATATGCTGAAGTTCTAATGACTCATTTTTTTTAAAAAAATGTTCTGGATAAGTTAATCGTCTCCTCTTTAAACGGCAAGAATTGGGATATTCGCGGGTGTCTTAAATGCAATGGATGATTAGTTTCAAAACCTGTAAAGTATTGCGATGTTTTATTGGTCAGACGTTATCTTGTATGAGATACTAAAAGAATATGTTGAAGATGCTATTATAGGTGAAGAGTGTTTTAAACCTTGTTAAAACTTGGCACCAAATTTGTAAATTAGATAGCAGATATATTGACCAGCTATCAGACTTGTTTGAGAATCACCAAACTTGGTGGGCGAGATGTACGACTAGTCCTGACCTTCGCAAGAACCCAGGCTCCGTTCACGATCAGCGATTCCGATTCCGGATTAGCATGGTTTGTTTAAATCATTCAAGACAATTGGTTCATTCCTACAGGTCATGGCGATTTCATTCACATTCCTTGTTAACAATCCTTTACTGTCTGTAACATCCCGTTGTCATCGAGTCATAGAAATTATGTGATGTTTGGGATCTAAAATGAAATAAAAGCTTAAGTTTCTTGCTAGCCTGTGGGTACCTGCTAACACACTAAAAAGAAAAAGAAAAAAAAAATCTGATCAATTGGTAGCGCTGTCAAAAAATATTCCTGCTGCATTCCCTCACTGGTAACAGGAGTAATGAAAAGGATCTGTTATTATTGTTTCCTTAAGCGTAGTGGCTGGTAATTTTTCTCTGAAAACAAGCTTTCAGAAACATTACCTCCGTTTCTTCGCTTGGCTGTTTCACTTCCTTTAAACCTGTCTTCCCCGCCGTCCCGTTGTTAGGCGCGGTGGCGTCGTATTGTATTTAATGGCGAGTCTCAACTTGAGCTCCGAGATAACGACCTCCGCGTCGTTTACGGACAAGGGCTCGATTAGGGCCCAAACGTATGGAGAGGGTGGCAGCTTGTACAGCGGCCTAGCTCAAGTAATCAGACGCTAGAGGAAACATCGGGACGATGGTGTTGTGTGCTCACATGCAGTTAAAACGTACGTACTAGAGAGGTCAGTATTCTAGGAGCAGAATGCGGGTTTATTTGCCCGGCAAATAGAATTTTATAAGAGTATAAGCTCTAGAAACTATAATCGTTAGTTGTGGTAATATGGTACATTGCTTGTTTTATGTTCATTGTTAGTGTATAACATATAGCACGTCACAAGCTTTGCAACACGTATTGGGTCACGGCACACAGTTGGCATTAGAACTTAAATCATAATATCGATCCAAACAAATGCTTCCGATAGCGTTTTCTATGCTGATCAATAATTGTCAAGTTCTCATAAAAATTAATTCATCACAATTTAAAGAAAAAAATTGAAGAAACATATGTATGGGATAAACACTATTTATTTTTCTCTGCCCGCTATCAAAGTGACATATACAGACCTTATACAATCTTAAGTACTCATCATAATTGATATAAAAATTTCTTGTGTATCCTTTAGGCCCTGACTATAGGCCTCATTTCTATAGAACATTTACCCTAACAGTTATTAAAATGTCAAATATATTTTGATCCTAAACCACATTGCATCCTGTAGTGAAAGCTGCAAGAACACGCAAGAAATTTTTGTGTCGTAATATTAAATAGGATAGGTACTTACGATAGAATAAGGGTTTACTTTGACACACGACCGTGAAAAAATGCAATAGATTTCCTCCCATACATTTTTCCCAATAAATATTTCATTAAGTGTGATGGGCTCATCTTTATGAAAAAATTGAACATAACAATTATTGATCAGCATAGAAAATGCTGTCGAAAGCATTTTTTTTTAAATCGATATTATGACTTAAGTTTGAATGTCCCCTATATTTCAATTCTAAAGTACTGTACGGTGGGGGAAACTTTAATGGCAATTGTTACTACAATTAAAAAAATATATATATATATCTGCCGGATAGTTGACAGTTGAAAAATTGATGTGCAGTATCTCCTATCATTCCGGTTATGATAAAAAAAATTTGTAGGCCTACTTTCTTTCATCCTTGATATACGCTGCACCTTTACAAAGGTTTGCGTATTCTGGGCTCGTTGAAGTACGCAACACTGCTCATGCAAATAAAATTAAGAAATGGACGCACTGGATGAAACCTGGCGTCCATCGTTCCCTCTATCCTATGAAACAAGTGACCTGTCTCGTAATTTTCTTAAAAGATATTTGAAATAAATACGATTCACCGATTTACAAATTTTGAAAACTGTTAAAGATTGTAAGTATATCTATTCCTCTCAAATAGCCTTTTAAAATACAAATGAATTATCAGTTAGGCCTTTTATGAATAAGTCAGAAGTTTAAATGCCCACTGCGTTCTGCCTTTAACTAGAAAGTTATTGTACTGTAGTGATACATGCATAAAGTGTATCTACTTGTTATGTAAATCAAAATAAAACGTTAAACATTTACGTTATTTACAGGTTAGCAGCAAACGGAACAGAAAGCGGTTGCTTTTCCAGAAAAAGATGCTAAACACTGACATTTGATTCTAAATATCCAAAGAGATGTAAACAAATCTAAGACGTAGCTACGAAACTTCTACAGTTTATTACCCAACTGCTCGCAAATTTCATTTTCTGTTTATTTCATTTGCGACGTTAATGTGCAGTATGACATTATCACGTGTGATGATATACTTTGCCGACTAACGATGTTTGATCAGAGATTTATATCGGAGCTACATATACAACACACGTAGGCAAACACCGATTACCATGAAAAAGAATTTGTCAAACCATTAATTTTTTTCGTTGGCATAATAACGTTATCTTTCCTCTCACAGGCGAATTAGTACGATTACAACTACTGAAATTACAGAGATATCAATTGAATACTAAATTGTCTGCCACTTAGTTCGTTCATAATGGTTTCTTTAAAAGTTAAATCCTTATTAACGATTAATTAATTGATAAATTAGGTATTTACCAATTATCAGTGCTAAAATATTCATAACTCGATCATCACAAGCTTCAAGTGACAGGAGATTTATATTTTTTGTATAGTTAGTGCATGATTCAACTTAGTATATAAATTTCCCATTATGTTGACAGCATCTTATTGATTCAACGCCTCCAGTGGATCGTAATGACATAGTCGCATCGGTACCACCAAAGGTTTTACTGCAAGACTAAAATATCTAGTTTCACTACAAAGGCTTCTGACGACGTCCTAATATAAAATTCTTCAAAGGCCGCGCGTATCTTTACGTATATTGGGCCGTAACTGAGGCGGCCTGAAGCGATATTGACATCTTTGAGTCCTAGGCAACCTTCTGTCCACGTCAATACCAAGCTCGGATTTTACTTTCTTCGCCATTCTTCTTTAGAACGAATCCACTTTGACAGGTACTACGAATTGTAGTTTATTCAGTCAATATTCAGCAACCGCTTGCAAATAGTCAGATATCATTTTACAATTAAAGCGACCACGTTATCAAAAACATATGAACGTATTTCTATTTTAGATTTGTTTTTAATTTTTCTCATTTCCATTGGTGCTTTATCAAAACTGAATGTTAGAAAGTTTGCGGCCTGTTTCAAAATTTTTATATTTACTCCTGGCCATTCAGTCGCTCAAGTATTACTCTTTTTTTATATTCTGGTAGTTCGTATCCTCTTTAGTTAGTTTGAGTGCATATAACTGAAGCTATTTATTTTAAACTTAACTGTCATGGATCGTATTTCTAAATAAAAAATACATATCAAATGAAAGAAGGCCAGTCTTGAACAGACGTAAGAACTGATCAATACAATTTGGTTAAAATACTATCTATATATGGAAGTATTATTAATTTATGGCTGTGTTATAATATTATAAAACTGAATAATGGAACTTGATTTGGAAAAAGTATACGAGTACTTAAAAATTAACTGTTTTCAAATGTGGGTACTCATATTTGTCACTTGATTGAAAGATACAGTTTGCATAAATTTGTCATTGGTGCCGTAAACAAAACAGATCTCAGCACGCAAACCAAGACACAACTGAGAAATCATAATTGTTATTTGATAACGTCATTGATGATTATAATTTCTGTAAACGAAATACTACGTACATACAGCTACTTATTTGTTTTTACCAACTTTGATCAATACGTAGTTTAACGTAAGTATTTTGTTTATATTACGCTGTCTGTAGAGTTTTAACAACTTGAAAGTTACATTACAAAGTGAGGTGGTTCAATAATGTCGTTTCAGCTATTCGGGTACATTCTTGAAATAACTTAACTACCATCCATGTTTCTCAATAAACAGCAATAAATTCTAGCTTTATCCCTTTATATCAATATTTAAGGTCTCTAAGTGCCGAACTACTATCACTAAACGTATTTCTGAAGAAACTATACAGCATTTTTGGTACAAGTGTGGACACCATCTAATGTACATATTTATAATTCCGTAGAGCGCATAATTGCAGAGTATACAATCCGTGAAGCAGAAGTTAACAGAATAAAGAGCTTTCTGTGCAGAAATAGCGTTTGTACTCGCAGGCAGCTAATGCTTAGATAACACTTGAAGCTGGGCAAACAGCGCTGGTGCTTCGCTTTAGTGCGGCATTGCTTGCACAATAAACTAAGCGCATTCCAGTAGCAACGACCACAGCACCTCAAGTTATAATAGACGTCGCAAACACTTTACGTTTCTGGGGACAAAGTGATTTTCAAAAGCTGCGTGTACTGTAGATGGCTGAGTTGTCAACAACGTTGAACCTTCCCAAGCATTCCTGAATTAAAGTTATCTTAAGCGAATGTTAGAATAACATAAATGTCAGAAGCTGCTTTAAGGATAACGCAGGGGTACAATAAAGATTATTTGATTTAATTTAATCAAAATTGCAATGGAGCACACGCTCCGGTGGCAATTTCCCCACCCAGCGTGGTGGGTGAGCGGTTAACGCTCTGGCTTCGCATTCGGGAGGACGCCGGTTCGAATCCTAATCCGGGCATCCAGATTTGGGTTTTCCATTGTTTCCCCCCAAATCACTCCAGGTGAATGCCGGGATGCTTCCTTCAAAAGTCCATGGCCGAACTCCTTCCCGTTCCTTGTATCCAGTCCCATCCCGCCTCTAATTACCTCGACGTCGACGAGGCGTGAAGCCATAAGTAAGTAAAAAAAAAAGCAATATCCCTACATACCCATCTTACCCCTTTCCTGCTCACACCTACATTTACCCTCTACAAATTTCAAGTTTAAATTCTTTCAACGTTTTTGGTAAATTATTCATCATTTCTCTTGATAACTTATTCCAGTCCCTGACACCTTAACTAAAAAGTAGATTATTATATTTTATGATCAAGGAATTATGTAATTAATCTGAAACCCGCCAGTGTGGGTCAGTGCGTTAAGGCGCTGCACACTGGATCGGGGACGTACAATGGTACTAGGTTCGACTCCTGGTCCCTGCGAACCGGCCGCCCTAATTGAAGTTTTTAGACGGTTATAAACAGTCATCTAAGCGAATGTTGGAACGGTCTCGACTCCGCCTCAAAACTACATATTTCACAACAAAAAAAGTTTGAGTCCGGGCCGGGCACTGCAGGTCCGTTCACTCGCTCGTGAGTCACGCTGGTCGCCCGTGGCGCGTGGTCCTTAGTTGGCCGGGTTGTGGAAAAAAAGTTAATATGTTACTAAGATTAAAGTCCAGTTTCGCTGCCATCACATTGAAATTCCGCGCGAGTTTCACTGCTGTCATATTGACAAATGGAGACGTGTCAGAACCTGTAATTATTTAAAACGTAGTGGCAGGCGATATCGCGGCAAGCATCTAGTGTTTACTTGACTGCGTATTTGGGAGATAAAAGAAATGAATTTGGGACCTGTTTCTAATTAATAAGTAACAAGGGCGCAAGCCTATGATATGAGAAGTGTGATGCGAATTGCGAGGGCTGTTCACAACTTTTTACATTGAATGCAAAAATTTAAGGTAAACGGTGGGTAAATGCCACCTTTTTTGTAAGAGTCAACAACAATGACATAAAACAATGCATATGAATTATATATACTTCTTACTTGAAAGGTAAATTCTTCTACTTCTTTCGTTTCACGCTCTTTGGGGTACGATGAATCAGCCACTTCTTTGCATGTTGTTCCTTCCTTTGCGCCCAGAATTTCTTCATTCTCTCGGAACATCTTCTTCTCTACTCTTCCACCTTATTTTAGATTTTTCTTGGAACATTATCCTTTCATCTTTAAATTTCATGTGCGTTGTTTTAGCAAGTAATTACTTTTCCGTAATTTTTAATTCTCGTAAGTCTTTCCCAATTTCTGAGAACAATTAGACTTTGTTATGCGGTTACGGAAGAAATAAAAAAATTGTTTAGTTTACTAGGGTTCATTCTGAGAAGCTGTCCGTAGTAATTCAGTCTCCTTTTGCGCATAGTATCTGAGAGTTTTTTCAATTTTTTTGGTATAGAGTTTCATTCTTGACGTATACTAATTTATTATCTTGAAATTTTGTTCCTATGATGTTTCTAAAAAAATTTTATTTCCAGTTGTTCTATCTGCCCTATGCGATTCATGGTTAAGAGTTTCTGCTGCTTACAATGCTTCCGGCTTTACCACTGTTTTGTAATGCTTAATTTTGGATCTCCACGAAAGGGATTTCTTGTTGTATACACCTCTCTTGCCAATTAGAAGGCCAATTCAAGTTTATTTTTCCTCGATTCTATTGCCTTGTGTTCTGTTGCATTCCAAATAGAAAGGTAAATTATTATGCTAATAAAAACTCAATGCAAATTTCTCCTAGTTAAACTGAAATAATAAAATGCTATCTAGTTAAATTGTTGAAAAATTGTTTCTCTACATGAAATTTATTTCAAAAACTGTAATTAAAGTCTATACTATTAATTACAGAATTGTAAAAACCATAAATTTTGGAATTTTTACTTATCTGTCCAGTCCAGCCGTAACGCAAAAACCAATGCTGGTTTCGAACGAAAATGCACTTTGTGAAAGCCTATGTCACTGGGTAACATATCGCGATTAGTGCCATACATTCTCCATGATACAGAGGCCAAAATAGTAAATTATGGAATATTCGTACGTATATCTGTCCAATAGACAATGTTCACGGATAAAACAAAAGCAATCATTTTAAATGAAACTGTACATAGTGGTTAGCTGATGTCACATTACTTAAGGCTTACATTATGTTTCGATGTGTCATCGACAAGATGATAAAAAAGATGGTCCTCTAATTTAATTGTTACGTAATAGATTGTGTCCATTTAATATTGTCTGGTGTAAGTCTTTCCTCAATCGAAATGTTTGCCGCGATTAACGCTATATACGCGGTGGTGGTGTATTTAAACCGTAGAAAGCATAATAGATTGATTTAGCCATTCAGTTGGGGATTTTAAACCATGTTTATATACGTACAAATAAAGCAATCTGTTCTTAGAAATGTAAGACGGTAATATTTCAAAAATTGCTTGGGGAGAAAATAGTACATACCGTAGTACAAAGATATTTTCTGATACGATTCGTGAGCCGTATCAATAACCGTTGTTGATGTACATACCTCAGTACTAATATAAAATTTTAGTTTGCGGTCGTCTGAATCGTTCCTAATCATTTGAGCATCACTGCTTATATCTTGCTTATTGCACCATCCAACTCAAATGATTAACGACCTCTACAATATTACTAATATCGCCATAGTACACAGCCTCAGCCACGCACATGCGTGCTTTTCCACAATCAGCACAAGAATCCAGGCAAGACACTCTGCTTAGCACTTACAGTGCTGACCCGATGGGCACAATTCCCTCCTTGTATGCTGGGGCTGATTTTTGCTATTTTACAGTACATTCATCTGAGTATAAAATAAAATTGTTGGAAGCTAGGCAAACAAATAAAACTGTGTTTTGTTTGTCTGAGAGTAGTCAATATTTATGTCAGTTTTGAGAGTTTTGGTCTTTCTTTTCCACAGGTTATGTTGATTTATGATATGACATGTTTTACAGGGAAAAATTAAACCAAAAAAATTGTAAAATAGATTAACTTTTTGCATTATGCCATTCATTATTAGATATACAAAACATATCATCAGTGGATCTATCCAATTCTTCTTCAATCATTTGTCTTTTCTTCGTAATCGTTGTGTGACATAATGAAATTGCATGCTTGAAGTTACAAGAAACAAACAAATCTCAAAACAAACGCAGACCAAAACACCACTTCAATCGCTTTAACCTGTGTGATAAAAATCGATTATATTCGAAGGTTTCAGGAAGGTGGTGAGCTCCGGTGGCGGCCTGATGAACTAAAATACATAGAGAGGCCATCTGAGTCACGCACTAAATGTACCGTTACATGTTTAGTCAAAGAAAGTTGTGACATGTTAAGGAACGTATTATTACGTTCACCGCATTTTTCGTGAGAGTTTGTGGAACGTAATATTACGTTAATAGCACTCTAGGTGTTAGACTTGCTCCACAACCAAAGATCTATAACTTATGCTTTCCCCAAAGACTACACAGAACTAAGGACTATGGAATCCTGCGATAAAATAAATCAGTAAATCAATGGTTAATAAATCTGTAAAATAATGCGATCAATAAAAGAAAAGAAAAATGATTAGTGGGGCGCGATATTGCCCGATGCGGAGTGTGGTTGGCTGATAGGCGTTTGCTGTCCTGTTTCACTGCAGCATGTGACGGTGCCTTTCTGACATATCCTCTCGCACGTGTAACGGCAGTCGTTAGCCACCGCTCCTCGACGAGCAAACAGGTGCCGCCCTGCTGTTTGCCTCGACAGGTGCGGCGGCGTCACTTGACATTTCGCATTAGCCTTGAACGGCTTCCGCCCGCCGTGGCCGGCGCAGATATCGCAGTCGTTAGCAGTGGCGCTAATGCAGTGCAGGTAAAGCCTCCGCACGGGAGCATCGACCGGCCCGGCGCTCCCAAGCCAACGGCGTGTCGCCCGATATTCCCAATACACCTGAAACATAAAACCAGAAATTTCATTATACGCTTGACAGTCTAAAATATACTGCCTCCTTCGTATTAACACGTCGAGTTACATATCTTCTTCTACTGATTAAGAAGTGACTAGTATTTGATACAGTAGAGCCGAATAGGTGAGCGGTTAACGTGCGGATCCAAGATTCGGGGTGACGCGGTTCGATTGCCGATCTGCCGGTGCTGATTACGGTTTTCCGTGGTTTCCAGAAGTCACTCCAGGGGAATGCTGGTATTTCTCGCCTATAGAGCCAGGTCAACACTACATAAAGAAACCGTACCCACATTTAATTTTTTGAATGTTTTTAAGTCTGGTAGACGTTGAAGTCATTTCAGTGCAGGGAGGATTAAATACAAGGAACGAGAATTAATTCGGTCATGGACTTTTGAAGAAGTCATACCGGCCTTTGCTTCAGTCGACTGCAAAACCATGGAAAAACGAAATTTTGGTGCCTAATCTCGAACGAATCTGTCTTCTTTCTTCTTGACCCCTGGAACTTGCGTTTAATTTAATTCCGTTGACTACTCACCCACATAGCTTGCTCCTACATTCACACGAAGCAATTCTGTCCGCAGTTCGAAAACGCCTGTAATGACCACGTTGTCAACGTGACATAAAGCCATAAAAATATATGTAGACTGTATCCCTGCATAAACTCAAATCAAAAGGAGTAATTCAAATCCGCGTCAGTCCACGTATCACACACAAAATAATCTAGGATTTTAACTTTTTTCACAGGTTAGGGAAGAGAATACTTTAATACAGGACAGTAAGTTTGCAAATTATTGCTTCCCTGTCTGTTCATCTAGCAAAAAAAATTAATGAAAGAATTTCAACGAAATTGCGTATAGTTATAGCTCATGTCATTGGTTATCATGCAGGATACTTTCTATCTCAATAAGTTACATAGCTGAATAAGAAAACATCAACAAATTCGCATACCTCAAAGCAGTTTAATGAAATAAAGCACATTGTGAGTTTAACAAGTTCCCAAAATAATCATCATAAAATGTACGCATCTAAGAAAAACGAATGGTTGTTTTGATCTTTAATAGGTGCGTGGTTCTCACATATACTAAATACTTCACTTACTTGCCAATACACGCCTACATTGGCTTTTTATACACGGTGACATTGTGTTTAAATTGTATAAACTATAACAATGACTATTAAATTCAATTATGAATTTTATTTGACAGTTCGTACGCATACAACAAAAAGCAATTAACTCCTACACGCAACAGGCCCAACTATTTCAAATATGTTTTCAGAGAAGCTTCGTGAACAACACGGAAGTTTGCCTGTGGGTTATCCACGATCATAAAATCTTCCGAATTAGTGGCAGATTCAAGGCGTCGCAAGTTCAAATTATGTGCTAAAAATTGTTTAAAAGATTTTCATACAACCTCAAGTGAGGAAGAGATTTTTCTTACGCAACAAACATTCTTTGATGCATTAGAACAACTTTTTGACAATATAATATTCTGGGGAGACTAGCCGCGTGAATAAGGTGTTCACACACCATATTTCTGAAATCGAGTACCCTATCGCCATCTTCACTAGTTTGTACAGAGTATATCTGTGAATTGACAGCACAAACCTCAAATTCCACGCTTATGAAGATGAACGCGTAGCTAGTCGTTATGTATGACTAGCTGTGTCTTCAATTTCATAGACATAATTCAACTGAATGGAACAGCGAAATGATGGAGTGATTGATATTTATTTTTGTTGTGACATACAATTCCATCAAGGTTAGCACAGATCGATTATTCCATCCGATGAGACACAGCAATATTTACACAAATGACTTATTTTACCAGATACAGTGAAAACACATCTACGATTATTCGGAGCAAAAGGTAAGGATCAATAATAGCAGATGGAGAGTGGATTCAAGAATGCGGAAACATGAGCCTAAGGATCAAAATACCCAATTTCAAATGTTGAGATTGATGTTTCGATTGTAATGATGTAATAGCCTCGTATTAATTTTCAAAGCTGGGAAAAACTGGTTATTCTTACGAGGGGCAGCCAAAAAGTTCCCGGAATTTCATTGTAATTCTTTTTAACAAAAGATAAGTACACATTTACCTAATCTCCTTCAAAGAAGGCTCCTTCTGAATACACACACTTGCTCCACCGCTCCTGCCATTGCTGGAAACAACGATGAAAATGCTGTTTTGGTATCTTCCGAAGTACATTCGTCGCTTTGGTTCTGATGTCTTCTACGGTGGCAAAACGGTTACCTTTGAGGCCCATTTTCATCTTGGGAAAGAGCCAGAAATCTGATGGTGAGTAGGGAGGCAGGTGGAGAACTGGAATGTTCTTTTCTGCAAGCCATATCTGCACAACAATCAATGTGTGGGAGGGAGCAGTCGTGATGCCGTGACCATCCTCCTTGCCATTTGCCGGGACGCCATCGGATTTCTGGCTCTTTTCCAAGATGAAAACGGGCCTCAAAGGTAACCGTTTTGCCACCGTAGATGACATCAAAACCTAAGCGACGGCTGTACTTCGGAAGATACCAAAACAGGATTTTCATCGTTGTTTCCAGGAATGGCAGGAGCGGTGGAACACGTGTGTGTGTTCAAAAGGAGCCTTCTTTGAAGGATATTAGGTAAATTTGTACTTATCTTTTGTTAATAAAGAGTTACAATGAAATTCCTGGAACTTCTTGACTGCCCCTCGTATTTAAAATAAGAATGTATTGCTACCGAGAAACGTCTTTAACGTACATTTCCACGTGTAACTGGTCCCGCCTGCAAGCTACCATCTCGCCACTACAGGTACGAGTAGAAGCTAGTTGGCCATACAACGACGTTACGATATGGTATGTTTCTAGCGGGAACTGTGCAGTTAAACGTGGTCGTTGTTGCACTGCTGAGAAAGCGTCTCTCACTGGTTCGGAGTGACGGGGATAGATCTCTGGAACAGGATTAATCCATGGCGGGGCGCCTTCAATTCGTGTAATGGCTGCGGAGCGTTGTTAATGTAGCCAGGCCACAGGCTAATGATGAAAAATGCGCGCTCTCTGCCTCCTACTACCGACACGACGTTGAGAAGATTGTCGGCCGGGCTTCACCGGCGTTTATTGCGTGCCTCCATTGCGAGCATCCCGCAAACTATCACTCTCCACGGAAATTCTGGATAGTTCAAGTATTTGTCGATCGTGCTTTCCCAGAAACGAAGTTTATGCTCCTGTGAATCAAATCCTTGTGACTGAAATTTTAGTTGAATATTTCGTTTACTTCAGACGTTGCAGAAAGACTACATATTTCCCAACATTACGGAATTGTTTTCCTTGTCTGTCGTGTGTAGAAACACAATAATCTTAGAGACAGTGATGCACATTTGTGTATCTACTGAAACTCAACGTGTGTGTTATTGTCTGCAATATTGTAATCCTTTGAGCTTTAACATGTTAAACCGAGCGTGGTGGGTGAGTGGTAACGCTCTGGCTGCGCGTTCGGGAGGTCGCGGGTTCGAGCCCCCGTCTGGCCATCTAATGTCTGTTTTCTGTTGTCTCCCCAAATCGCTTCAGGTGAATGGCGGGAAGGTTCATGCAAAAGGCCATGCCCGAATTCCTTCCCGTTCCTTGCCTCCCGGTTCTTTCTTGACTCTAATTACCTCGACGTTGACGAAGCGTAAAGCTATAAAAAAATATCACGTTAAGATAGATAATTTCGTCAAGGGAAGGAATTTATTTTCTGAATGGTATTCTATCTGTGAAAATGAAATGTTTTACGGTAAACACGGTTTTCGGTAACTTAAAAATGTCAGAAAGGAAAAAACTAAAGTTTATTGAATTAAAAAAAAAGCGCACAATAACTTAGAACTTTTGCGCATCTTCAGGTCAGTAGGAGAAGTGTGATTTTATTTTCTGTTGTCAGCCGGCATTATTCCACGAACAACAGAAAATTTATAACCGAACGTGGTGGGTGAGCGGTAACGCTCTCGCTTCGCATTCGGGAGGACGTGAGTTCGAATCCCCTACCGGCCATTTAGATTTGAATTTTCCATGGTTTTCCAATATCACTCCAGGCGAATGCTGGGGTGATTCCTTTAAAAGATCATGGCTGAATTCCTTCCCGTTCCTTGCCTCCAATCAATTTCCCCCCCCCCCAAGACCTCGTCGACGAGGCGTAAAGCCACAAGGAAAATAAAATAAAAAGAAGCCTTATTCAAACATTTAAACTAACAACATGCCCGCCAAGCCAAACATTGAAGCAAATTGCATGCCAGTTACGTCTGATAACTGGAATTTGAAAATTAAATTTCTCATTTATAGGCACTCAGAATTTTAAAATGATAGCTCTAAAATAAAAATTTCCCTAACTCGGGAATCATAATTCCAGTGTACTACATCATTCTAATTGACAAATCACAAATAAATCAACACAACAGCCCAAATGAGCACGTAGATAATTATATGAATTATTTTTATGTAAGACTGATGAATCTGCTGCTAATTGCGGAAAGATAAGTAATATGTCTTAGCTTCATGTTTTTAGACGTATGGACTAAAACGCCGATCTAATAATATTCAAATTCGAACGATGTCTTGATCAGCATTCATCCAGAGCTCTCGTGACATGTATGATGGATGGCAGCATTGGAAATGTGTTTGCATAGTTGGTACGAGAGTCCTATTGCCCCGTGTTATTACTGGTTTGCATATAAGTGTGCGCTCTCCTTAACAGCCACCTGGTACACCAACAGAAATATCTTTCCCGTCGCGTACAGCGCAGAAGATGGATGGCAGGACATCAGCTAGGAACTTATATTCCTACAACCGGTTCCGGATATAAATTGGCCTCATTAGAAAAGGAACGCATCACGTTAAATCAGTCTATAAATATCAGTGAAAATGGTAGGTAATTAGTAATTGCTGTTTAATGGGACGATTTATCTTGTATCGATCTAATTGAGATTTCAAGTAAGCGTAAATTTCGAGGTGTTAGTGTTTGTCATCTGCGTTATTAATTAAAGAAACATCCTCTTTTGACAACACAAAGCACCAGGAGTACCAACATTATTGTATAGAACAGTAGAGGAAGGTGAACTGTTGGTAGCTTCCATTTCTAATGATCCCCTGATGTGTTTTAAACTGGCATTTGTTATTTTTTTGGGCCACTCAACTACATTTCTATTCCGACAACGCTTGTACATGTCATTTCATAATCTGTATAACTGCGCCTCATATACAACACTGGACGAAAGCAATATTCAATTAAAACCACTCAGGCTGCACTAAAAACACCCGCCGCCGTCACGTAAGGCCAGAGTCTTCACTACCAGGGTCGTACCCTGAAGTAATTGCAGAGACATATTTAACTACCACTGTTTTCTCATTTCCCAGTCAGATATCTATTTTGCTGTCGAGAAAAACACAAAAAAACGAGACTTCTCTTCGTTAGGTCTTATTAATAACATTTTATTACGTAGTAGTTATCATCTTATCTGTCAGAATCTAATTAACCATATAAACTTAGAGAGGGAAGAAGTCAAAAGCTGAACAGAGAATACTATGTCTTTCGGTTCAGCGCAAGTGAAGAGGCCAGCTTCTCATGCTTTGCACAAATATTTTAAAACAACAATAGCATTATTAACCACTCACCGGCATGGTTTATAAGTACTGTTCCGATATAACCAAAATGAAAATGCATATCAAGAAATTGTAGATGTCGTAACAAAGAATGGAGGTAGTCTAAAACTGAAATTTTATCATCTGCATCAGCTTGACGTATGTTTTCAGTGATATTAAATGCTAAAAGTCTAGCAGACAACCGATAACACTAATGTTATATGGATTGTTGTTGCTAACAGTAGTCGCTCTATTCCGTTATGAAGCAATGAATACGTGAATGTATGCTGTCTTCACAAATGGCTTCGGTTGACTCTCTGGTGATGATTCTGTAATTGTGTCGACACAAATTCTAAAGTGTAATCGGACGTGTGCGGTTAATACAAATCACAATATTGGGGTTACACTATGTCATATATTGTTAGAGTCAATTAAAAATAATCCTGGCCAAAATAACGTAAGAAATTTGTGTGTCGATGAGACGTCCCGCAATATATTTACCCTAAAAATCTCTCAACTTACCAGGTTTGTGTCTGTAGTACGAAGTTTAAGTTAAAGGTTGTAGAGAAAGTGGAATATTTTTAATGTTTTTAGGTTCATCTACCTCCGAACAGAAACTCATCTTCGTCAGTTTCGCATCCAACGTTTATGCCAGTTTATTCTCTTCCATTCTGAAAGCTGATTTTCCTTATGTATAACTGCTGCGAGTTCCGTCAGAAGTACGCAACTATCAGCATTTACCCTTGCAGACAAACAGTTAAAAGAGCACGTTAAGATATACAGATCTCTGATGTTGATTTGTTCATTTACAAAAATTTCAACTATTTGCCCATTCCTACTTCTCTAATATAATTTTACTATCCCGAGAAACTCCGCAATGATCTGGGACATACGGTTTAACAGGAACATTCTTAATCTCCAATGGTGGACATTGCTACATTGAAAGATAAAAATATTGAGTGATACAAGTTTCGCCGTTTTTTTTTTTTTTTTTTTTTTTTTTAAGTGACATATATTGCAACATCATTCAAAACATGTCATTTTATTTCATGACAGAGCTGATTTAAACAAAAGAAAAATGTATTTCCTAGCATTAGGCAGTAAGTAATTATGTAGCTACCTACTTTTGAGAGCTCGAACAGTTCTAAAAATTGTTCTGTTCCTTACAAAAAATAAATAAAAATATCTGTCAACATAGTGGTTGCTGACTGATATTTGAACTAACAACTCACTATATAAGTTGCTAGTCCGGAGCTCATTCTATTACTTTACCGATGGTCAAGCACGGGCACAATTTTTCGAAAACTTTACGTTTGGTAAAAAAACAATAATCTGTGAGCGTCAGTCATGCGCGGGACTTGAGAGGTGGATGAAGTGCTATTGGCTATGCTCCGTCCTGTGCTTACGTTTGCCTATTATCGTTCCAGCCTGTGCCCCGCGCGCGTGCGACAGCTTGACCACTGCGAGTTGGACGCATGAGGCTCAGCTCTGTCGCCATCAGCTGACATTCCACAAACGTAATGTGCCACAACTGCCGTCATAACAGGACAAACCGCGCTTGTCCTGCCTGCAGAGTGGGATTACTGTACTCTCATACCTCTCACTCTGATTAATGTCGAGGACGAACAGAGAAGTTGATGTTGATGAGAATCGTAGTAATTCATTTCGCTGAATATGCGGGGTCGTATTTTCATGAACGTTTCCTGAAAGAAGGCTGTTTGATAGAAAGGACTCAATTACAATACGTTTAATATTTTTATCATTTATTGGGGGGGGGGGGGTGGCAGTGGGCGAGAGATTAATGCAATCTTTCTTCATCCAAATTATTTGGAAAAATATTTTATCCTTTTTGTCAAATCGCATAACTACCGTAATTGTAACTTTACCATTTTAATTTTTTGATGTTAACATTTGACCGAGTTCGAACTATATCCTCTACACTGTAAGACAATGTTGTCTGTTCTGAGACAGGTGCGAGATACTTACAGGATTCGTAGTGGGTTGTATAAAGTGGTGGGGAAGCAAGTTCCTTTCCTCCAACTTGTTGCAAGATTAGTTACTGCTAAATAGTTAAATTAATTCCCATTTCAATTCTGTAACTTGGGAATTTCATGGAAATTAGGGGGAGGGGGGATGTAACCAGATTGATTTATACAAAAGAAAATAACTTTATATAATTATTTATTTCATTTAATAAAGATTAAAATTTCCATGGAAAATATTTAATAAATGTGCTTTGGATTCTTATTACAATTCTTGTCTTCAGATGAATTGGAAACATCATTGAGATTAGACGTCGCTTCGTGAAATAATAAGATCAAATTATCAATACAAAACCGGCAATCTTTCGGAAATGAACCATAACCGTTTTAAATTGTATAACGGGTGTCTGCCTTAGATATCGTTCTTTTCGTTCATTTCTTAAATGGAATGGCTGTAAATTGAATATTCCTTCATGTAGAAGTATTTACTAATTATTTCTGATTCATAAGAAGCACGAGCAAGAAAATAGTGAAGCACGTTTCAATGGGTATCAGTATCATTGTAAAAAGCAATTCCCGTGATTTCATCCATGAAAAGATTTGTGCTGCTAATTCACTGACAAATTATCAAAGAAATGTTGGATTGGTAGGAAAAAAACAAAACAGCCACTACTTTTTTCACGCTTTGTAGAGTTTCCCCTATCCTTCTCAAGGTAAATGTTTTAAACGCTATTGCGCACATCATACGCGTTTGTGACCCCACTTGAAACTGCCACTTGCTCTGAATATTCTAGCTGCAGACGGCCCACTTCAGCTTACTCACAAAGTTACTCGGTAAAAAAAACGTCTGAAGTGGTGCGCGTTTATAAACTATTTTATAAAATCCCTGATGGAATCTCAAAGCGATTGCAATAAAAAAATAAACTACTACATAGCCGCATAGTCGTGCCACGGAAGCTACCCTGAACCACATGAAGTAGTGTTCAGGTGGTTGTCTCATCATTGCCGCATCACAGGGCTGTTGTGTGTATCACAGAAAAATTGAGGTCGCAATTAACTCCGAGGCTGCTTGGCATTTGACGTAAATCTTACTTGTCGAGTTGAATACTTTTATTCCACTTTTTAAAATTTTATAAAAAAACCTGCTTAACGTATGTTAACAGCGAGGTCTTTAGAGACGGGAAAGGAAGGGGGGCAAGGAATTGGAAGGAATTCGGCCATGGCCTTTTGAAGGAAGCATCCCGGGATTTTCCTGAAGTGATTTGGGAAACCGTGGAAAACCCAAATCTGGATGCCCGGACGGGAATTCCAACCGCCCTCCTCCCGAATGCGAGGCCAGAACGCTAACCGTTACACCACCACAGCCGGTCTCTCTTTTATTTCATTCGCTGAATAATGATACACTTTTAGTTATATCTTAGGACGATTTTTCCAATAGTGACCCATTATTAAGTTACTACTTCATGTAATCTAATTATGCCACGTACTTATACTTTTCTTCTGATTAGTGTGAATTAATACGTTCTCCTTTAGACATGATCTACTTTTATGTTCTTCCTTAATGTCCCTTATTATAGAAACTTAAAAAAAATCATCAAATGCCCTTAACGATGTTGGGATCGTTTCCCTTGTAGTGGTTCGTGACTTGTTATCTCCTAACCACAGGCGCCAAGTGCACGTGTATTTTGAATTCCGTGCTTGCGTGCTCGGACCGCGAACGTGAGGCCTCGGGGTCTGAACCAGTCTAGGTCACGAGTCCTCTGATAACAGGTTGGTCCAAGTCGGTGTTGTTATGCAGGACCGAAAGTATTTCGGCCGCGATTGGCAGATCGACGTGGGAATCACGTGAACTTCTAGCGGTGAACTTCTTGCGGGAATTCGACATAGGAAAGCTGTTTCCGTGACATAATTTCAAGATCAGTTGAAAACCAGTTTCGTAAATTCTATTTTTTCGTCTTTCATTCGACGTTTGATACATTTTTGGTCATAAATATTTGAGGAAGGACACTGGAAAGCAAAAGCTACAGATTAAAGTCATAGGTATTTATTTCCATTTATTAATTAGGCCTATATTTTTTGCGGAATAATTACTCTGAACGGAAATAAAGTTGGATACTGTAAGTGACAATACAAAATTTAACAAGAATATAGTCCTGAAAGAAGAAGCAGAACAGAAAAAAGTTAGTTGGCTACTGTAAGGTCCCTCTTATCGCTATTTTGACTGCGACAATAAGGCTTGATAGCCCGCTTTATTTGGCAATTGGCCCTAATATGCCTTATAACGGTAGTCGCTATCACCTCACCGATATATTAATATACAGTACTTTTATTACTAACAGCTTTCAATAATGCTCTCAATTTGCGCAACGGATATTCTAATACTATGTAAATAACTTTCACCACACTTTTGCTATAATCCACAATTTATTATACTCAAAAATTCACACAAAACAAACAATGCTTTTACTGAAACGATATTCTGTACAAATTTGCCTTGCGCTCGTCGAAATTAGTTTCTTCACATATTCACGCTATGCTAGCTCAAAACAGTCTCTCTCGCCATATTCAGTCTTTCTACATGTTCACTCCATGCTAGCCAACGACAGACTCTCCACAACAGTCTATCTTCTGCGACACTCAATCTCATACTCACTAAATACCATCCCTCTCGCCATATTGGCTTCTTCATTCAACGACCACATAACATTACAGTACTGCCAACTTCTCGCAACATAAATTACTCAAATAACTTATAATTACCCCGTTCAACACAGACTACTCTGCTGGAAGACCTATTTATAAACAATTTATAATATAATACTATAACACAGTAATGACTGGTGAGTGGGAACCTCACACATGCCCCCAACTTTGCCACTAATTAGCACTTTTTGTGACCACAAAAGTTGATTATTTGGGGCAAAGTTCAACCCTTTCACCAGGCATTACGCCTCTACACACATTCAATGCAAACATTATCATAACCATTCGTAACAGAATCATACCAATAAGAAATGCAAAATGAAAATTTACAACATGCAAATATACAAAAAAGTTACTTAATTCTACAAACATTAAAAATTTACACTTAGTTGTACACGTCTCATGTGTGTACTTGGGTGTGGTAATATTTACCATCACCCTAAAAAACCATTGGTCTACTTTTTCTTATACTTCCAGTTTTTCTTTAACTTATTACATATTGTCACTGTCAAATTTTTTATTTCACACAATTCTTTAATGTACCATACAAACTTTATTCTTATATAAACGCAAAACAGCTGTTCACGAGCCAATGACCTGCCCTTGGCTCGCGCGTACCAAACATTGTTATAAATACTTGCGCGGGCCTGCATACCCTGCGCTCGCTTAGGAGTTACTACAAACAGCTGATCGGTCATAGATCGTGTGTTATACTCAACTACAGCATCGTTGCAATTGCTTTCAGTACTATACATCTTACTATTTACAACAACAAGTTCACTGGTTTTGTCAACATCATCATTCTCAAAATTAATCACAATTCTCTGATTACACATTAATTCAGTTGAAATATTACTTCCGGTGACAGACTCGCCATCGGAATGAAAAACAGCAATACCAACATCTGAATACAAATTGTCACCAATAGGATTAGTTACAACATCGGGATTTGATTCACTCCTCAACTTAATTCTACCATTTTCACAATCAGATACAATAATTTCACAATCTGTTATTTCAGCCACATCCATTAAATTATTTTCAGTGTCAAATCTATTAATCATTTTATCATTAACTTCGCTACACAAATTACTGTTATTTTCGTCATTTCGACTATTTGTTTCCCCAAATTTCTCTACAACAGTACTCTTACATACATTAACATCACATGTTCCACCGCCAATACCTTCATTACACATTTCATCTTCTATAATAAGCTCTTGGCTTTGAAAAACATCATCTCCTACTAAATCTGATACAACACTGCTATTTGCACCAGTAATAACATCATCATTTACCATATCAGTTACACAAAAGCTTTTTTCTGCATCAATTATCACATCATTTACTACAATACTATTATTAGTATCCTCCGATACAACACTACACATTTGAGAAATATTCTCGTCACATTCAGTATTAACTACTACATTATCAGTTACTTCCACATTATCATTTTTATTACATTGAACCACAGGCTCAGCAGCTTCATCCCTAATATCATTAATTACCTCGCTTACAATTACCTGATCAGTTTGAATACGGACATTGTCAGTTATCATATTACTCACATCAAATTCATTAATATTCATATCATAATCTTGTTTGTTTAAGTCAGTACCAACTGACATTACTTCTCCATTAGAACAATTCCCATTTTCAATAACAACATTCATACATTTTTCATCACATTCAGCAACCACACATGGCTCTTTACAACTTTCAGAAGACGTTACACAATCGTTATCCTTACAAACTTCAATTCCGACAGCTTTACTGGATTCTAAACTAGCAATATCATCATATTTTTGAATCAAAATCACATTATCAATTACATTGTTCTTTAAATCGAATTCATGTAGTAAACCTTCATAATATTTTATGAAATCACTCCCGATTTGTTCCAAAACAGATCCCTTATATTTTTCACTCCTTTCAGCCCATGTAAATAATCCTTCGACTAATTTACGTACTTCTAATTTAATCTTCTCAATTTCTGAATCCACTATCCCTCTATCCACTTCATTATCAAGAAATAAATTCATTTTACCATGAGTTTCCATTATTTTATTTAAAACAGATTCGTAGACTTTCTCTAAATCTTCCCCAAGTTTAACGAATTTTTTATAACTGTTATCCACATCACGTTTTAACTTATCTATTAATTTTTTCCTTTCACTAATCAACTCAGCTTCCAAATTCTCTCTAGTTTCAGCATATCTATAACTTATATTAACCATTCTCTCAGAACTCTCCTTTTCCCATGTCGCATATTGAATACTATTTTCCACTAACCCTTGTGATATCCCCCCTACTAAATTTACCTTATTTCAATCACCTTAATATCAACTCGCATATCCCTGATTAACCGCCAAAACTGAAATCTTTTCTCATCACTCATTTGGTCTAAAACATTTTTCAAACCTTTCAATAACTTATCTACATCCCAGTTAATTTCAAAATTCTCCATGTTTAACTTCTTACAAAATCACAAAAAATTCTCAATTACTACTATCTAAACTGCTCTCGCTTTTTCAAACAATGGCACTCATACTTGAAAGACCAATCAACAATCGCAATCATACTAACTGATTATTACACTTCTGTATAGTACTTACATTTTCATTGTTAATCCTTTTTAAAACACTTTTTCACTGATTCTAAACCTTTTATTCTTGCAAAACACTTGAATTTAAATCTTCCGGCACACTTTAACACGTAACACACGCAAATTCTCGATTCACGACGCGGAAGATTCTTGACTCCGCTTCCTGCTTTTCCATTTGCATCTTCTTGAGGCTGCTTTAAAATTTTGGCATCTGCTGCTTGTATCGTGCTGACCCTCGGAATAGCATCTGCTTGTATCGTGCTGACCCTCGGAAAATAGCATCTGCTTGTATCGTGATGAATCCAGCGTCTACTTGTACATCTGCTTGATTTCTTCTCATTTTCAGCGACAATCTGACTTCGTTTATTGCGAACAGTTTACATACTTCCAAATCCGTCTTGCTTAGCCACACCAATTGCTAAATCCTGGCTTAAGGGTTGCCACTTTGTAAAGGTCTTCACGTCTGCTAACCTCTGCTCCAGAAACTGCTAGCTGGCTCCAGTCGAAGAATACCCAAGGTCGTTATTGAATAAATGCAATATTTTGCACTTATCCTGGCAGATTCGTCGCCACTTTGTAAGGTCCCTCTTATCGCTATTTTGACTGCGACAAAGCAAGGCTTGATAGCCCGCTTTATTTGGCAATTGGCCCTAATATGCCTTATAACAGTAGTCGCTATCACCTCACCGATATATTAATATACAGTACTTTTTATTACAACAGCTTCAATAATGTCTCAATTTGCGCAACGGATATTCTAATACTATGTAAATCACTTTCACCACACTTTTGCTATAATCCACAATTTATTATACTCAAAAATTCACACAAAACAAACAATGCTTTTACTGAAACGATATTCTGTACAAATTTGCCTTGCGCTCGTCGAAATTAGTTTCTTCACATATTCACGCTATGCTAGCTCAAAACAGTCTCTCTCGCCATATTCAGTCTTTCTACATGTTCACTCCATGCTAGCCAACGACAGACTCTCCACAACAGTCTATCTTCTGCGACACTCAATCTCATACTCACTAACTACCATCCCTCTCGCCATATTGGCTTCTTCATTCAACGACCACATAACATTACCGTACTGCCAACTTCTCGCAACATAAATTACCAAATAACTTGTAATTACCCCGTTCAACACAGACTACTCTGCTGGAAGACCTATTTATAAACAATTTATAATATAATACTATAACACAGTAATGACTGGTGAGTGGGAACCTCACACTACCTAAACACTTATAGGACTTCTTTGTAATATTTGTAGTTAAATCGTGTCTAAATTTCAAATTATTGCATTACCAACCTATTTATATCGAATTCAAAAGCGGAGTTACAATTTCCTTACCAAGTAAATACGTTAGTTTTCAAAAGTATTATTAACTGTGCCAGTTTCTCTACGTACATCATTTTGTACTACACAAATTTTAACTTTTAATTCCTTCACTGCTTGAGATAAACTGATCAACACATGAATCCCTTACTTACATGCGAAAACTTTTTATCCCTCCATTATAACTAGCACAGGTATAGTTGTGTTATACAAGTCTGTGGAATCAAGAACATAAACTGTAAAATAGCAGGATCTCCATGTGATTTCTCTATTAAAAAATGCTTTCTTTGACCATACTAGGAATGGAAAAATGAACTGGCTTAAAGTATAAAACCAAAAATTATCTGCCATAGGTCACGGGACAGTGTTTACAACTTTACTAGCAATACTATGAAATTAGACTTCCCGGTATCTCCTCTAAGAATTCCTCAAGAAAGAAAAATTCCGATGGCATCATTGTTATATTGTTATAAAAAAACAATGAATATGCTCATAAATGAGAATCTCTTGTTTTCTTGCGCCGTGATTTTGTAATGAGTAATTTCTGAGATACAAACAAATCAACAGTCATATCTAATGCTCACCTTAACAGTTATCGAAAACTGATATCAGATATCTGATGCCTACTGGGATGGGTGGTTTGAATAAGTGCGCTCACCACGCCGAGTTCGGTACCTTCCATAGGAAGCCAGAGTATTGCACACATTGGTGGCCTAGGTCGTGGCAACAGGTGTGTTTTGACAGTGCACAGACGGCAACTCTGAGGCGCACGCCGAGCGATTGACGTATGGGGGCAATGAGGGTTGGCTTCACTGTACTGGCTAGTGTGCACCCCTATTCACTTCGAATATGACCAATGGCACTGATGTCTTTAGTTAAGTTTGTGTTTCTCTTGTGTAGAGTTCACCGTTTACTTAAAAAAAAAAAAAAAAAAAACTCTTATATATGCAGTAGGATTAACGGCTTCATTGGCGGTATGCCATTGTATTTTTATAAATAAAAATGTTAAACTTATAGCACTTCCGAAACAATAAATATTTTACAATGTTCTGTTATCAACAGAATTGAAATATGATCTATTTAACAATCAATGGTCAGTAGAGCACGGTATATTCTTTTACTGTCTTTTAACTACTTTTAAATAAAGTAAGCTTTTGCTTCTACATCAAGAGAAAACGTTCTAGAAAGCAGTCATGATGGTATGGTATTAAATGGCGGTATTTTTTGCCGTATTACATGGTACGAATATCTCTGAAGTTGCTTCCATTCTGAAAGCCTTTCGTTCCGTATAGAGAGCCACAGAAATTTTAACTTTTCGTTAAACGTTATGTGGAGTCTGGTATCCGCCGCCACGCCAAGACTCTGCGGCACCTCTGAGCACCGCAAGTGGCTCAATCGTGTGTCGGACACGGCGCAGGCGTGCTTCCACTGCTGAGACCAACTTCCCCACCAGCCCACAATCCTGACCAACGTGCCTGCTCAGCGGTACAGATTTAAACACGTTTAAACTTAATAATAATAAGAATTCTCTGTCCAATGGTACAAAACCAATATTTACTCGTTACTTCTCTTAGAAAGCATGTAATTCGTAGATAACAGTAATCATTACTTACAGTATGTTAAATTTATCTCACTGTTTCCAACACATGATCACTGTGTCTTTAAGAGTCTTAGCTTAAATAATCGTATGATTGTAGCCAATGCAAATTTCACCCGATGTATTTAAAATAATGGATGAACTTGTCATTGCGACACAACTTCATCATTCAACAGGCGGTCTGAATTTCTCTTCCGTTGTTAGTTTTTGATTTTATCCCAGAATTTTGCTATCTTCAAATACGTATTCAAATTCATTTAAATTTTTAAGATTCAAATGGACCTCGCGGTTCTGGGGGGGCTAGTTGAATAGTTTGGAAGGATTTGCGACATAACATTTCACAGTCTTTGCTTGCCATCGTTGGAACATTATCCGTGACATATTTCGGTATAAGTAGTAAGTGACTACTGAGAAAATTGAGGCATTTTGTAACAGCAACGAATTTTGAAACAAACTGAATTAACAACTGGATGTTGCAGGCCATTTCGTCAATTACAAGTTAATCAATTTTTATAAAGATTAATGACACGCCAATACAATTGAATTACGTACGACACAAACAAAAATTCAGTTGCATTGGCGTGTTATTAACCATTATAAAAATTGATTAATTGAATTAAAGTTTCGTGCTTTAGATCAATATTTCCGAGCACTCCTTTTCCGGCACAGAGATCTAAAAATGCACGCGACAGTTCCAAGCAGCGTATGACAGTTCGCATGTTAGATACATCAGACGAGGGGAAGTTTGTGTGCTTCATGTCTTGTACTGTCAGAGCGAAAATCCCGGCAGCACTAATAGTTTTACTTTTTCAATTAATCCTTACCGTTTTCTGTTTGTCTTGAACGTGATGTCACTTCTGGTATTGTCAAGTGCAGTCTCTTTACTCTGTCTCACGTCATCACCTTTTTCAATATTGATCAATCTGTACCTAGAATTAAAATTTGCTCCCACGTGTTATTAGCATTCCCAACTTTGTTTTCTAAAAGGTTTTGTGCAGTAAAATATTCTGTCTTTTATCTTCGGTTATACCTTGAGCATTTGAACGTATATTTCTTTCGGCATAATTTTTAACCGTTTGTTTCCTTCAACTAGAGTGTATTGTTCAATCATTTCTGAAAACTTAATTCACATCTAAAGCTTAGTTAAAAAATTTGAACAATACTTCTATCACTGTATTATCGTTAGCGCTCATCATTGCCATATTTGGAATGACCTTAGTGTAACTACATTATACTGGGTCGTTACAGATAGTAGATCAGAAGATGTTTCAGCGCTACAAATATTGCTTTGACGGCAAGAAAGCCATTATTTCAGTCATTGTATCTCGTTACAATGTACTACAACTCAGACTTCATTTACTGCCAGTAACTAAGAGACTCCTTAAAATAAGATGCGAAGAGATACATTGACTATAATTGCATGTTTTGTGATGGTTGTAACATTAGGAATTCGTACTGTTGGAATTAATTATCGTAGAATATTCGTAATTTCTTATGCATTTTAAATGTTGACATTGTATTATTTAAGAACTTCCGACAGAATTGTAGAAAAAGGACATAATGCTTTTTTTTGTATTTAAAATTCTCTCATAATACATATACATTAGGTATAATACATCTTTAAACGGAATGGTTGCCTAAGCAACAGATTTTTTAAAGTAATATGTCGTTAGGGCAGATTGAGAACTACTTTGTACCCCAAAAAGTGTCTTCCTACAAGAGAATTGGTCGCCCATGCTAGAAGAGTTGTATTCAGAGCGGAAATGAACCCTAACACAATTACGTCTCTATAAATTGTAGATTCGTATAACGTAACTTTGCAACCTGGCAGAGAAGTTTGATACTTAATTTTCTTGATGCAATCCACCCTCTCATCTTGAGCTAAACTGAACGGACACATTACAATGTTATGCTTCATTTATCTGCTATTTACATTCTATTCTAATGTTTGTCTTTTTTACAGTTGTTTTCTTGGGCTGATCCCTCAACTAACAAAGGGCTATATGTACACAGATATCTTTACCGCAATTCTGTGTTCAGTACAGAATATCCTGTCCTGTCCCGGTGTACCTGGTAACAGAACAGAGTGATGAGCATAGGGTAACGACGCTAGTAAATGTGTGGCGTGTTATTCCTTCATTCAGATTTTGAATAAAGAAGAATCAAATTCATATCAAATTATGATGATTGTTAATGATATTTTGGTTTAGGAAAAAATAAATGTGATGCCTGAAATGAATAAAATTAACATGATGTTGTTGCCAAGTTTATGAAGTCCATTTTGGTGAAAGAGTACCTCGAATGCAACTAATGGACTTTACATATTGACAAAAGTTAAATTACGAGACGACACTTTTACAATGATATTCTACGTAAGAGATAAATAATCTTTTGCTGTTGGGAACTTCTTATAAAATCTGAGATAATCAAGTCCTTGAGGAAAATAATTTAATTCATGTTACACACTAAAAATAGTTAAAATAATCGCAGTAGTATGTAAACAGATACGAAATGGTATAAATGAAAACAATGGAATTTTACCATGATCGTTTGCCATTGGGAATAAAGCATTACTGGACACTATAATCGTAATCGGGTTGAAAATAAACTAAAAAGGAGCAGTATTTAAGATTACCTGATTACCTCAAAGATTCACACTGCGAAACTACCCTATTACCGTTCAAGTGATTATACTGAGGAAACGTGTGTTTCTGACTCTACTCGTGCTTCCTAAGATTTCGTGACATCAACAACACTATCACCATATTGCACTATTTGTTCCGTAAATGAATATATACATATATATATACCTTTATTTAACGATGTTTGTGCGTGTCAGGTGGAAACCTGGACGTGGCACGTGCGGGGTGGCTGTTAGAGAATTCCTTCAAGTCTCGTCTCGCACAGCACCGCGCTTCCAGACACCTTCACTCTCAGCATAATGGGAATGTAAACAGTCCAGGCGGCACACAGTTAGCTCATTACGATACATGCTGCAGTAACCATAAGAGGAACGCCATAGCACAGTGTAACGGCAGGTGACACGGATACACCTACAACACGGAGCGTGGTGGGTGAGTGGTTAGCGCTCTGGCCTCGCATTCGGGAGGACGCGGGTTCGAATCACCGTCCAGGCATCCAGATTTGGGTTTTCCATGGTTTCCCCAAATCACTCCAGGCAAATACCGGGATGCTTCCTTCAAAAGGCCATGGCTTAATTCCCTCCCATTCCTTGCCCTCCATCCTTTCCCGTCTCTAAAGACCTCGCTGTTAAGAGACGTTAAGCAGTAAAAAAAAAAAAAAAAAAAAAAAAAAAAAAAAAAAAAAAAAAACACCTACAACGAGCATGGAGTCTTTGTGATTAAATCTTCATAAACTTACCTAGTGGTTAAAACACGCATTTCATTGTATAACCAGAGTGCTACTTTATCGTAGAAAGAGCGGTTCTAGCCACTATTTAAACGTTGTCTCTGCAGATGTGTTAAAGATAGATGGATAGGACATCATACCATACCTTGAAATATAAAATTTCGCCTGCACACTTATCTTATACTACAGCACCTGTTCATGTAGAATAGTAGTTATATGCCCCCATTAGTGTAACCTTGTTGAAGAGCTTGAAATCTAACTACATAAGCAATGTTTAGAACTAAAGACAATGGCTTCAGAATCAGCGATATGGGTTTAAGTGAGATTTTCGTGTGACCTTTAATTAGCGGACTATGTGCAATGTGTTTCAAAAGTAGTGGAGACAGGAGGCATTTTCATATTCTAATACTGAATCCAAGGCATTTCACATAGTGAGCCATAGAAAGAATTTTAGTTATGTTAAAATCATACAGGTAAATCAGACTCTAACTTGACGGGTGGTGGATTTCTTAATATTTTACGCAAAAAGTGTACGAACAGGAATTGCGGTAGTTAGAATAGGAACAGGATTGCAGAGAGGTTGTTAAGTTCTGCATCACTTGGAAATGTACCAGAATAGTAAATAACCTGGGAAAGAAAATAAATATGCTGCATAATCGTTTTTCGTCATATTCTTACGAGTTCTGTACAGTCTGGTATATTGATGGAATAATCCGATTCTGTTGTTACTACAGAAATGCGATCACAAGAATATTTTGTTGCAAAATCTGTTCGGTATCAGCTTTTATCCCATCAGCAATTAGGAAGCAACTCACTGCTGCGTGGATAGCAAAATTTTAGATACTATACCTTAAATACAATATTTTTCGACTTTTTTTTTTTTTTTTTTTTTTTTTTTTTTTTTTTTTTTTTTTTTTTTTTAGAAAAATACTTTGTCCTTTGTTTGAGACACAAATAATAGATTTCGACTGAAAAATATTTCACTTGTTACTAGTAACTAGTGGGTGCATTATCTAAATTTAACATCCGAGACCACAGATGCGAATGTTATCGCCAAACAATAACATTTGAAACTCACGAAAATTTACTCTTCATCAGTCTCTTCAGAGAGTAATAGCTTTTAAACGTGACATTTAAAATTCAGTAGAAAATTTCTGTTATCATAACTAAGATCTCTCATTTTCTTTATTAGCTATCACCGTGGACGGGTTATCAATAATTTACTGCTCTGATAAACTGTTCGGTGTGTCTTATTGCACTTCACCTTTAAAAAAAAATGTGCGCTAGGTATACTAAGCATAGTTGCGTTTATATTTGTGAAATTTGTAGCGGAGAATTAGTTGGTGTAAGGGAAGAATTGCTTACAAAAGATACACGAGAGAGATGTGGCGGCATTAAAGTGGTTAAACCGTCTATGATCTCATGCAGGAATGTGATGAGCAACAAGTGAGCCCAGCAGAAACTTTGAAACTAGAGGAAAGTCTAATTACATATCGAAACATCTGTCAACTAGACACGATTCAAAGGTGTTTGAATACGTAAGTACTGCTCAGAATAAACAAGATGAATATACAGCACTTGAATAAGCCGTTTGTTTCTTGGAGACTAAATATCTCTGTGGTCAGTTTTGATGCATCGGAGTTAACAGAGTGTAATTACTTGAATCCGCATGACGTTGATGCACGTAGATATCTCTGTTGATTGGAAAATGCTAATTTTGACGGTATTGTTTTGCTTCATGCACCAGTAGGAAAGTCTTAATGAATTATTGAATGGCTCGCATGAAAATAGTGTTAAATGTGTTGATAAAAAATCCGAAACATATCAAAACGATAATGCCTTTATACGCTACTAGAGATTATTCAGCACATACGGGAAAATAATCGAAGACTTCCTAATAAATTGATTTGCAAATGTTTTGCTCAAAATTCAACAGAAAAATTAATATATACCCGCGTAAATGTTATTCTATTATCGAGAAGGAATGGAGTGGTGTTATAACTATCTATTTCTACGATCTATCAATGATACAAAATTGAACAATTTTCAATTTTTCGTATTGGCCAAACGAACCGTGTTTATATTTATTTTTTTTTAACTGCTTAACGTCTCCTATAACAACTAGGTCTTTAGAGACGGGAAAGGACGGGGGGCAAGGAATGGGAAGGAATTCGGCCATGGCCTTTTGAAGGAAGCATCAAGGCATTCACCTGGAGTGATTTGGGGAAACCATGGAAAACCCAAATCTGGATGCCCGGACGGGGATTCGAACCGCCGTCCTCCCGAATGCGAGGCCAGAACGGTAGCCGTTGCACCACCACGCTCGGTCCGTGTTTATATTTGTATTGATTTATGTAAACATTATAGCAGCAGCATTGGTCTTGAACGACATTAGTTATTAACAGCCAATTACTGACGCTGTAATTGTAAGAACTGTTCGATTATCGCATGCATTTCTGTTTCCCTGTCCTAACAGCTGCACTGGTTAATTATTATAAGCCGTGATCTTCTTTACTACTCGCGTTTCTTCCTTTGATAATGCTGCATGCCCGATTATTCAGATGATAAAAAATATTCTGACAGCCATCAACTTGAATTTCAGAAATAAAAATATTTACGACTTCCTTTGTTACAAGCGAGGTAGGCATGCCTTTAACCAGCTTCTTTCACAAGGCAATGATTCCAGCAACTGAAATGCAGGGTTCGAAAATATTTTAGCAGAGAAATGTCCAACCAATCGTATTGTTGCCAAACATTGATTTTCTTATGGAATCAAATTTTTAATATTCATATGTGAAAAAATTAACATTTCGCTATCACCCTCCTGGTTACTGTAATATTTCGAGGCAGGCAGTCGGTATTACCGCAGTGCGGCAGAGCGCAGCGTGAAACCAGCTCGACAGCGGGCAGGCTGAAACTTTACCGTCTGGAGTCATGTGGATCTCGTAAACTTGTCACTGCGTAACGAACGCCACGGTCCGCCTTCACATTTACAAACACGCTGCCGTCATAAGCGGCCTGCAGATAACGGCGCCGAGCCGCACGTAAATACGAGGCCCCCCGGAGAGCTAGCGCCAACCAGAGGCGACACTGCAGTATCACCACGGCAGCAACACCTCCAGGGAACAGCTCTCACAGAACAACACCTAAAACATCAACGGCAGGTGAGTCATCGCGCAACTTCAGGATTAGTAGTAACTCTGACATGGTGTGTTGTCAGACTATTTTCCTTCTTACCGCGCTCAATCTTTAAAGGAAGCTGAGGATAAGTGACTTGAGTACTTCAAATATCTCCCGGTGATAATATTCAGAACTCTTAATGTTATTGGGACACGATCTTATTAAACAAGCTTCTGAGATATGTTTTTGACATGAAACTGAATCATTTAAGAATGAGGAGGAAAATATAGGGACAGCAAAAAGCCATCAAAAATATTTAAATAACGTTGATTGGATGGATAAAGATTAAACCGAACAAATTTTACATGAAACTTATTCAGCTTCGTGAGAACACCAATTGCGTTTCGTTAGTGGGATGCCATCATGTTCATACTGTCGGCAAAGACAACATTTTAATCGTTAACGTCGTCATAGATCTGACAGGTAATACAGAAGTCGCATTGGTATATTGAATACAATTCAAAAGAACGTTCTTTGTCAGTAACGTTTCATAAAAGGAACAAGTCTATCATTTTACTAAAATGAATAACAGATTTTTATTTGTGCCTTCTTATTTAATGATAAGAACTATCTAAAACTATTTTAAGTTAAACCTAACGTATTTGATACTTCAGCTAATTTCTGTATTGATTTAGCTAATGGAAAAAAAACCACAACATTTACAGTGCAAGACAATAAATGACAATGTGTCCTACTAAAAGAATCACAAAGCACTTGAAATAAAAATTCACAGTTTCAATACTACATTGACCACACTGTAGCTGATCTAGAGGCTTTAGCAACGTCTTCCAGCGATCCTAGGTACGCCCTGTTACTACATTCGGAGACAGTATGACGGATAGTCTGTTTTGATAAACCACAGTCAAAGTTGGGTGAACTTTACATGTCCCACACAGTCCATGGCTGATTCGTGTTCTATTAACGCGACACATGTTTTGCGTGGGAGGTCTAAACCTGTTGGTGGAGGTTTGGCTAACAACACAGTATGGTTATACTCTAAGAGCATTAAGCCTTATACGTGATCATGTTTTTACCTTATGGTAGAATCTTGGCTAAGTGCGTTGTCTGACTGCACCGCCATATTTCTTATGCGGATGTGAATAAACATTTTCTTAATTTGTCATCCCCATTTCTGTATGGTGAATGAAGGTTGTTTGTAGAGGTAACGTCCAAAAATAATTGATCAGAACAGTGTTATTTTCTTTGACTTTGCTTGGTCCACAACTCCTTGCGGGAGGCGTGAGGGGCAGGACGACCAGTTCCTTTCCTATAGGACCTACAGCTTAACGTGCGTACGTCATATAACAAATGAACAGCGGAATAAACTGCTTGCTACAAAAGTTGGTCTACAGTGCCACAAACGAATTTTCATCTTCAGTAGATTAAAATCCAACAACATGAAACCATTATTGGGTGTAAATGTCTAGATATTATTGAAGTAAAGAAAAGGATAATACGTGTGACTGAGTTTCGATATGCCGAGTTATTTACCTCTGTTTTGAGCGCCTAACTGAACCATATATCTTTCAGGACCTTCATTTTTACATTATGAAGAACGAAAGGCATGTAAGGTATTTCACACATACAAGGCAGATTCTGTGGGTGATTATTCACAGTTTAATAGTACCATTAAAATTCCATGGGAGACCAGACGACTAGTCAGGATTTCTACGTCCAGTGTTTCCCAAACTTCCCTTCCCTGTGACCCAATAAGTTTTAGGATTCTTTTTCATCACCTATTGCCTATTTTGAGATGTGTAGGTAAAATAAAACATTATTTGGATGTTAATATAATTTTAATGCACTTAATAATAATTACTTGTTATGTACGTCTTACACGAAATTATTACAAAAATCAATAGCCAAAATGAAATTTAAATAAGATCAAATTATTAATGAAATATGTGAAGGTGTACCTTGTTAACTAAAAACTCCATTTTTGGAGGAAAATCTGATAAGTTAATTCACAGATTGGATTCGACTTTCAATCTTTTTCTTTTTTTAATATTTATGAGTATGGCTTCACACGTATAGTTAGTTAAAAAAGGCACCAGAAATTTTACAGCTTCTTCTGTTAAAACTGGATATTTAGGATGAAACGACAGCCAAAAATGCATCATCGTTTATGTCTTTGAGTGATGCGTCACAGGAGAGTTCAATTACATATTCAACACCTGAATTCGGCAGTTCTGCCTCATATTCTACGTTAAACGAAAGTGGATTCCTTCCCAATTCTTTTTCGTTGTTCATTGGTGGAAAATACCCTTTTGATTAGTATGCAGGCCTAGAAAATGTTCGGTGATATATTTTAATGCAAAGGCGAGAAGAGACAGTATTTTTTTTTCCCTTAACCCGGCACCGTGTTGCGACTCATCATTTTGGAAATGCTGACTTTGTCCAAACACATTAGGTCATCTTTTTCCTATGGAAAGCAGAAAAACGGAGTGGAGTGAGGTTGTTGACACCGAATTCTACCTGGCTGGTCGTTTCGTCAGTGGCTGGTAGCCAGCAGATGGCGTCATACGTCATCGACACGATGTAGTTGATCCAGCGTTTCTCGTAGTAATATTACTCTCGTCTGTCAGGATACACTACCTCTTGTTGCACGAAGTGAAAACACCATATTTTTTACTAACCGAGCGTGGTGATGAGTGGTAACGCTCCGGCTTCGCATTTGGGAGGACGCAGGTTTAAATTCCCTTCCGGGCATCCAGATTACGTGAAATCAGGGCCGGAAGCAATCTTCTGCAATATGCTTCCCGGTTCTTTTCCAACAATAAAAGGATCCCTGACACTGTCCAGGAAAAACGAAAAACAGAAACTGGACTTTATTACATAACTGACTTTTCTATGATTGCGTTCTGTTAGTCATAATAACGCACATAATAATAACGGCATATAAAGTTCATCACATTCGTATGAAACATAATATATTCCGAATGTGTTATTGATCATCACTGTAAGACCAGGAAAGAACAATTATTCCTAATTCCGTGTTTTAGGATATTTAATTCTTCAATTTTTTAACAATTTTTTCGAATTTTATGATTTAGCGTTTATACATCTGCTAGCTATTCATTTAAAGGATGGGTGCGAAAATACTTGCAATGGAATTCATCATCTGAAGAAAAAAATATGCATGTATGTATTAGGAAATTTCAAAAACTTCACACCACTTTCCACCCTAATTTTTTAAAGTTTCCTTTTTATCTGTGGTTGAGTATTTAAAATTACACTGTCTCAATGTGCTGTTTTTTGAAATCGAAATTTAGGCTATAAGCTATCTGTCTCCATGTCACGGCAGTTCTATCAGGCAGCCGCGAAAGTCGGCAACAGCAGCGCCTGTTGGGATCGCAAGCCGTCAACCCGCCTTTCAGGAGTGTTGACTTGGACGCGATACTCAACGGCTCAATGCCTTATCTGAAATTGATCGTCCGGCTGCACAAGTTGCATAATTGTTGCTGTTATTGAAGAACTTATGAATTTTACCTATTTTTAATAAAGGCAGCCAGTATAAAATTGCCGACGAAAATAGTTACGTTATTCCCTAAAACTTTGATGACATGGATGAACGTAGGAAGAGAATTATTAACGTTAATGTGTAGAATGTTTCCTTTTTCAGACATCTTTAAGAAATTTCAATCATAACAATTAAAAATTCCTTGACCTGATGATAATCTTGTAAACTTTATCTCGTTAATTAAGTCACATATGAGAAACACAGCAAACTATACAGCACATCGCTCAAGGCTACCATTATAAAACGACTTTAGAAATGTGTTATTTGACCAAAAATTTTATCCTTATGGAGATTTATATAGAAGCTTATTAAAAACATGAGATCTCTTCTGCTTAGCAAATTCAGCTGAATTTGCGATAGACAGAACGTAGCGTAGTTGTAGGACTCTTGATATCGCTGTCTTGACGAAGAGATAAAGATCTCAGTTAAGGTTGGAGCCCAAAAAGGAAGTCTATTAACTTTTGTTGTTTATGGTTCTAAGTAATTTTAATTAGAGTTTTTTCTATAACAACATTAAGTTGTAAATAAATTTTTCATTTTGTATATACTAAGATGTTGACTTTCCCTCTAGAACATCAGTGAACCCAACTGTGCACAGAAAGGTTGGAAGTAGATTCTGTGGGCCACAATGTTTTGGTCTGTTAGTTTTTTTTTTAATATAATCATTAATAGCGAAAAACCAATCTTCTGACGAAACAGCTTCAGTCATGAGACGTAAATTTCCATATTCCTCTGTAGCTCTAGTATATAAGAGTTTCTGCCAAAGAGAGATTTTTGTAAAAGCAACACGACTTGCGTTGATTAGATTTATGCAAATTTCGGTTATGTAGCTCCATGTGGGTGGAATGTGGGCAGAGGTAGGTTATGATAATGATAATGCAGTTAAACGTCGTCTAATAACTATTGAATGGAAAACTATAATTTTCTTTAGTGTTTAATATTAAGTTTTCCTGAGCACAACAATTTATAAAAAAGGGATTTACCAGTTCTACTTTACACACTTGCTGAGAAATATGCAACAAATCTGGCGATTTTGTATGTGTAATACTTTTCTAACAGCTGAACTGTTAACACCATACCATATATCACCGTTCAAGTAGTAAGTTAATGTATATTTTTCACATATATATTAAAGATTTTTACGCATACGAAAGCTTAAAACAAAAATGGTGTTGATCAGTTTATTGATTTCTTTTCGGAATTATGTAAGACGTAGCGATTTAACTATCACAGATTGAAAAAACTCGTTTATCATGAATCTGAAATGCGTCTCGTTCCAACTTTAGTGATACGGTGGTTATATTAGGGTTCGTTTGAAGAAAACAAATGTTAGTAAATATAAGCTTATTTAGCCTCCAGTGAAGTGATCTTCAGCGCGTTTTTTTGTATTGGGTCTCAATTACCTTTGTTAGAGCTAAGAAAAGCTTCGTGACTCCCCGCTTTGTATTATTTTTAAGCGGTGCGGCTGTTTTTGGCTTTGTACTTGTTGCTCTTGTCTCCCTGGGGGCGCCATTCTGCGGATTGTTTTCCTCTGAACGCCTGATCGCCGAGTTTCTCTGAGCCGTGTTTCCACGTAAAGCTATTCCATGGCGCCTGGCTACAATAGCTGGAGCTGCTATTGTCCACGGATAGCGAGAACTTTACTGGAACCAGCAAGCCGCCGCTTTGGCTGGTGATAGGCCCGCTGCAGGATTCCGCAGTATCATCCCTCTCTTCACAACTTTAAGCTTATTGCATTGAAACAAATTACAAAAATCATTAAAACTGTGTAGTCTTGCAGCTAGCACTAGCTGTGATGAAACATTGCATTCGTGGTATGCTTACAGACTTCTGGATTAGAGTTATGATCACAAAAAAACGAATTTAACAGATAACTGAAAAACGAGTTTTCTAGCCGCGAACTGGAGTTGAGTGCACTTGAACGATGTAATTTAAAAAACTGTTGCTGAATTTTATGTTCTCAGTTTTTTTGTAGGAAGTACAAGCAAAGCAAACAGATGTAAACTGAGAGAGTTAGTTTAGAATATATTTTACACCCCTATTACGTTGCGATATGAACGTGGCAGATTTATGGTTGTTAAAGCGACGGTGTACACGGAACGATCTTCCTTTGAGTGGGAGAACATTTTATTGCGAAGAAGTGCCACTTAGAAACCATCTCAGAGTTTTTGTAGATATATCTCCTCTGTTGCTTTGTGCTAAATCAGCTTTCGTCCTCAGGTGTATTCAGGATATGTCCTACACATCGTTACTCTTCGACATTCCAACATCAGCTTCATATTTTTGAAGTGGTTAGTTATCTTAGCTGTCTTTACCAGTAAGGTCATTACGTATTGGTTTACATCACACCTCTAACAAGGATTGAATATACAGCCCACCTTTGTGCTTCCTTCTGTAATATAAGGGGGATTTATCAACCAAGAGGCGTGGAGTAGGCATAACAGAAGAGGAGAAATGGTAGTAAGACTTAGGACACTGAAGAAGCTATTGTTACACCCAGATCTTGTCTGTGATAGAAAATGTGCCTGATGATGATGGTATGTAGGCATTTCATATCTACTTATGACGACGTGTCACATTGTAGCCATTGTTCTCAAGTTTATTGAGGCTGATAGTGTTCGTGCAGAGATTACAGCAACTGCAGCCTTTCCTCCTTGACGAGTCAGCATAGAGCCGTGCTCAATGATTTGTAACGTGTTGCCCCTCCCCGATCTAAATCTCACAGAATGGCTCCAGATGACAGCTGAATTCTAACCTATCTGCGGGCCATCTTATCTGATGTGTTGTGCAGATTGGCCCTGCGAAGGCATTAACGTCACGCAGACATGTAATTAGAGAACGTAACTCAGGGAGGTGGAAAGTGATGGCGCCAAAGTGCCTCCATAAACGATTGTGATAGACTTCCGCCAAGGTGCAGGCACACAAACGTTCTTTTCACCCATACTCTCTTCAAGGTACTTTAAATCAGGGATCATCGATTTGTTACTTTGACAGTGTTTAACTACGTGCACAGCGTGAAAAGTATGACATTCGGGTTGCAGTTCATAGAAATTTCTCACAATTAATTATCTATGTTAATATAGGACAAATTATTTTTCTATCTACTTAATTCAGCTGACTTACAATGTTCCTTTTTCAAATAAATGACAAAGGTGTGGGAGTGTAGTCTGAATTCGATTAGAGAATTCAAAATAGTGTAGAGATCAAACAATTTTCAGCAATTGACTACTTCCGCAGACATGTTATCTTTATAAGTTACTCAGTTTTTGTCAATGTTTCAGTAGCCGAATACCAAGGTATAGTATCGTTACTTGCGATTTGTACATTTGTGTTTAAATACTGCAATGTGATAAATTCATAACAGTTCATATGAAGTGAGATCGAAGGCTTTCACGGCGTATCGATGAAATGTAGTCTTCACGGGTTTTCCGCCGTATGTTGTTGAAATGCGACAACGAGCCTTCGGCGGCTGACTCTGCCGCCATCTTCAGGTTGGATGCAGTGCAGCTCTGGTTCTCCCTGCACAACATCCTACATGAAGATGGCGGCAGAGTCAGCCGCCGAAAGCTCGTTGTCGCATTTCAACAACATACGGCGGAAAACCCGTGAAGACTACATTTCAGTTCATAAGAACACATCATGCTTGACAGGTATTGCTGCTACCTTCTAGCTCTAATAGGAGCAGTAGTGCATGTTAGTTTCAGTTCTGCTGCTTAACAATAGTATTTATTTGATAAACGCTAGGAAACGCAGTGGTCCAGTATGCATTCTGTAGACAACGCGCCAGATGGTTTACTCGACCACCTGAAGAAGCGAAACATTTAGATCGTTTAGTGCATAGTGAAGTATTTTCTTTATCGTGATTCCCTTGTCAACTGCGTTATGGATGTTGTATCGCAGCTGCATATTTGCTTGTGGGAACTTATTTTTTATTAATGTTGTGGTTGCAGGCGGAGGAACTGCACGCAGCAGTCGGCCAGGCGGTGCGTATGGCGTACGCGGCTCAGATCCAGAGGCGGAGAGAGGTATCTTCGCACCGCTGGGTGAGTTAGCCTGCATTTCTTCAGTCTCTGCCACTGCCCGTATATAACTTCTCAGCCTATATATTCCTCAGTAGGATCGATCGATGTGCTAAGTTAGGCTCAGACACATATTCTCTGTATCAGTTATTTGGATAAAAATAACGTCATACGTTTTCTCTGCTACAATACAATCATTAGAAACTTATGTTACCGAAGAGAAAGATTTCTAATTAAAAAAAAAAAAAGCGTGCAGGCCTTCATCAAAGTCATCATTGAATATTTCCACTGACCACTAACTCATATACGCCTAACTTACACCTACGTGTGTATTACTAACCAATCCTACTAACTGTTATCCGCTCGTACAACGGTCCCTTGAGACCTACATTTACATCAAGGCCCTCATAATACTTAAAACAACGCCGCTCTCTTTGATGTCAATTGGAAACAATGGAGTCATATCCTCGTATCTTGGAAATACCAGATTTTTGCCATTGCTTTTCAGAATTTTTGGCTTATAACCTCATGCAGGACGAGAGCTAAAACAATTTTATGTGAACCATTTTTCTATTTTTTGATATGAAATGTTTGATTCAATTAGAATTTAATTTTTAACAGTCTTCCTGCATAACGCCTGTTCCATCATCGCGGACGACAGGTGATCAGCGGACCACAGGTTGATAACCGCTGTTGGTAGAGTATTGGGAGTTTTCAGATAGTGGCAACCACCCATGGCATTTCAGAGACCTAAACACAAGATACTACTGCCACCTGTGGCTTAGCTATTGTAGTCCAACATCTGGCAACATGATTTGTACTTCAATCTGTTATTTGATTGAAATACAATTTAATGTATAATTATTACGATTATGCCGGGTTGCCTATCAAAATATGGTCGCAAGTACTTTTAATTAAATTTTAAAACAAAATAATTTTCAAAAAGTTTCGTTCACTTTCTTTTTAAGCAAAATATAATTCATTTAAAAAAGAGACATGTAAATAAATAAAAAGTTTGGGTTACCCAAGTAAAAATGGCTGCAAGGAGGGATTGCCAGCTATTAAAGTTGGCGCACTACACCGTCTACATATCTTTAACAGCTGGCAGTCCCCACTTGCGGCCACTTTTACGTATGTAACCCAAACTTTTGTGTTATTTACATGTCTTCCTTTGAAATGAATTATAATTTATTTAAAAAACAAGTGAACAAAAATTTTGAATTTTTTGTTGTTGAAATTTTAATGAAAAATACTTGTGGCCATATTTTGATAGGCAACCCATTAGAATCGTATTCCGTTACTAATAATTATACATAAAAATTGCATTTCAATAAAATAGCAGCTGGACGTAGAAATTATGTAGCTAGATATTAGGCATTACTTGATTCGTTGAGTGAACCATTTGGTGGAGTTAGTATATTCAAGACTGAACTCATCAGTAACGGCGACAGTGGTTGATTTTGTATAGTCATGCTGGTGACCACATAGAGTAGCTTCTGCGTGGCTGAAGAATTCGTCTAAAGAATGATTTAGCTTACAGACACCCTTGCCCAGAAACATATTCGTTAAAGCAAATTGCAATGAAAAAGCAGTGATGATACTGAAGCAAATAAACTTGAGAAAACAAGTCTGTAAAAAATAAACCTCTAATTGGCGGGAATGTTTTGGGGTAACTAATTGTTAGAAACATCAGAATGCACTGAACAAAAAAAAAGTATGACAGGATTATACAGTAGTTTAAGCCCGAGAAACTTATTTCAATCTTCATTGTGCATGTGATTTGTTTATCACAGTTATAATTGCAGCTAAAGATCAGAGTGATAAATTTCAGAACAAAAAAAAAGTCGATTAAGGTTAGAAAACATTTTGTATCTGCGATACACAAGAACTTCAAAACAGCATAGCAACAAGTCTGAAAGGCCATAGTTTTCCGTAGCCGTTATTTGTTTTTCTAAATGCTCCTTCTATGCGTATTAGTTGTCATAGTACCATAAGCGGCATTTGAGAAATTAATGTATTTTTGGAATCATTAGCAGTTGCTTGCTGTATTTATGAAATGACTATAGGTTTTCTTTTTGAACAAATCGCACAAGAGAGGCATTATGACTGCTTTAATTACCATTACTTCTTCTTCAACATGTAAAAATTCTATAACCTAGTTGACGAGATTACGTCAGAATACAATTGATTTTGCCGCTGTCTGAAGGAATCAGAAAACTCAATTTTCCTTCTTCTACCGCACTTCTAAGGTGCTTTGTTGCTATAATATTCATCTCTTATTGTTGGCTTTGTTCCTATAAGTTTTTACACTACCACGCTGACTTGCGATTTCATACATTCATGACGCATAATTCAAACAGCTCCTTGTCATGGCACGGAGACGCTTCGTCGTTGATATCTGGCTGCAGTATAAAACAACGCCGAGAAGATGGCAAATATCAGACTTTGCCGTTCGCAGGTGTTATAAAGCTTCGGCAATGAACGTCGAAATCGGTCCTTACTCCAGTAAGTAATTTCTTTTCTCAGTGTTACGGCCTACTCGGAGAGTACCTCACTATATTTCCCCGATATATTCCACAGAGCACGTGACGCTGTTGAGCTTCCTATCAACTATTCTCAGTTGAGAAATTCCTAAAATATTTTAGTGCAGTTAAATTAATTTTTCATTCAATCTGCGCGCCACGCGACAACAACTGGAAAAAACTTCTCGGAGCTTTGTAAACTAAGTATTAGACGAAATCCCGAAATCGATCTCACATTTTCTCTCTTGTATCATATGCAAGAAAAAGGCATTGAATAAGACAGCATGACATCGCTACGTTTGTGTAAAAATCTTGTGTAAATGACAATTTGTGCGAATCTTAGAGTTACATCAGATTTTTTCCTTTTCAGTTTCAACCTCACCGGGTTTAGTTTACTTGGAGGTGTGTGTGTTTTAAGTCTGTGCATAAGGAATTGACACTAATTAAATCAGAGATTACTGACTGTAGCACTGACATTTGACAGTATTTTAATGTTGGTTGCACCTTGTGACAGAACGAAAATTTTATTTTTTCCTCTAAACGCATTGCCTGCACCTGAAACAGATGCTTTCAACTGTAGGAGGTGGGGTTTGAGATGTCTTAATCCGCATATGGCAAGTTATATAATGCTCTGGTGTCTGAGGGCAGTTTGTTAGAAGGTCAGAGTTAAATTTAGTAATGGGATGGGCTGAGTGAGAAGCGGTCGGCGAGTTTTGCGTCAGTTAGATTCAGCAGCAGAAGAGTGCTGTTGTGGGAAACCAACGTCCCAAAAATCTCGGGACCATTGACAATTAAGAAGCGCTTACCATGTGGTCATGGAGAGGATTGGAATGTCTGGATGTACTCGAATAGATTTCGGACAGGAGTGGACAGGTCAAAGACAATTCTGGCGGAATGGGTTGTATTGACGCAACCAACATTAAGAGTGAATTTGGGGATGACCAAACCATGAAACATATGTTCCGGTACCCATAATGGGTAACAAAGATGATCTGTTTCTAGCAACAACAAATACACTTGATGTAGTGAAGTACTGAGCGAAATTTTTAAAGCTGATAACTTGTACATTGTTTATCTGCGTATTTTATGTTAATGACTCAAGAATAATATTAATAGTTACGCTAGTTGGCTCTAATGCAAGTGCCGTTGGGAACAGTAATAATGAACAGTGGGAATTCTGTATATATCTACTTATACAGGATGATTCCGTAATGATATTACAATCTTTCAGGGGTGATGGAGAAGGGTAAATGTATCAGTTTGAGATAAGCGATTAACGTTCTGGCCTCGCATTCGGGAGGACGCGGGTTCGAATCCCCGTCCGGGCATCCAGATTTGGGTTTTCTATGGTTTCCCCTAATCACTCCAGGCGAAAGCCGGGATGCTTCTTTCAAAGATGCCATGGCCGAATTCCTTACCGTTCCTTGTCCCCAGTCTCATCCGGCCTCGAATGACCTTATCCGTCGACAAGGCGTAAAGACGTAGCAAAAAAAAAAAAAAAAAAAAAAAAGCGATCTTGGTAAGGTAAGGGCAGAGACGAAAGTTATAACCGTAATTCTACTCAAGTTCTGCTTTAGCCTTGCGCAGCGTTGAAACTAAGAGCCCCAACCTCGTAACCCTGATCATTATGTACAGAATTCCTGCTGAATAATCACCAATACTCTCAGATAATTTCCTCTGTTTATGCCCTAGTATTGGCGAGCGTCACTTCATGACACAGACACCGAAAATCCTATGTCTTAGGTACAGTAATAATGAATTCCATTTACCTGCATAAATTTCACAACAGTTGTTCGAAATGGTGTCCCCTTGCGTCAATGCAGGTATAGCATCACCGCACAAAGTTCTGTCGTATCCGTTCTAATATCCCCGGTGCCGTTTGAACAGAATCGTAGGCAACAATAACTCTTACCAGGAGGTCCTCTTCAGAGAGTCGAAGGCTGGTACGGCCTCAAGGGCCCGTAACTCATCTACGTAAAAACAATGCCTATTCATAAGTTTCAGGAAGCTGAATGGACCTACTAGTGACAACAAGGCTATGAAATGCGGAAACAGAAAATGTTTTGGTATTGCCACCTGTGACGTGTGAGGTCTCAGCACGAAAGAGTTAAAAATTAGAAAAACAACTCGGAACCAAAAATATCAACCTGGCAGTAATCAGTGAGAGAAAGAAAAAAATGACATCAACGAAAGACTGGAATAAATACATGTTAATTTACAGTGGAGTCGAGCAAGAAAAAAGCGAATCTGCGGGGGTGGCACAATTAATAGACCAAAAGTGGAAGACAGCTCTTGTAACATACAAGTATGTAACTGAAAAGATAGTGCACGATTAAAGGTCTCACATTAATAGGCCTATATGCACAAGAAAAAAGAGAGAATTCTACCATACCATACACATGGAGATTGACCAGACCAATAAATCGGACTATCTAATTCTAGCAGAAGATCTCAATTCCATAGTTGGCAATGAGAAAACTGAGAATGTGGATGGAAATTTTGGAGAAGATTGACTTAACAAGGTTGGGATTAAATTGAGGAAATTTTACAGCAATAATAAATGCTGGTTTACTTACACCTTCTTCCGAAAAAAATCGATTCTTAATTATACAAAGAGTGTTAGAGGACTGAGAGCTTTGATTGAGTGTTATAGTGAATGAAAGAACAATATCATTTGTACAGAACACGAGGGTATTAGAGGTTCTGACGTATCAACAGACCACTTTCATCTAATAAGTAAACTAGTATTTGAGACAAGAGGGAAGAAAAGTGACACAAAAAAGAATGTAAACATTCTGAAAAGTTTAATCTTGGCCTGTCGCAGGGAGAAAGTAGTAAAAATGTATACCGAAGAATTATGATTAAATGTCTGTTAGAGAACCCAACAGAAGAATTCGTTGATACAGAAAGGCATAACTTAAAAAAGTGTGTTACAAAAATAGCAGCTGAAGTTTTAGGTAAAACAAGAGTAAGCACAAAAAAAAAAATCTTAAGATATGGAATGAAGAAATAAAAGACGTAATGGAAGAGAAGAAGAAGTTTTATTTGGCATTTATAAAAAACGATACAGATGAGGCAAGAGAATGTTACAAGCAAAAAATAAATGAAACAAGATCCATAGTAAGGAAAGCACATAGAGAAAGCTGGGTTAAATTGATCGGTCGGATGGAAAATGACGTTTATGGGTGCATGGACTTTTCCTTTAAAATACTAAGGAGTTTGAGCACAACAAAAAGAGAAAGTAAGGTGGTGCTCCGTCATGTTGTAACCACAACTGTTGACGAATAACAAGTGCGATATGTTCGAGGAACTTGGGTAATGTATCTCTAATAACCCTACAAACTAGCAACAATAGCACTGCTACATGTAGTCCATTTTCAGAGCTTTCAGAACGATTTTCGCGTCTAACTTTCAGCTCAGAATCCCTTGCCTCAAACTGAAACATTCAGCCTTCTCCAGTATCCCTGAAAGTTAGTAACATCATCACCCTGTATAAGTGTAAGGTGCTACAAGACAAAGGTACCGAATGAAATAAATAAAGGAAATCGCTTAGTGGTTAATCGGGATTGGCAGCTGTTGTGAAGATCGTTTGAGCAGAGCCCCCTCTTTCGTAATGAAGTTTGTTGGTGTTTATTGGAGCTGAGCGCGAGCGTTAAGGTGGTTGCGGCCGGGGGCGGCGCGGGCGCCTGGGGAGCAATCGGCGCGTGTTGTGAAGCACGCGCGCGCTGATGGATATTGATAACGGCACGCTAACAGGCTTCCCGTGTCGCGCACCGGCCTCATTCATCCCAGCGCCTCGTTAGCCGCGCAGGTGCCGCCGTGCCCCAGGTCGCGAATTAATTCTCACAACACGGCGACAAATTTTCAAGGTACATCCGCTTTCACGGGAGTAGTTAGTCCACGGGCGGTATTGTGTTGCACGCGGAATTTCCTAATTATTTCTTTGCTGCCGTGTGGTTTCCAATCATATAGCTAAAAGGGCAAAACGTCGAGAAACTCAATGCTTCCTATCCTTCGCCAAGCAGCACTCACAACCAGGCAACAGGAAGCGCTGCACCGGTTGCAGATCCTGCAAGGGGTTCGTTCGTTTGGATTACACGCACTGTCGCGTCGGTGAGAGCGTCGGATAAATTGTGTAACGAGATGTTGCAGAGACCATTCAGCACTGGTAGAGCATTACAAATTAGAAATTTTTGATTTTTTTTTATTAAATGACACCAAACGAAAATTTTAAATAACTTATTATTTTACTATGAACTGCGACGCATGGATGGCCTACCACAACAATTTAACTTTAAATCTTTGATTATTCACTTCATCACATGGTGCACCAGCTTTTGCATAATTTCGTCTGCGTAGCGAGGAAGGCAACAACAGAGTTTCTTTGTTTTAAATGTTCCTACCATTGTAAGTTTTTATTTTTGAGCATGAAACGCTGAAGTCACGATTTAGGTAAAGTGAGACACCACGTAACTTTATTTCCAGTCTCCAAGAAATTTTATTCGTTATTAAGTTGTTAAATAACTTGAAAAATGTTCTGGACATGTTTGGGATATTAAATACTCCGAGGGTAATATATTATGAAAATGGAGACATATTCTGTTATTTCACAATACTCGAAAACTAAGAAGATGCCTCAATATTTTCTAATTGCATTCAATTATTTTTCTGCTGAAGTGAACTAAAAATAAACTAAATTGTGATAATTTTTATAATGTTTTTTATACGATGCGGTAATTTTGCGCAGTGGTTCGAATGTATCGTGTTCTGTTATTGTTATCATGAGAATGCTCTTCTTCGGTTCTCTTTATAGGTTACATATTTTCTCTTTGTTTGCTGTGGCCTAATTTAATTTTCTGTTTTCCTCCAGATAGAAAATACATTGGAGCTTCAGCTGATGTGTAGATAAACAAACGTTGTTTTCCTTCTTTTACGGATGGGATGAGGTGTACCACGCTATTTTGAAATATTGTCCGTTTTATAGCATGATTTCGATGGTTTTATGGTCGAATTCTTTCTTCATTTTATGTTATTTTTTAATTGTTAGAGGTGGTTTTACTCAAGTAGTATTTTTAAAACATAAAATGAATCGAAAATTCGAGTGTTTTCTCTAATTATGAAGAAAAATCTCAGAGTCGTATGTTTGCTGGACATTTGGTTTTTTAAGTGCGTAGCTGTAAGATACGTTATGGCTATTAGTTACATACCATTAACAGACGATAATTTCGAAGAAATTTGCAGCCTATCTATATCTTTGGAATATCAATTTAAGCAAATTCTCTATGTAATCACGCTCACTTCTGCACACATTATAGAGCACTGTACAAGTTTTCATTTCGTCCAATTATTTTAGCTTGCTCAACAGTCTTGACACTACCGTTGCCAATGACATGTGGGACCTAAATGTTCGAGTCATATCAGAACCTGTTAGACGGTAAGTAAACATGACGTTCCTTCATTAATAGATCATTGCTGCAATCATATTTATTTTATCACCTGATGATTGTTTGTGTAGACATTTGAATATATACGGAAACCACACTGAAGTAGTTTCACAACGGTTGCTGTTCCCCAACAGCGTCGAATAAACTTCGTTATAATGACAGTGCTCATCTGTCGATATAAACTGTCCTTAGACATAGCTTGTTTTTTTTTAACAATACTTATGTATTATATCATAAACGTCTCCTTGCTTTGAGTTTGACAACAACCTGAATGTTCTTTCTAATAAATGTTGAGAATCTGGGAATTGAGAATAAGTAACTTCTTCACCTAAGATTATAGTAATAGTCAGCAGGATAAAATAAACAGTTGTGATACCACTTAGAACAATACTTAGTGAAATGCATTGTAATATAGATCAACTAAATGATATCGTTCGACAAAGCGCCTACTACTGTAATGCACGGAAGCGAGTACGTTATATGTCAGCGGTTCATACACCGGTCAACATTTTTTCAGGGTTCTGCGTGGTTTCATAAAAAAAAATCGAAGGGTGCCTGAACAACTATTATCATCTTAAATTTCTTTGAACATTATTTTATATTTTACCGCTATATTTATTTCGCAGAATACCAAATTTTAACTATAAGTCTCTGAGGTTGGATGTCAGCGCTTAACCACCAAGCTATCAGATTATTCGAAATATATGGAGAACGTAACAAGACCATAAATAGTGACTAGCAAGATGTCAAGATCTGAATTAACTCGTTAAACTTATCAACAACTTGTAACTAATTCTGTCGTTTGCTTACATATGAACATTAAAACATTTCAAAGTAAAGGGACGACTTGAAAGAGAGTTGTAGCTGAATGCTCTCACTACTTTGAGACTGGTATGTGACCTTGTCGTTCCTGATTGATGTTGTTGCCTCTGCGAGCCAGTTGTCCTTGGTTCGAGGTATTCTGCGTCTGATGCAATTAAGCATGATGGCATTTCCTACCTTTCGTCCAAATAGGTTATAAAAATGTGAAAAGTCTGCTAAAATGCTTATGAAAAACTACACAATGATGAAGTTTCAGTTTGATTTCAGATTTGCTTCGACAGATGCTACTCATTTTAATATTACCTAAAGTACATTATAAGCAGTGATTGGAAAGGTATTACTGGTTTTTAGATGTTTGTTGCTCTCTCGATATAGTTTTTACTTGTGTTTATCATAAAACTTGATCTGTGTTTGACAGGACCTTCGTTGAAATCTCGATTAGAAAGTACAAAGGAAATTGCACGATTCAAGAGTGTAAAACAATATTGTCACGTCATACATATGTATGTCCGAAGGCTGTTGGTATGAAGGATGTGATGTATACATGGTATTCACCAGAGGAACTGTTAACTGGTTTGGTTTACTGTTATCGAGTGTGGAAATGTTAGTGCTACTGTTTTGTGTGGATGATCTAACGTGTGCGTATTCGCGGTAATGTATTTTCTTTGCTGCGAATGAGAGATGAACGAAAGGAACGGGTGGAACAAGAGACTGCCAATTCAGTCCAACTATTCCTAAAGACAAGTTTGACACACCCAAAATTTGATGAAGCAAATCGCATGCCATCACTACATATGTACTGTGGGAAAATTTGGGATTTAATCTAGGACTCTGGTACATTATCTGATGATTAGGAATAGTTCGCTATCCTCTTTCCCACCATGCTGGCTGTTGTTGAATAGTGAAAATTGTTTTCACCACTGAGATTTGTACCGGTAAACCACGTGACAAGAGGCGCTCACTGTTATCTTCCCTGAATGACCCAATAATTGGAAGCGGATTGCTAATCCAGGCAACATTACGAATTCAACTATATGAATAGTCTCTCATACATAAATTCTCCATTCTAGATTGTCCTTAACATCCGTAAATGATCATCCTTTCTCATTAGATGTAGTAAAATGACGAGACATTTTCCTTATGACACAGGGTATATTATTAGTTTTCGGATTACTACAAAATACCTAATACCATACATAAAATAACAATGTAAGGATAAAAGACAGGTGTCTTAGAGCGAATAAACTGAAACGTAATACTCGACAAACAGCAAATTCTGTTTATTACAGCAACAAAACAATACACGAAATATATTTGTAATGTCATTGTTTTAGGGATAATTATCAGTTACAGTCTTTTCACTAAACAGGAACAGTAAATTAAAATAAAAACAACATATCCAGCACCTAATAAAAAAAATACATTCGCAACATTGTGATTAGTAGTAATATGAACAGTCGATGATTTGGACTTTGCTAACTTCTGCCACTTTTAATTTTCTACTTCGTTATGGCTTCTGAGCTAGCAAAATTCTCCACAAGCAAGGAAGACATGTAAGTTGCAAATTTTTTTATATGATATATTTAAGACATAGCCTTTATCTTAAATTAATCAAATCATGATAAACATTTAGATTGTAAGAAGGGTTTTACCTTATAATGGCTACTGATTTGTGGACTATGTATTCTAATTCCTCAGTTTTTTGACAAACATCAATATGAAACATACCCTACTTTATTCGCCGAAGTACGGACTATGCATTAATAATAATCCGACAAGTAGTTTTTTCAAAATCGCGTTCAGGAATAAATTATCTTAAATTTATCAGCTTCGCGACAGAATAAAACAGGCAGTATGTTAACTCGCCTGATCATAGACTATATTTTTTATCGAAACTCCATCAAAATACAACTAGTAGTTTTTATAAGCCTCACATTCAACGAAAAATTATTATAAATTTCTTATTTTTCGATCTCATATTGAAATTAAACATGTCATGTTGACACTAATAGCGTAAATTTCTCAGTTTTCCGAAATCACATTAAAACGAAACATACCCTATTTTACCTTAGAATATAAATGAAACTCCGTCAAAATGCAGTCAGTATTTGGCGTGAATCTTGTTCAGTGAAAAATCTACCCTGTTTCACGTGCGACGATGAGCTTTACATTAAACGAAACATCGTCAAAATCCGATCAATATATATATATAAATGTATGTATATAAGTAAACCGCGTTCATACAAAAACGATACTAATTTGCTAAATTTCGTAGTTTACCGTCGTCACTCAATATGAAACAAACTGTATTTTAAACGTGTGACAAAAGGCAACACATTAATAGAAACTCCGTCAAAATCGGACAACTAGTTTAAGAGTGAATCGCATTCAGCTATAAATTATCTTAACACTTTACAGTGTCACCTCAAATTTACAAATACCCTACTAAGCCCGGGCTATATTTTAATAGAAACTCCCTTCAAATATTGAGTGAATCGCGATCAACGAAAAAGATTTTTTTATATATTTTCTCATTTCTTCGATTCACATCAAAATGAAATTCAAGCTATTTTACCTAGGAGACCATCAAACAACTTCAAAATGTGACCAATAATTTTTGCGTGAAACCAGTTTGTGCAAACGCAAAAAGAAAGACAGACACACATTTAAAAATAGTTGATTCCTTCTCTGCAGCCTATTGATAGTACCCCTCCAATACATTTTTTAAAGTACCTCGGTCTTACAAAGTTTTTGATGGCTACAGTTTTATTATAAGAGTAGATAGATGGGACTTTTCATTTTCTTTTGATGTAATTGATGCTAGATACACAAAAACAAAACGTATGTATAATATTCAAAATGAGTAATGTCTGAAAAGAATATACTAATGGAGTAATTAATACTTTCATGACTTAATATTTCTTGCATGATTATTTGCATTTATTAAGCTACGAGTAATATTATGAAATCGGGTATGTGAAAAGAATAATATTGAACTTTAATGTAAGAAATAAACTTTCTTCAAATAATAAAGATTCTTGTAAATTTTCGCGTACGTTAAATTAAAATATGATTTTGTAAACTATACCAAAAAGTACCCACGATAGTCTGACGTCCAAATAAGCAGTACGCTAAAAACATTTCATAATATTTACCTTGCATACAAGTGGCAAAATTTAATCAAGTTATGGCTCGCTAAAGTTTACATTACAGACTTCTCACTTGTCTAACGATGTGGTAGGTTTAGTGATTATATTATTATTTCGCATCCTTTAGCACCATGTCCAGTTCCTGAATGAAACTGATACGTAGAAACATTTAAATTTCTAGTAGTAAACAAATGGATTTAACTAACATGTTACGTGAAGGCTATAGAAGGAATTACCTTGAACAAATTCAGAATCGAAACTATTTTAAGGCAAACTAGAAGAATCAAAGTATCTACTGATGAGGCAACTATTATTGTCGATTAGTACACTAACTACATCACTATACGCAGCAAACCGCTGTAGTGGACTGTTATCATTTTGCTGTTCGACCAGAATCCCATTAGTTGATATCCAAGGTCAAGTGGAGAATAATGCTGTCAAAGACTAGATCTCATTGATGTATGATTTAACAGCCAAACCCATTTAACTTCTCTGGAAGTTACCTTAATAACCGAGCTATGTTAACAGATTCGGATGGGCAGGGGTGCAAGGAAAGTGGTAAGAGCTTTTTGATTCGCACATTTAAATGATACTTTAGCTGTTTGTTAATAACGCTTTTGTGGTGAATTTATAGCCGAATGTTTTCATGGCTTGATTATTTGTAAAATATTCCCGGATTTCCAAATGGTCTTAAGAATTTTTTAGAACCTTTCAACTCAGAAAATTTCCACGGATGAGATGTCATGACACAGCTGCAGACCGAGAATGTTTCGTTGATTTGTTGGGAAGGAAGAAGAGGAAACTCTATTCTCCTACAGTAATAACCAAGCTGTCATCACTTGAACTGTATTCATGATAGTGAGTAAGTAGAATTCTTAACGACGGAACTTGAATTTTAATTGTACCTCTGATGTCACTCGGTGATTGATATTTTTCGTCATGAGAAACTTAAGGTGAAATTGGATGAGGTAGTGGGGAGCGACTGGGTATTGAGTGTTATTTCCCTGATTACTAAGTAACATTCAGTAGACCTTTTGAACGTCAGTTTTCTTAATGTTGAACATATTCCCACATCTATTTTTATTTTATTTTTAGGTGTAGCGAACACCTCACGTCTCAACGAATGATAATTTTATGTTCCTAGCATCGAAGAAACTTGGCTGCCTCTATCTGCGTTCTGATAGGAGACCTTTAAATATTTTGAGCCGCCAGTTTCACCGGTGCTTTCGATAGCGTACTCGTTGGTTCTTGTTCTTGCTTTCTGTTGAGCGGTGTGTATTTAGATTGAGTCATTGAGTCGGTGTGTTGTGTGTGCAGGCAGAGCCGCTGGAGGACGGCAGCAGCGGCGGCAGCGCCTCGCCCCCTGGTGGCGGGAGGCCCGGCCGCGGCACGAGGCCTCACTCCGGAGGATACGTCAACGAGCCTGACGGCAGGAGCAGGGCCACCACCGCCAGCAGGTAACCTCACACAACCAAACAGAAATTTTACACTTTCCATAGGCGTCATTATAAAAAAATTGCACCCACTTCTCATATAGGGCTTTGCGCTGCGTTTGAGCTTAACGATGACTTCTGAAAAGAATTACAATAACAGAGAAAGACCTTTCTATCTGATACTAAGAAGATAGGTAAACTGCTTGCCAAAATCAGTGTTCAATGTAACTTCATCAGTAAGAATAAGGTAACAAGCATTTCAAGAAATATCGCAGAGCACCGTTACAAGATGTGTGCAAGATTCCCTGTGATTTCAGTTAAGTGTAAACTGGTGACGCATACCAAGCTGTTGCCGTTAAAATGAAAGAAAATTATCGTCACGAGAGACTAGAATAAACCACGCAGTTGGCAATGGAGGAACATCATGTAGAACAACGTAGAAGTCAGTGGGAGAAAACTACAATCATTGCAAAGTGGAAGGATTTTTTGAACGAAAAATCAGGGAATTTAGAAACAACTTTATCAAGTATGGTGGCTATGTTTTGATTAAAATATGGAAGGGTGAACTCACAAACAAACACATTGCATCATCTGTCAGATCGGTTCACAATGTGCAAAACTCGCTGGATCAGTGAAGGCTCTTGGGTGGAGGAACAATATCATCTCTAGGTTTTCGGGATATGCCGCGATATTTATTTGATAATCTAAGCTATCACTGCCATTCTGCAATCTTCGCCAGAGATACTATTTATGTTACTGTAGCATCGAGCACCAAGCATAAGTTTACGCGCTCCTTTCTCTTGTAGCTCCTCTACTGGTAGGATATATTCTATGCATATAGAAACTTCTCGAAACTACGAAAGAAAAGAGCGCGTAAACTTATAATAGACGCTCATTGCTGTGTCAAATTAAATACTATCTCTGACGAAAGCTGCAGAATTACAGACGAAAGCTGTGATTATCAAATAAATAACGCCTCATAACCAGAAAATCTAGTAATCGTCAATATCATCTCTGCCGGATAATATAAACAGTTCATCTTTGTACTAGTGCACTCGAAAACGAAGCGGATATATTAACTTGAACAGCCCTGACGAAGACCTCAGGTTAGACGGAATCGTTGGCATCACCAGCAACAAACACGCAGCGCAATTCTTCAAGAAAAAAAAACAAAAAATAACTCTCATACACACTTTTCGGTAAAAATTTGTTTATTTCAGTAAAATGCAGCAAGCTGCTTTGTAGTTTTAAAATAAATCATATACCAAACTATGTTACCAAATGCTGCATGAGATATACGCTGCGTCAATTATGCTCCCACATACGTCCAACGTTCCGATAAAGATTTCTGGTCTTCTGCAGATGTCTTAATTAGTACTGAGTCTACTGGAGATACCAGTAGACTCAGCAGGAAATTAAACTTGTGAAGACATCGTGAGACTGTGGTACAAGTGTAGAAAAGACGTGGGAGCATAATTGGTGCAGGGTGTATCTCTTGTAACATCATAAGGACTGCGAAATCCACTTCCAGTTCTTTTCATATACTTCATACAAGGTTTTATACTAGGACTAAAAAAATTTCAACTTAATTATTTATCATATAATGGAGTGAAATTCGAATCATATTTCAACCTCAGTTTATGCAAAAGTTTATTGAAGTCTAAACAAAAGTAACTACGTGAAATTATATTTTGGGCAAAAATCTATGAGCATCCTATAATTAATTTTTAGAGTTCAAAAGGAAATTTTTTTTTTTTAGATTGTTTTGTAAGTGGCCTAAATTCTCTCCTAGTATTTATTCGTCACCAATTCTTTACTTTTCCTTTCAGTCTATTAACAAAGACCTCCAACATTCGTTATCTAATTCTAGATTCTCTAATTACTTTTTTATATATCTAGACTAATAGCAGCTAACAAGATGCACAGATTAGATAAACAGAACTAACCGGTTGTGGCAACTAGTAAGATCCTTTAACTTTCGGCAGAGATTTTTGAGGTTATTCTCTTTGTACACTAATCTAAAATGACATTCTTTCGGCATTTACTTATACGGAGCTTAAAACTAAAATAGTTTTACTCGTATGGAATGATTCTTTTACACGATCCATCTACTTTAGGATGTCAGTACTCTTCCGATATCTTTATATTCTCAGGGAACGGTTGATTTAATCATTCGTATCCCAAGAAAGTTTTCAGCAGTAAAATTATATGAAACGTAGCAAGTTGAGCAACAAGCTACAGGCGATGGGCTCGTGTTTCACATTCTCCCCTTGACTTCCTTAATTAAATTCGTTAATTATGTTCCCCTCTTGCGTTTTCAGCTGATTTTGGTGCGATGTTTATGCAAGAGAGCAAGTTGTTTCAAAAGAGAGGAAGCCTTATTTATTCTTAGCTGGCCATGTTGCCGTTACGGAACATCTGCACGTTCGGATATACAAATAATTAACATAGCTTTTTGTTTCTTTCCTTCCTTCTGAGGCAGTATCCTTGCAGAGATAGAATGTTATTGCTTATCTAACTGAGCTTGCATTCTGTAAACAGTACAAATGTTAAAAAAATTCAAACGAAGCATCTGAAAAATGCCAGTTTCTTCCGACAGAAAATTATTATTATAATAAGTTGTGAGTGGTGACAATTTTCCTACGCACCTGCTTCTACTTTTAGCGATTTTTTAAGTGAAAACTTTTTTAGGTGTGTTTGGCGATGTTTGGACGGGGGTAAATCTATGAATTCACGACCTTCCGTCACCGATATGCAATGAAGTGTTGCGCGTAAGACTTGCGCGTTGGGCGCTTTATGGATGCGTAAATCTTGCGAGTTCGCGTCACCAAAATTATGAAATAGCAGTATATCTGTAGCTTGGACAGTAGTGAAAGTGTAGATTATACTTGTATCTAATATATAATTTTTTTTTTGCCAATGTTCTTCATACAAACACACAGTTTTTATCCAATTTTTATCGAACTTTGCGTACGTTTACTTTAAAACAAACAGAATAATACTGTTTACGTTTTATTTACAAAAACCTAAATTCTCTCCTCCTTCTCCCCCCCCCCTAATTTCTTTCAGTGTTGTTCGTACAAAACTACAGTTTTTATCCGATTTTGATAGTACTTAGCACACCTATACTTCAAAACAAGGCGGTCTGGTAGCTTAGTGGTTAAGTCGCTTACTTCTGAAAGTTTCTCTCTCCGGTCGCGGTTTCAAATCCAGTGGTGAGCAGGAATGTTTAGGAGTTGTATTTGATTATATGAGGTACGCCTGGACGTACCGTAGTACTGATTCCACGTTAAACTGTGGTCCCCTGAGTAGGGGAATTGGCCTTCCTGTCTCTGACACAATAGATTGGTACATCTCCTTGGGGAAGTTTCGATCAATCTTCGGGTTGTGGACTAAGTTAGAATTTTAGTTTTTGAAGTGAAAACTTCTTTAGGCGCGTTGGGTGATTTCTGAATGGGTAAAATCTTATGATTTCGCGTTACCGACATGCTAATGTTAACAGTGTATCTGTTGCGGACTGGTGGCTGATTGTTTAAGGTGTTTCACTGAGGAATCAAAGGTCCCCTGTTCGAATCCCTGTCTCGGCTGTGATTTTCATGGACCCTTAACCCGACTTTTACCTCTGGAAGAGATTGTTGTGTAATGTGAATTACACCAGAACGTTTCCGTGGTTCGGATTTCGCGGTAAACTGTAGGTCCTCTGTACCTCGTAGAACTACCGGGTAAGGTTAAGGCGGCTACGACAGGGGCGGAATGCGTAGCCAATAGAAACCCTGTCACCAGGTCATTTCTACCGCACGGAATTATTGTTATTTAGTTTATATGCAGCTATAAGTATGATGTGTTGCGCGTATGATATTCATAGTTTTAGTTTTTCGCTTCTGTCGGCAGTTCCAAATGACTTGTCTATTTTTTTTAGTTGTTGTACATTCACTTACTATTTGAAACAAATTGTTGAGCATCATCCTCGACACCTAATTCCCATCACTGATTTGTAAAGTACAAACGATTACTTTCTTACTACCAGTTCATTTTTGATATTAGTTACCGCGTGTGTTCTACTTTAAATTTCACAAACAAATAGAGTTTCCGTCCTTTGAACCTATATAAATCTATATGCGGTAATAATCAGGTATAATCAGTGATATACGAAATAATTTTTAAAAATCATTTAAATACAAAATGCAAATACTCTCCTGTTTTTCTATTGCAAATACAAAATGGCTGGAAATGTCGGTGTTAGGTACAAAATGTAAAAAAAAAGTATTTCTAAAATACTTTTATTAAAATAAAATACTTTTTTGTTCATTTATTATGTATCTTATATATTTCACTTAATCCACGGATTTTAACACTGCTACTTGTTCAAACAATTCATCCTTCATGTTCAGTCTATGAGGCCTCATTTTCATCCTTATTCTACTGGAACAGAGCTTGCCAAACAAGTTTTATTTTATGAACAACTTTTCTATTGTTGTATTTTTATATAATCAATCTGAACTAGTATTATTATCCTTTAAATATTGCAATATTTCTAGATCTATGATAATGTTCGGGACAGCTCTTCAGAAAAATATGAGACCTCTGCAAGCATATGATTAAATTAATTCTTTTACTTTTTCCCCCAGCTAGAGTGTGTGTAGTTTGCACATCTTCTTGTTATATATTTAGTACTTTACAATTATAAATTTCCTGTCTTCCTTCAACAACCATTTGAGCTTTTTAAAAAAGAAAAAGAAGAAAATGCTAATGTGCTACCCCTTGCATTGGGTTCTTCTGATCGACAGAATCTCTCAACACGAACTTTAATAATGCTTAATTTAATTATATCTATCAACACAACACAGTGTGCAGGATTATTCATTTGTAAGCTGCGTAGCATCCATTACATTCTCATTAATTCTGGCAATAATCATTCATATAGGTTATCTTTGTCCCCTTCGAAGCTTCTGATGCCTTCAGCAAACGATGTTGTATAGCTTATGTATGGAATTCCTTAAGAAAATGAAGCTGTCTAATCTAGTTTTCTTAACGCTCCATTCAACGTCTCATTTACTGCCAAATGATCTGTAATAGAATTATAATAATGATTACATTCTGTTGGACCTAGAGAAGTAGGGGATTTTGCAGTAGGTTCTGAGTCTGTTTCACACGTTTTTGGAGACCTTGAACATAAATTTCAAACAGCTTTACATTTTACCGTTGGCGTATCATGAAATTTCTTTTGTGATTTGTTTTGACGTCTTGTATTGTCTATAACTCGTGAAGCAATTTACTTTGCATCTTTCACAATTAGGTAGTTGATACTTCTCAAAATCTTCAAATGGTTTGAGAAATTCTCTCAGCAATAACACCTCATCAACAACTTATTTGTCATGGTGCATACAAATTCAATCTCCTCTAACGCTAGTTTTATATTTTCCTTGTATTCCACACATCCGTTAAGAGATTCTGGACATATATAGCATTAGCAAACTCCAGATAGTTTGGTTTCACTTCAAGCGCTACGTTTCTGACATCTTTGAAACATAGATTCAATATAAATGAAATGTGTTTATTGTAGTCTTGTCAAAGAAAATTTTAATGTTATTTCCGCAATGAAAGTTATTAATAAACATTTCATAAATTGACGAATCTGCAACAAAAAACAAAGACGATAAAAAGTAGCAAATTAATTTTAAGTTAAAAACAAGTGAGATGCGTTCTGTATGGTGTGAAGTAGTAAATAAAATATATTTTTTGTTTTACTCAAATTTTAATAAATTGCATCCACTAAGCGAAAAAAAAAGACAAAACAATCGCAAAACGCAAGTCGGAGGAGGCATCGTTAGATCTGTCAGTATTGTCAAACTCTTTGGTATTTGCGTAACAAACCAAGTTGTCATTTGACTTTTGTTTGGTAGTATTTCCATTAGTTTGAATGAATTAACAAAGCAGTATTCATGAAATATACCGTAAATAGGAAATAAAATGTGTGAAAACTAAGGACAGTATTTTGCATTTTTCAAATAGAAAATAGGTTTGAAGAAGTATTTCAAATAAAAAATGAAAATAGGTATTTTGCATTTTAAAAACATTTATTTCAAATATTGCACATCTCTAGTCATAATGCGGGTCCAGTGCTATGGCAGAACATCCAAGGACGATTCTCGTTAATAGTTTTCTGGACCAGATCCCTTAGTTTCGTTGAATATTGCTTCATTATCCTCTCCAATTGATACAGCACCTTTCCATTGTGTCCTGCTCATAATGACTGATATTGAAACGATAAACCAAAATTAAGCATTAGTAAATAACGAGAATGGTAAAGCAACAGCGTGAAACAATGTTCTGCAACATCAATGTATTGGATAATTCAGGATATTTATATTCTATGACGTCCACAAGTAGTTCTCTTTCCATCGTATCATAATGCAAAATCTTTATTTTTTTATACCATCTCCTAAATCTCATTGGCTTGTTTAAAAAGACGTTTGCTTTTGAATATCGGTCTTTGTATCAACTTCCCTACCATTGAAGTCAAACGGATCTGCTTACAGTTATCATCTCATTTTATATCTTCTCCTTTATAAAGCAAGGAAAAGTAAACACTGAGATGCTTGTCAACAGGCTGAGAAAATGTCTAGCAGAGTAGAGTCACCAGACGATATCCATCGGCGTAATCGCGCAGTGACATCACTATTTTCTACTGACCGACGAACGCAGTCCTGATAGACTGACTGCCGCATCTGCAGTACCAACAGCATCACTGTGAATGTCCACACCAATCCGCCAGTCGACATAACAGTCCCATGTTCTTAATCAAATTTCAAATATCGTGTGCTGTTCTTAAATTCGTTCAAAAACTAATAAGGAGATTTGCTCCGATGTTTCATGATCTTATAAAATCCGTGAAATGTACCTTATTAACATCGTGTTTATTTATTTATTACTCCAGTCTAATCAATCGTTTCAATTTATCAAGTACGCCATACAAATAAGGCCTACCTTAGATATAAATGTATTTATAAATTGTAAATAATATTGGAAATTAAGAAACAGAAAATTCTGCACTTGTATATGTAAAATTAAGGTCGTTACATAGCATGTGTTGCTGAAACCTGGCCCACATCATACTAAACAACCCAGTATTGTGAAATTCATCAAATGGAAGTCACTCATCCAGCTGGGACACAGTGTGACACACCTCCCCGACTGATTACCTGCACTCTAACGCTGTGAGTATGATTAACTGTCAGTGGCTATGCAGCGTGTACTGTCGCTCTGCCGGCTGTTATTCCCGTCTACCCGTTTTGCTATACGTGTTTCATTACTGACTCCACGTTAATCGTGCTTTGTTACTCGACTGGCTGATTTTCTTTCACTGCTTGGTTCATGATTGTTATTATTCTCTTGTAAAGAAATTAACCTGCAAATATGCGCCGAAACGCTTCACGTTTATGGTTGCCGTTGCATAAATGTACGGAAAAACACCACACATACTTACCGGTTTTAGACCTTTCATATAATTTGGGGGTAAAACGTTATCTATGTACCAAATTTCAGCTTTCTACGACTACGGGAAGCACCATAGTGTGTTAATGCTCCTCAGCGAGTGAGTAAATAATTGGGTGAAATATGCATTTGAATAACTTCCAAACTAAGAGCAGGAAAGAAAGAATTTTTAATGTGCTTACTAAGATTGCTCATATCTATGTAAAATAGAAATCTGTTGCAGCTAGCTTCACTAACAGGGACGTATTTGAGATACAGATCTTTCAGAGAAAAATGTAAGCAGTACCGCCGTTGATAAGTCCGGTGCACTGCCGTGTACCCAGATATGTAACTTTTGTGGACTATATGTTCTTTGGTTCTTATTCAGTTCTATGTTTGTTTTAAATATGGAATTTAGACACGTAATGCGATGTGAAGTCAAATAAAAAATATTACAATGTAATAACGCAATTAACAAATGCAAGTTCTTACATTGTTATATGATAATTATCTGCCCGGAGAACAGTGCATACATTTAATCAATGTATTGCAATGCGTCGTTTCGACCGTTTGTTTTTTGAGTTATGTGTTCTATGTTACGCCATCATGAAGTGTTGTATGATCTCATCAAGGTAGTAGCTTGATGAGCGTTTGAGTCAGTCAGTATAGCCAATTTTACGCCTTATACAGTAAACGCATTTCGTATCTATTCTTATAAAACGCTTATCTTGTCACAATGTTGTCACGCGGTGACGTCACGCTAACATGTCACACCCTGACGTCACGCTTCCCGCCTCGGCTACACAACCAACAACGACCGGAGATATTCTAAGTGATTCGCGTTATTAAATAACAGTTCTATTTAGCTACGTATCCACGAGTAAATGAGCTGCCAGCACACTAAAAGAAAAGTATTTCCTAAAAATCGACATATTAATTATTAGTTGCTTTTCCTTAATTAAAATTCGGCCGATTTAGATTTATCTTTAACTCTCTTCTGCTTAATTAAGCAACTGCAAAAAAAAGAAAAAAGAATGAATTGTCAGAATAATCCGTTTAACCGTTCGTTTTTGACGGACTTTGAGGCTAGTAATGTAGTGTTAAGTGTGCCTAACAAAGTTTATTCGAATGATTATAGTGTTTTTATGTTGCAAGATGTATTTCTTTGGAGCTCAGATTTTATACCATTTGTGTAGATGGTTACAGAAAACCAACCAGAACCTTACGACGGATTGAAAGTTTTTTTTCATCCCACGCCAGAGTTCTTGCTTTTGAATTTGAAAGGAAAGGGAACCTGTCAATACTAATTTGTAAGGCAATGTGATAAATCTGTGCACAGGATTATATTAATTATTTACAAAAGATTAATTTTTTTTTGTAACGAGCCCCTTCTCTCTTTATACGTAACTAAAATCAGAAAATGAGGTATCATCTCCCTTTGGTATCATCATTAAGTAAGAAAGGTATATTTGGACATTAAACCTGTAAATAATAAAATGATGAAGAATCAAGGTGACAGGAATGCGATCGTTCACAGTCAAGCTGCTTGGCTTCGCTGGCGTCCATAAGGAGTGATCGCATTATCGCTAGATAACAGCACAACATATGACACAGATATTGATAAGCTGTGTGTGTTTTGTAGAGGAGCTTTTCGGATTGTTTTTTTTTTTCTGTTAGGGAAACATTTCATCATTTATAATTGTTTCGATGTTTTTTTTACTTATTGCTTTACGCCTCGTCGACGGCTAAGGTCATTAGAGGCAGGATGCGACTGGGGACAAGGAACAATAAAGAATTCGGCCAAGGCTTTTTTGAAGGAAGCATCCCGACATTCGCCTGGAGTGATTTGGGTAAACAATGGAAAACCCAAATCTGGATGCCCGGACGGGGATTCGAACCCGCGCCCTCACGAATGCGAGGCCAGAACGTTAACCGTTCACCCACCACGCTCGGTGAATTGTTTCGTAAGACATTTAACTGATTTGCTACGTAGCTGTTTCAGTTGACAAATGTTGCTACTACTGAGCTGGTTCTTTTTTTCATTCTACTAAAAACCACCAACCTCGTTATTCGTCATATATCAATGGCGAAATTTTCGCACTGGACTCCTAATTGTTAGTAAAGGAAACAGTTAGGTGTTGATTTATTGTGAGATATGTCTTTGGTGCCCGCAGGAGTCCGCCGCTGAGCTCTGAGGAGGAGGAGGACGAGCGAGGGGGGCGCTGCGCGTCTGTGGGCTCCGAGCTGCCCCTGCTGGCCGGCGTCTCGCCACCCGCCACGTCGACGCCGCCCCCGCCGCCCCCCGAGCGCTCCGACAGCCTGTCGGGCCGCTCGGAGGCGGCGCAGCTCAGGGCGGCACCCTGGTTCCAGGCCGGCATCCCCAGGTAACAACACTAAACACCGCTACGAGCACAAAGTAACGCCTTCTGACATGTTTTGTTGTCTTTTAAACTGACCAAGCACATGAATTCAGAAGCTAATTATCTGCAGTGAACTAATTAAAAGGTACTGATGTTCCAATTCTACAAGAAAACACAACGTCCTACAAACAAAAAATTAAAACCTCGTATTCAAAAAGTAGTAGTGGGAACATTAAGTTTTTGGGCGCAATAGTTACCACGATATAGGGTTTGCTTCAAATTAATACAAAATACAGAAAACTGCCATAAACAGGATATTATTAATTGCTGACAGAATACATTTACTGTACTATATATTATCCATACAGTAATTTTAGTAACACAATTTGAAACTTTTTATATTATAGAAGAAGCTGACACATACATAAAATAGGGTGTGTGCAGGCCTACAAACAATGTACAGTTGAGTAACATGTTTACAGAATTGTTTTCTTAAACTGCTTTTAAGGCATTGAAGGCTTTAAAGAGTTCACTTCATCAGATATGCGTTACTCACTATGCAAAGTGAATATAATTTCACTCCAAACTTTACAGATTGTAGCTATGCGGACTGAGACCGTACCTTTAAAAAGCAAAGAATCTCTAGGCATTTTTTCCCGTAATATTATTAATTTACGTAGCTTCCTCGTGTGTCATTCACATTTTATGCGTTCATCTATGGACCTTAAACACTGATCAGCTGGAATTTAAAGAAGGAATCAGTATATGCCATATTATTTTATTATGAAGTATGACATATGCAACAACTAGTTGATATGGCATCTTAGATGTTTTTCACTATACGTTCATAATTTCATGCTCCGGTGTCATGTAACGTTGAAACATAAGACATACCAAAATACAAGTCTAATCCTAAGCATAAATGTTTAAAAACACCATCGAAATCTGCTCAGTAGTTTTTGAGCTTTTCTGGAACACATATAGACGGGTTTCGATTTGTAGATAGATTGGTTAACTATAAGGAGACCCTGCATTTTCTAGTATCGTTTATTTACACCTAAGTAATTTTAGCCACACAATTTGAAACAATTGTATCTAATTCTTCACTGTATTTTCACAAATTAACAAAAACATTTGATAAAGTTCGACAAAGTTTTTATTCTGAGTGTTAAATTAAAGAAGAGTTTACAATTTTTACCTCTCGTTTTCTCATGTACGAAATCTTACCAAGACACAGGTGATTAGGAGGATAAACCTGAGATGTCATACTTTTTCCATGTTCCCACTAAAAACGTCTCGTTGTACTCTTAAAGAAACGAGTGAAACATGACGTGAATCAACACTTTTCGGGATACGTTAGATTTTCGTTAAATATGTTGAAATTCGTAACACTTCAATTTCTTGCACCTGAGAATTAGCATCCAGTTGCCTAACAACTCTCCCTGTTCATTCCAGTTGATTTGCTTCTACAGAATTTTTAGTCGCTCAATCAGAAACATGTGTACTAATTGTTACCTAAATCATCCCATCCAATCATACAGAAATTATAAATTAATTAAAAGTGAAGCAATCGCCGTATGAACATTTCAAGAAATGTGGAAAAGACAAATTCGTTTAAAAATATTTGTTGCATCTAAAATAATTTATAAAAATATCGGAAGTGGACTACCGATTCACTTCCATGTTAAAACCCTCAGATACGCATTAGTTATTGTTAATTGTGTATATAATTATTCTTTAAAACATCAGAAATTTAAAATAAATAAGGAATTTATTTACAGGCGAAGTATCCGAATGTGTTCTATTTCTCATACCAGAAACAGCAATTAAATTTTTTTGTTGGTACTACGTTTGTCATAGAAGTAAAATAATCGTGCGATAGTAACCACCACTTTCATGATTGACTCATTATTCTATTTGTTATTATATTATTACATTGATTTAGGAATTTAATATTTACTTTGTAACGTTGAATTTAGCAGAGGCACTAATCTGTGTGAAAATCACATAATCCAAAACTAACCAAATCAGGAACCGTAAAGTACGTCATGAAAGGCGATTATCTAAAAAGAAGAGGATCACCTGAAGCTACCCCTTTACTTCTATGTTGATCTGACGTAGAGCATTAACTGCAATCTTGAACATGTTTGTGTCCGTGTTGCAGGGAGATAGTTTTGGAGGTGCTGGGTCGCGAGCCTGAGGGCGCCTTCATGGTGAGAGAGAGCACCAGTAAGCCTGGCTGCTACGCCCTTTCGCTGAGGGTTCCTCGAGACTTCCAGCCGTCCGGAATCGCCCACTACCTTATACTGCGCACCACCAAGGGCTACAGAATCAAGGTTAGTCATCGTCCACTGAATCACACCGAGCGTGGAGGGTGGCATCGCATTCGGGAGGACGCAGGTTCGAATACTCTTCCAGCCTTCCAGATTTCGGTTTTCCATGGTTTCCCGAAATTATTCCAGGCGAACGTTGTGATGGTTCCTTCAAAATTCCATGGTCTAATTCCTTCCTGTTCCTTGTCCCATAGTCCTTTCCCATCTCCCATGACCTCGACGTCGAAGATTCGTAAAACCACAAGCAAAAAAAAAAAAAAAAAAAAATCCACTCAATCATACTGTCCATCACCAAGCAGTACAGAATGATGGTTAGTCATCGTTAACTACCCCATACTGCGCTCCGCAAAGAGGTATAAGTATCAAGGTGAGTCATCATCCACCACCTTTCACGACACGCAGCCAAGGGGCACAGAATTTAAGGTAAGTCATCAATCATCATCCACAACCTCATTCAGAACGCCGTGTACAAATAACGGTGAACGGAACCACATACTGGGCACAACCAAGAGGTTCAACATTGAGGTCAATTAAACTCATCTCCCACTAACTAATACTGAACACTGGGAAGGGTTGGAAGACCAAGGTATGTGGGTATGTGGATCTTTGTCATTCGCTCTCTCATTCTGCGCGCGACGAAGGGGTACAAGATCACAGAAAGGCGAATCTAATACCATCTGTACAAAAACACTGTTTTCAATTGTTAGATCTTTAACGTACCTGTACCTCAGTTCATTGTTTCGATCACGTATTCTCGTTTCTCTTCTCTGTCATCAAACTGGGAACTACAGAATTATTCACACCTTCAAACTGTAATCTTAACATCTCCTTATCAATTATCTTGTCACTAACTGCGCAGATATACACTTTTTCATTATGTCACGTATAACGTGTAAGTATCATCTTAATTTGGTTAATCTTTCGAACTTTCTTTCACAAATCATTGCGAGTAATCCAGGAGTTGTTTTAAAGTCTTTCTTATTTATTCACAATGTATTTTATGCTTATTTATCATATTTTCAGATTTGCTTCTCCCATACTGAAAGGGCTCGTTACACAAGTTTCTGAAATATAACTCTGCTCCCTTCTTTCCTCCCGAACATGTTATATTCCTATCAATTCAGATTATTGCGTCTTAGAGAAGTCGACTTCCATATCATATTTGTTTCCGACGTGATTTAGTTCGCCGTCAAGTATCTCAACAGAAACTATTAAATTCGGATTGGGGTAACATATTCATTTACAAAATAAGAATCCAGCATGAAATGTTAATGAAAGAATTACGACTTTTGTTTTCGAAAATTCTTTCTCCTGCTTTCTGGCTTTGTTAAACATATAACGATTTTACTAAAGTTATGAGCTATTTATTACTTTTACGTGCATCTCGGAAGCACTTTCTTTTTATATGCTATGATGCCGTCTAATAAACTGATTCAAAGTGTACCAAGTCCCAACAAACAATCGAAGCATGAAGAATGGGATTTGCTTGTACTCATTCGGTGAATCAACGCACGCGGATTTTGATTTGCCACAGGTGACGCTGATGCCAAATGTTCGCATCTGTTTAAGGTTTTCTTGCCCAAATGTAAAATTCCTCATGTTTATAACCCTCGTCTACTCACATCACATGGATTGTTGTTGTTGTGTAGCGAAGGCGTATTTTAATAAACGTAGTATAAGGTAACAGTGCCTTGGACGACACTGCATCTGCATTGTTTGTTTAGATGACGGTTAGTGGATACGTCTTATTGTAATATTCCTCGTTTTTTTTTTATTTGGCTGACTGCTCGTTGTAGCTTTTTCCTTTTTGAGCCTTGACGGCAACGCTGTTTCTTGCGCATTTACTCATGCATCTCTCTCTTGCATTTATCTGCGTCTCGGCTCGCGGAGACATTTCCGTTGATTGCCAGCACCTCCAAGTGTCTCTCCATTATTCAGAATTATAATTGCGCGTCCAGATGGACGTTCACTTCAATTTACGGCATTCGTACTCGCAGAAAATTGTTGTGCGGTAAGGCTGTATAATATGTCATTTCTCCCCCCTGCTTTGAGCAGTTTCGTGTAATAGACACTCCGTGGCTTGGAATTATGGTTTACGACTCCTTTCTTTCATGCCAGAGGCGTTTCTGCTGCAAACAAAATGCAAAAAACTATTTACGCTCCTCTGCAGTCTAGTGTGTTATTTTCTGCGAGAACACGGATGATTTAATTTTTTTTAAAAGTTCAGATTTTTTGAATTATTGAACCTTGATTATTTTCTGTTAACATAGCATCTTTAAACTTGAATTGTAGTAACTTTGAAAACTCCTATATTTTTGTAATACTGTAGTAAAAAAGTTCGTCAAGATGACCATAATTGAGTGATAAGGGTTCATTTCTCACAATTTCTTTCACACTTTGCGTCTCTCTTTTTCTCGATTCAAGCTGACATACAATTTTAATGCTGTTTTAACTGTCATTTCCTTTCAGGCTGCTAGATAGGCAGTTTAAAAAATATTTTTAGTGTGGAATCTTAAGATATCGCTTTTGAAGTATGCGACGTTGTAATAATATCTTACTAATGTAAGAAAACCATGGAACCAAAGTAAACCTCCTGAACTCTGTTTATATTGATATTAGTCATCATCTGTCACCTGTTCAGCCAGAGAAGCAAGAACATTGATGAGGGATCTCCACTGGCTTAAAAGACGAATACAATAGTGTTCCGACGGTTTAATGACGTCGAGTGGTAATAATCAGCTAGTGGAAACATATTTGCCTTTGGCAGTGTTTTACTAGCTGTAAGAAAAGTTATTTCAGTTTTTCCATTTACGATCGGTATCTATGAATGAAAATCGGAAGTTTTTAATTCAAAATATGCCATGTTTTGCTATATCCAGCCATTGGATAAGCATTTAATTGGTGGGAAAATAGTTGTTAGTTGATCTCAATATTCCAGTAAAATATGAAGCGACACTCAAATAACGAAGCAACGTCTTAAAGTCCAAGCATTTCCTCTCATCAGATTTATGTCGGTTAAGTCGACACGGTACTGAATACCATGTGAAGTTCGTCTGTTATTACAACATATTTCGTTTTTTAAAGCGTGAAATGTAGTGTAGTGTAATAAAGTGCAAGCGGGTGTGAACACAAAATCCATTCGTTTATACCACAGAAATGAAACTAATACAAAAAAGTACATCTAATGTTAACACTTACGTCACAACCGTCGCTTCGTTGTCAATCTGATCTTTTCTGAAATTTAAGCTGAGCAGAAACGTAAATTTATTTTTCCTTGTGTATCGTTTTCCCTTTTTAATGTACGTGACAGTGGTCCGTTCACACGCTCACTTATTTTTTTGTTTTGTTTTGATTTTACCTTTTCGTTTTGTACATATCAGACATTTACCATATTTTGAATTTACTCTTTCTGGCTTTTAATATCTGCTACTCATCCAACATTTTAACATCTGAAAAATCCTACTCTTAACATCATTGGATATTTACTTAAATATTTTCTCAAATAACTCATTCAATTTTCCTTGAATTATCAATCATACAATTTATTTTTTAGTCTTACATTAAATCTTTAATACACAATTAATGTTTATCTTCAGTAAATTTATCGATACGACATTTCCTATTGATACACAATATCACAGGTCAATATCAATTATTTTTCTTTGCCCTCGCACTGTACACATTTTAATAATAATTATTCACAAACATATGAGCTACAAGGAGAGATGCAATTTCTTTCTGCGCTTCTTTTTCTTAAGCGTCCTCATTTGTATAAATCATCTCATGTTCGAGCTTCCATCCAACCATTCTTTTTCATATATTATCTTCATTTTGTCTTCCAACGATTCTCCAGACCGTCACTTTCGATTTCTCTCGCCTATCGACCAAATTGCCAAAGTTAATAATACTCACTACGAATTTACTTACACAAATATATTTACAAACATGAACATTCATGTTTAGTAAGGATTATGTACTGTACGTTACACCCGCATTGGTTAATTTTGTTTACAATGCTCCTTGACAGGGGACAAATTACATGTTATCAGCAGTTGTGAAATATGTTTCATCGTAATTTCATAATAAACAATGCCGGTTGCAACTATATGGCATGTGTGCATCCTGATACAATAATTGCAGTGAAACAGATTTCATGCAGTAGTCCTCGGAACGTTCAGTCGTCTTCTTCTTCAGTTATCCTGAATGCTATTCAGCTGACTCCATCAGCTTGACGATAAGCTATTGTTCCCCGTAACAGCAAATGAGGCAGAAATATCAACTGTGCATTCATATGTCTGTGTAGATTCAAAAGTTTCGGTGCATTTCGGGTAAGTAACAACCATCTGACATCTGTTGAGTTTCTTTGATATGTACTGAGCGCATTAAATATTACATTTCTCCAATAACTGATAACATTACAGCTTTCTCAACCGTTCAAAAGACACTCACAAAACAGTAAGCAGGTATAGTTCATCCTCTACAAAAATCAGATTTATTCATTTCTATGGTTAATACAATATCTGATGTTCGTTGCGATAGGATTTTTTTAAAAACTCTGTTGATTAATGATCTCACTACCAAGTTTGAACGGTTGAATGGTAGAGGTTACAATCATTGTTCAAGGTCAGTTTGATCAAATATTCTCTCAGTGTCTCTTATATATTTGAATTTCATCTTTGTATTATACTACTTGTACATCTCAGTGAAGTAGCATGCTGCAGTCGATGATACTTATCAGTCTGAAGATTTCTTTTGTACTGCGTCATTTGCTATCGATATATTAATTACTTGCTGGTACCGACGACTTCGTTCGTCTTTGTAAAGAATTTGGATTGACAGCTACCGACATCTAACAACCATAGTGCACGATGGAAGACTCGATGCTATTACCACACACAAATGCCAGTCATCTGCGCTATGTAGTTCAGGCAGCAAAGTAAAATTTACGGAGACACATGTCTTTGGACGAAATACAAAAATATTCTTGATCGACCACTTTCAACCACCATATCTCCCACACTCCCACAGTTACCGAAATTCTGCCAACGTTGTGATCGACGGGTGACTGTGCTACTACCACACATAAACGGCAGTGATCTGCAATAGATAGTTTTCTCTGAAAAGTGATACATCAAAACACATGCGTCTGTGGCAGAAATATGAAATTGCCGCAGGTCGACCACTTTCAAGCCGCATATTTCCCACACCCCCATAGCTACCGACATCTAACAACCATAGTGCACGACAGGAGATATGATTCTACTACAACACACAAACACCAATGGTCTATGCTATGTAGTTGTGGCAGAAAAGTGACATATGCGGAGACACGTGTCTTTGGTCGAAATACGAAAATATCCTTGACTGGCCACTTTCAACCACCATATCTCCCACACCCCCATAGCTACCGACATCTAACAACCACAGTGCACGACAGGAGACAAGATTCTACTACCACACACCAACATCAATGGTCTATGATATGTAGTTGTGACAGAAAAGAGAAGTATAAGGCGACACAAAATTTTGGTCGAAATATGAAAACGCTCTGCATTGAAAAACTTTAATCATCATATCTCCCACATCCCCACAGCTATCGGCATTCGGCCAACGTTGTACACGACAGGAAACTCCATGCTACTTCCACACACAAACACCAGTGATCTGTGCTAGGTAATGGTGGCTGAAAAGTGAAATATAGTAAAACACACGTCTATTTATATATATATATATATATATATATATATATATATATATATATATATATATATATAAGATAAGATTAATATACGAATTGAAACATCTGACCGATGCTGCAGTACTTATGTTGCTTTTCCTATCCTGAACTGTACTGCAGGTGCCGAACGGAAACTTTGAAATACCATCTAGAACAGTTAGATAAGATTGCATTGCACGTTACTTCTTAGTAAGGTTTGTTGAGGGTGGATGGCTTCTTTCAAATCTGGTGTCCTGGAAAACTGTTCATGAGTCTGTTGTGCTCCTTTACTCTCAGAATTTACGCACAAACTTCTTCAGACCTCTACCACGTGTGCCTGAACTGACCCACAACGACAATTTGTTGAAAGGGGCACCCATAAACCTAAGAGCAGTGGTGGGACCTTGGATGGGTGCTTTGTGTGTGATAGCGGATTAGCTTGGATGGAGCAACACCTGACTTCTTCCGCCAACCTATTTAGGTCGCAATGTCAGGAGGGATAAGATTAGAGAAATAAGATGCCGTACAGATTCATTTATGTATTCCTTCTTTCCTCGATCTGTTCGGGATTGGAATGCGTAGAATTAGGATTGGTGCTAGCATCCTCTGCCACCCACAATATTTGTGATTTGCAGAGTATAGATGTAGAAGTGGTTTATAGCGCATTGGTGGAGCATTCTATTACATCTATGAATGTAACAGCACTACTGATATATATTTCCATCCTTTTCATCGCAACGAATCATACATTAGATAAACAGGTCCCAGATATATACAACTCGATACTCTAGGGTGCGTTACTTTAGATGTTAATCCTTAGAGATTTGGCAGAAAGTAAGGCAGTTGTCGGGCTTGGAGTCCTGGGTACGGGTACCGTTAGGATATCAGCCCCAATGTTACTGCTCGGCGCTCGTCTGAATATACAACCTGACTTGTCCTTAAATACAATATCTGTGCTGACCGACCCATTAATGTTCTTACTGCTCAACAGTTGCTTAACTTCGACCGACACACACGACAACTTTTTGAGAATGCGTCCTTGCTGCATCGCTCTAGTGACTTGGCCCACCCGTCATTCACCACTGCCATTGTGTTTGCAGGGCTTCACCAAGGAGTTCAGCAGCCTGACGTCGCTCATCACGCACCACTCGGTGATGCCGGAGCTGCTGCCGGTCCCGCTGTCGCTGAGCCGCTACAACCCCAGCTTCGCCAAGTCGGACTCGAACAAGGACTTCGCCGATACTGACAATGACTCCGACCCCGACTACAACACGCTAGCCGACTTCCGAAAGATGATGGCAGACCTGAACGTTTAACGAATCCCACTGCCTGGGACTTCCCATCCTACTCCAGAGTCGAGTGTCTCTTTCAGACGCTACTCACACTACGAGAGCTGTGGACTGAAACCTAAAAATTAACAGCGGAATTGAGCCTATTTTAAAGTGCCATTAATATTGATCATAGTCATTATTTATTAAAAGGTATGTATATTTTGTATAGAGATTTACTTACGTGTAAGAAACTATTTAACACAAATAGACTGTGTGGATTAAGCCTACACTTATAAATTATTTGTTCCTTCCATGATACTCGTGTTGAGTTTGATAATAATATTACAGAAGGAACGAAGTGGTACCCGTGTTCGCCGTATATTTCTTTGAACACGATTTCACTGATACCACGTGAATTGAAGCAAATCTAGAACATTGACACAATAACAACAAAAAGACGTTTCTTCTTTTTGGCATACTTAGCATACAGGAAGAAACAAGTTTTCATATCTTCGTATTACAACGTACGTGGAGATATATTCTAAATTTTTATTTGCTATAATATTTTTCATTGTATTCTTGTTCAAGCAAGAAGAACATCAAACCTTTAAGAAAGTATTTATTCCAGTAAATAATATTTTAATGTACGAACGCAGTTATTGCAAATAAGAATACTAATTTTCTTAGATATCAGCATTTAGTTCAGTGTATGCACGTTCCTTTATTGTTTAACCACACTAGGAAGAATTATATACATAATGGATAAATTCAAACTTCAAATGAGGGCATGCTTTATCATGAATGAAATGGGAAAAAAAACCTGCTCTGTATTTAACCAATAGATATTAAATTCCCCAACACTTATTAGCGAATAAATATAACGTATGACAAACTGACACAATTTTATGGCCCTGAGGAAAGAAATGCTACTGCTTGATTTATTTTTTCATGGGTGATTTTACTTACTGTAATTTTTTATATCAAAAAATACTATAAATAAGTTAACAAACTTAAAAATACAATACTATAACATTTTTTCGTTCATAGACTTTTATTTAAAATTTGCACTGAGAAAAATAAACTTCTAAAAGAAATAGGCATACAGAATATTTAAATATTTTCATGTTCTCACGAAGCGATCAACAATCTTAATTTATGAACAAACGGCAGTAAGCTCTGTTTTTCAATAATTTTCGTGACAGAAGACAATAGTACTAAGAAAAAGATGCATTCAGTATTTGGTCCAGTTAATCTGTTGTTAACAACTTGACTACATCTGATGTAAAGTTTATTGAAACACGAGTTGCAAAATCAAAATAATATATATGCAATCTGTGATGTGTTAGAACTGTATCTGAATTGAGAAATGTATATTTGATTTGAATAAAAAGTTGTAACTGTTTTTCGTTTATATTAAAATGATTAAATAACCTTTCACAGCTGTGTAAAATAAACTGCTTGTAAGGTTACAATATCTCCAAGCCAGTAACCACATAAAAAATCGTTTCCTTTTATTAAATTTATATTGAGATATATGAGTTGTAGAATTATAGTAGGTTTGCAAACATACTACCATGTAGTGTTAAAGGATGTTTTTCAAAGTGAAATTGATTTAAAACAAATGATTTAATGTACATCTTCAATCACTGATAACGGTTACATTTTGGTTACTACAGAAGAAATAAATTGAAAAAAAAAACACACTTACACATTCCACTGAAACAAGAAAAACCAAAAATATAATAATGAGGTAACCTTATATCTCTGACTGACTGTTGGGATAAAAATAATTTTTACTATATTTGCAAAGAACTTTGCATTAATTAGGATTAGATAGTAATGCATTAATTTAAAAAAATTTGAAGATGGAAAGCTGCTTGGAGTTTTACGTTTATACTGTTAATACCAAGAACTCGAAGGAGATCATTTTCGTATAGAATGTAAATAGGATTAAGGGGCACACTACATAATATGTTCAGTAAACATGATTCAAACAAAAACAGTTTTTGTAAAAATTGGGCCAACACTCTTGGCTGTGAAGTGACAAAATTATGAGATTTAGTTCTTCTGATCCAATCATACTACATTGTGTGTCTGCTTCACTTGATGAAACAGAGTGGGTTTTCTTTGTTATCGATCGTTTATTAAAAAAAAAAGGAGACTTGGATTTTGTCGTCATAATTTTCACTAAAATGAAAGGCATAATATATATGATTTACTCTAAGACTTTTCAAGCCCGAAAGCGGTGCTAGAGAAATCTTGGCTTCGATATATTTCTAAGACCAACTAATAAATACAAATAAATATTTATAAATGTAGATATTTTCCTATCTAATGTACTGAAACATGGCATGCGCAAAAGCCATGTGACCTTAATTCCATTTCTTTTTAAGGGTTGATCGCTCAATCTGAGTCGCCAGATCATTATCATTCAATTATTAAATTATCTCTTAATGTGTACAGCTAGTGCACTCTTCTCCAAGTGGAACGAAATTGTACGATTCTCTGCCAGTTAAATCCAACAACCCTGCATCTGTTCGTGTCCCATCGGTCTGGTGGTCTTCCTCTCGATCTGTGGTGATCTCTTGGGCTCCACTCTAACACTTCTTTGTCCATCTTTTGTCTTTTATCCGAGCAATATGGCCGCCCCACTGCATCTTCAAGGAGTCTTCTTCTCCAAGATGTCTGTGACCGTTGTGATTGAATTCAGTTGCTCTTTCCTTGTCTTTTGTACTTAAACTTAGCATTAACGTTTCCATAGCTCGATGTGCTGTTCAGAATTTTCCTATCACAAATTGGATTAGTGTTCAGGTTTCACAGCCGTAAGACAACATTGGAAGAATGCATTGGTCGTTAACTATTTGGGCTTTAACAGAAAATAAATCAGTAAATAACACTAAACTTTGAATAATTTTTGCCATAGGAAAATTATTTCTAAATTTTGAAACATAAAATTAAGATATATTTACGTAATTCATTCACTAAAATGTGGCAAGCTGCTCAGAGAACTTCAAAATTATTATTTCAGGTCTCGTAATTTATTACAAGTTTACTACAATCAGCGGTATGCACAGTGAGGAAATCGTGTATTACTTTTAGAATATTTAGTTGAATACCGTTTTCTACCAAGCAGATAACAAGTATATGGTTGCGACTTTTATGTTACCAAGGGAACAGTATATTCATAAAAAATATTCAATCCTTGAGGTTTAAAATTTAGAAGCATCTAATGTAATTAAAGCCTTCCTAAGAATCTTATTTTTCCGTCTTTCAATTTTTTCTCCATTACTGTTTGCTTCGGGTGAAACATGTAACAAAATAAAACAATTTATAATTCTGTTAATAAAAAATACTTCAAAAATCGATTTACCTTGGTTTGCAACACAACCTACGATAAGAAATTAAATCGAGAAGTTGGTATATTAAATAATACCATATCACAGTATTCGCCATGTCAGCTGATGAGCAACTACTTGAAACGATTTCCGCGCTTAGCTAAGTTGTCCGTTGCGAGGTCTCCTTTATTAAGTCAATAATAAAAGAAATCCTGGTTGGTCTTACCAATCCTTCCAGGTTCTTTTGCAATGTCTTCTAGAATTGATAGCACGTTCTTGACGATAAATTCGTGGCCCCAGGATATCGTCTCACACTTTTTTTTTTTGGCTATCACTTCGCAGATTAAATTTAATTATGTACTCTTCTCTATAAAATCAGCTACTATTTACTAACACAACTTAATCAATTCAAATAATTACACTTCTGGTTGATAGATACATAAATCGAATATATCAATGTGTTCTCCTTGGCTAAAACAAAAAAACACAATTACAGCCTGCCAACTTCAACATAACAAAACATATTATAAAAACTTAAATTTACCCATTTTTACACATACTACTTCACTGTACGGCCTTGTATTAAAATAAATACATTCATGTATTGCATAAGTCGTAAAATATTACTATTAATATTATTATGATTTATATGTCTGATGAAGTGGGACCTCACACCGTGTAGAAGTAATGCAAGTTTGCCCAATTAGAATATTGTCTCCGGTGTAGGTGCTTTCAGTTAGTAAATTTAGGTCATTGCAAGTGAACATACAGAGATTGGCATAAACTGTATTCTCACAGTACATTTGCTCTGGAGGCAAATCAACTTTTTTTTTGGCTTGTATCAAGTGACGAATGTCAAATTCTCAGAGTAATAGTAATAATAATGATGCTGCGAAGTATAATATTCTGACTTAGATTGTAGCAAATTTAGACATTGAATTACGTTGATCTAAATGGGAAATGAAGACGGACGCAGCTGAAGTAGCAAAAAGTCTGAAAACTCCATTTGCCAAGTTATATATGAGGATGATTTTGAGAAGCAGTGGTGCTTACTTCCTCGACTCCCCCACGGTTAATGGGCTGCTGTGCAGCGGGCGGGCAGAACATTAAGGGGCTGCTTGACGACTGTCCGTCTTATGACGGAATTACGACGCATTTCCGGCTGCGACGAGAAGAGGGACTGATTTAACGACAAGTAGCAGGCGGGGAATGGCGAGTGACTCACAGCTGTATGGCACGGTCTCTGCTAGGTGTTGTGGATGCTTTGTGAAAGGAAAATAATTTATATTATCCCCTTGAATGACTATCTGTTACTAACTCGCAGGCAATCATAAAAAAATTTGGTCACAAAAGATTTCTTCTTTAAAACAACATTTTATTGCTTCATTAAATCAATGATCAGGCTTCAGGGGACTCGATTATTGGTAAAGTTTCCGTTCGTCGGTTGCTGAAACTTTTAAAGCAGATGAATATGTAGTGAGCAGTAACTCTCTGCGGAAAATCAAGCCTCGTTTAAAGCTGATCCTGTTGATTTAATTGAAAGTTATTGTGACTTTGGATGAAACTTGTCGGCATTCATCAGTTTCCCCAAATTCATAGCAACAATAAGTGCAATGGAGGTACGTCCGTTCTTCCTCTCAAAAGGCCACTGTTGATCTCTTTGTACAGAGCAAACAATAGTGTCTTTTTATATCTAATTCTCAGAGTTTAATTCTTACAAGTATCTCTAAAATTGATGAAGAAATCACGTGGGCATGACATACCAACCTTATGAAGAAACTCCGAACAACCATCAAGAGAAAGAAAAGAGGAAAGTTGCCAGGAAGTATGCTATTTCAGTGGGGTAATGTTCGCGATAACTAGTCTCTCGCTGCCACATTTGCGGTCAATCAATGTGTGTTTCAGTTGGTGCCACGACCTTCTGGTTCATCCAAGATCCACCTATTTAGAAACTTTTATAAGTTTCTGTAATGCACTCATTTCAAATCAAATGATGAAGTAATAAACGACGCAATTATTGACATCCTTGAGAAATAATTTGCCTAAATGCGTTGAAGGAGATCTTAACTTACGGTATCCAGAGCTGTTATACAGTGTTAAGATTGAACAAGACACACAAAAAAATGAAGAAGAACACAATATACGCTTAAATACAGAATTTATCTTAATTTTTGCTCTCGACGCTAACGCTATCTCTGAAACCTTTGAATAATTTAACAGGCTTTTAAAATGATAGCTAAAATCCTCTAAAGTTCTTCGATTAAACGAAATATTTGTTTAGCAGCCTGCGTCGTACACGCACTGCACACAATAAGCCAGCAGGTCCACGGCGGACAGGCACAAGCGGCTTAGTTCGCATCCCGCCGGGCAGGACAGAAGTGATTGCCATCCGTGGCCCGCGGGGAAATACAGGCGACCCGCCAGCCGGCTTAAGAGAACCACACGGCTCTAATAAGGGTGCTCGCCCACAGCATCTCTCTCTGCGTGTAAAAGAGAAATATTATATTTAGAAATTTCACTGTATCTTCTTCCCGAACCAAGCGTGGTGGTGTAACGGTTAGTGTTCTCGCCTGGCATTCGGGAGGACGCCAGTTCGAATCCCCGTGCGGGCATCCAGATTTGGTTTTTCCATGGTTTCCCAAATCACTACAGGCAAATGCCGGGATGCTCCCTTCAAAAGGCCATGGCCCAATTCCTTCCAATTCCTTGCCCCCATCCTTTCCCGTCTCTAAAGACCTCGCTGTTAAGAGACGTTAAGCAGTTAAAAAGATTATAAATATAAAAACATATAAGTTCTTCCCGGTTTCAGTTCCCTGTTACTGCGTATGTTTGTGTCACAAGTTTTTAATCTTTTTGTTTATCTGTGAGGGCCCAATGTGGTTACAATTCTTTTGGACACTACATGCAATTCAGTTCCATAAATAAATATTAAAATGTGTAAAATATGTAACATGGAATTTCCAAGAAACTTAAAAGGTAGGAATTTTGACAAACTTTCGTTCCACTGTGCTTAATGAAAAGTTTTCCTTGCTGCTGCACATAAATAGCTGCTACCAGTAGCAATTTGCTATAACAATTACTCTTATAACAAAGGTCCGAGTTAGATAAACATAACTGTTTTGTTTTACAAGTAAGTAGCTTTTATGGTTTATACTCCTGTGTGGTGCCCTATATATAAAGGTGAAAGGTAAATGTGAAAGGCACGACTTATAGCGAGGCCCTGAAGAGCGTTTCAATCTCCTATCTAGTGGAGTTCCACTTCAGTTCGCTTCCATCGTGCTCGTAAAACCTAACCCGCTGGAATATAAAGTTTAACACTGGATAATTTCAACGTAAGTTCAAGGAAAAGGTAAAGTCAATGGTATATTAAATTTCGGCAGAGACGCTACTCGAACAAGTCACCATTTCAGCAACGGTTGATCATTTTACCGTGGAGCCGCCACAGCTGTCTACGAAGATCTATTTTTCCACCTTAAGAAGTAGTCTATATGTTTTGGGCTCTAATTGTCCCCACGATCAAAAAATGAGAGCCGCACTGTTGTTGGGAGCTAATCGTAATTTTTTTTTTAATTAGAAACAACACACCTGAAATTATTTGAAATGTTCTATTGGCCAATATTTCTCATAATTTTTATCATATGGATTGAAAGAATTTTCACATGTTACTTCTCGTTAAACAAATTTCAGAAAACCAAAGACCGTTTATTATTTTTATTATTATTTTTTAAACTTTTGATATTCCTTTCGGTGTGTAGTTTCAATTGCCGAAGCCAATGTTATTAGCTGCGAAAGAAAGTAAAATTCTAATAAAAAATGTTTCATGTCTTGACCGTAGTAACAGTGTCAACAGCAGAAAAAAAAATCGGTCGTATAATCTGAAATGCTGTCTATGTGGCGGACAAACATCAGAAATCTTCATTGAGTATCGGGATTGTAAATTTTCCGCACAATAATTTCTCTGACTAGAAACAATAAAATAATGAGTTCTATCGTTTTGATCGGCAAACAGTGTAGCGTAGAAAATAGAGTCTGAAGTTTACCTGAACAGAGAGCAACACGAAAAGGAAACAGGCCCGTGCAAAAATTGAAGAATTGCTAAGTAATTAAAGCGAAACAAGTAAGTCGGAATGGGAAATGTTACAAGAACAATGGAACCGTAAGTATGTAACGCAAAGATAGAAGAAAGCTTATTTCTATCAATGAACTGCAAACCTAGGCATCGTCTAAGCAAAGTACTCAAAAGAATTGATTTAAGATTCTTGCATTATTGGCGGGAGTTATTTTTATCCGCTTTACATCCCGCTTTGGGAAGATAGTTTCCCATTCCAGATGTTTTCAAAGAGTCACATAACATTTAGTATTTTACAAATTATTAATTCGTTGAAACGTGTAATTTTTTTCCGTTAAAATTCGGGCCAAGAATATGGCTGATGTACAACGAACTTTTATTCCGTAGATTGCTAAAATACATTGCAGAACTTTTTATAACATGACTTGAGATGGGACAGCTACATTCTGAAAGGAAAAAATGAGATATTACAAACAACAATTATTTTGTGCATTGCTGACTTTTTGTGTTACCTCGACAATACCATGATTGGAAAACTATCTTTTCAGACAACAATTTGAAGTAGTAAAAACAACTTCCACCAACGACCCAAAAAAGTAAAAACCGCTGAATTCTGTGGAGTGGTTTGGAAACACCGACCGGAGTGATACAACTACATCATCGATCTTATAGTTAATGTAAGCATGTTTGAAAGTGATTAGGGGTTGGCTGGAAAGCTACGCTGGGCTACGAGTGGGATGGGGGAGGGGGGGGGGGGGGTTCCGAGCCAGGCCATGTAGCTTTTCATTCATATTAATTGTCACATTTAAAATGAGGTACAAGAACACACAACAACATGTAATTATTGTATCCGTCATTTAATTATGTCCGTATGTAATTTACGATAGTCTGACAAGAGAAAACAGTACAAAATGTCTTCTGGAATCAATAAGGAAAAAAGCTACATGCTACTCGGGGAGGGAGGGGGGGCGGGAGTTGAGACAAAAGCCACGTTGGCCTACGTGGGGGGTAGGGCGGTTCCACAGGAGGCAAAAATGGAGCTACGTGGTTTATGGACGCTCCCTAATTAGTTATTTAAAGACATTACCAACATATTAGAGTATTATCTATTTCTGCATTAATTTTCGTAACCGTAACTCAAAGCGCGTGACTCGTAAAATGGTGGCATTTTGCAACCACTTATATATATATACCATCCAGAGTGGTATCTAACATATCTCTTGTCCAAAAATGGTAATACATACTGTTCTAAGTAATTAATAAGTGTTTGTTTTAAAATGGATGAGCGTATATTAAAATCTTTCTTCGAAGGATATCATCAACTAATAATAAATGGTGTTGATCAGATTAATACTGTAAAAAAAACGAACGAATGGACTATGTACAAGTAGACGAATAGTTTTGAATATATTCAGAACTCAAATTAAAATTGGATAGGGACAGAATAATTATATTAATATTATATGAAGTGAAACTTCTTTGGGCACGGTAGGGAAATATTTGTTACTTAACGTTCTGCGCATGCGCACTTCACGATACTTTGATTCCAGCAGCTACGATAGTGACCGTTGTCACTTCAGCTCGTGTTAAACAGAGAATCATCTTAAATGTGAACCATATATTTGCTGCTTCAGTTACCATAAATCTTTGATTACAAAAGCATATGATACAAATCCACAAAATAAAAACGGTAGTAGAATAATAATAGCAGAAGATAATAATATAAATTAATATTAATAACAATCATCATTATTAAAATACCGTGTGTACATACCTATATAATAAAATATTTTTTATTTGTTCAAAATTAAAAAAAAAAATATTTTTCTGATGTCTCTCGCATCCTAGTAATTGTAAGAACGTTTATTAGATAAGTTTGTTCAAGTTGTTCTCCGATATACGAGCTTTAAATACAAACTACAGACTAAGGCATGATGCAATGCTCCAGAGTCTAGCGAAGAGTGCTTTAACTTTTCAATAATTTTCATTTATTTACGAGAATAACTTGGACAAAGTTCGTATTTACAAATGCAATAAATCTCTCGTTCAGTCGAGCGAGAAAGAAATATCAAAACTTTAAAAAAAAAAAAAAAAAAAATAAATATCATAGAAAAAGCATACAGGAAAAATTCACAATAAGTGTGTTAGACCCATAGAAGTTTTACTTCTTGTGCGTGCACACACTGATATACGCAATTTATTCATTTTTTTACGTCAAACGATATACAAAACAATACGTGAGCTTAAAATTACAAAAAATTGCGTAGGTGTATATTAAAAACATCCATTAAATGATGTTTTTATTGCGAAATATGTATCTCCAAACAAGCAACGAAAATTTTAGTACGACTTTTCTAATCACGATAATCAACAGACTGAATCGAGCTGAAGCTGCAGATCAAGCTGTTAGTACGATGCACGTAGAACACATCAACAGTTATTTGTAGAGTATCAGGCTGTAACCAGAGGCCGGCCGACTGGCTGGCCGTAACGTGTAGAGTGGAACACATTCGGAAACGAGCAGCCGCGGTAACGAGCGAGCGCCGCGTAACGAGGCACCTCGGCTACACACCTCCACAACGCTCACAAAAAGACCCTTTTTGCCGCTTTCAGCATAAAATTCCACGCCAAATGCTATATTTTCGTATTTGATTTTTTTTTTCGTTCATATTACTATTTCTATTATGTATGTTGAATAGTAATGATACTGGCTACTATTGATTGCAGTTTTTAAACGCTGTTAAACTGTTCACTGAGCACTTTCTGTCAGATGATCAACACAAACCAAAAGAAATGAATAAAGAAAGGTAAATTTAACTAATTTGAACCAAGTATGAAAGTAATTATTTATGCACGGTGATCCACAATTCTCTCCGGGATTTCGGACATTTATTGTTCATTGGCTGATATCGATCATTGGATGTTGGAACGTATGTGGTAAGTACTTCTGTATAGGATTTATGGCAGTTGTGTCACCAAGGTACACATATCGAAACCTGTAAGGTACTTCAGAAACTTGGAGAGATTTTGTTTTTATATATGATACCGTTTTATATAAGCTTGTCGTAGCCACTGCACAATAAACAACCTAAAACCCGGAGGGTTACGCATCACCCTGTATACTGTTTGTTATATGTGAAGAGTAGCTCTGATTTAAATAATAGCCGACTACCGCTCAATAGAAGCAATAATCTGATACACCAAGAACGAGTCACTAGTTATATCACCCTAGATCATGGAGACGCTAGACAGCGTGACGTCAAACGAAAACATAAAATTAATTATTGGCATAATCTATACCCATTCCAGCTTTCCAGAAGAACGAATCCTGTGCTTATAGGCGCTTCAGTTTAATCTAGAACCGTTCCAGGCTACAGCATTCCTAGTCTTATGAATTTAGTATACCACTATATTCTGAATTGTAAAAAGTTTTCTGTATATTAGACAAAACATTTCTAGAACGCTAACCAGGACTCTAAACACTGATATGCCTCTGGAGTCACCATATTTGGTTAAAAGACGGTTGTACGTAACATAAGAGGAGCAAAATATGTCTTAAGATTTCAAGATGAAGTAGTTGAAAAACATCATGGCGATATTAATTTTTTGGTTTCAAATGAACTATTGTCTCAGAGACATTTTACTGACCCACGCATCTGGAAAGAATATGCAGCCTGAATGCAGCGAATTATCGTTACTCTTTTCACTCGTTAGTCGTGAATAGAGTAATTGAGATTAACTGGAAATATTTCACAAGTTGTAGAGCTAAAACCAACTGTACAGTTTGCAGCATACTAGTCTTTAGTCTTTAATTCACCCGTGTCCTAAACAAATTATATGAAGCGTAGTGCCTCATCTCTAAATCATCTCTCAACTATACATTTTTCATACGGCCTGCTTCTCCTCAAATTAGTAATTCCTAATCCATCCTTCCATCGCATATGCTTCCCCCGTATAATCCTTTTTTTGCTTTGGTTTTACCGACGTCTAGGTCATTAGAGGTGGGAAAGGACTGCGGGAAAGGATTTCGGCCATGACCTATTGTAGGAACCATCCCGGCATTCACCTGGAATTATTTGGAGAACCTTAATCTAGATTGACTGACGGTGATTCAAAGCCGCATTCTCCCGAATAAGAGGCGAAAGCGTTACCGCTCAAACACGACGCTCGGTGGTATGATGCACAGTTTATCCTTGCAAACTGCAGAGGAAACAATCCTTCCAAAACAAAATCCTCTGAACGATTTTAAAAGCACCCTGTTTTGTACGGAACACATAGAGAAACTTTCCTTCCAACCGTTAAAACTTTCATCATGAAATCCACAAAAATCTTTCTAAAAAACCTAAACTCTATTCCCAGAGCACAATCCTAACAAGAGGTCAGCAGCACAACCACGCCTAAAATCATATCGCTTTCCACATCATAAGCGAACATGAGTTAGATGACACCTTCAAAATTGTCATGAATGTCATTAGATCTCATTCCCTGCACTTTTTTGTTATTATGTTTAACTCATTTTAAATTTAAGTATATTCTTCTTCTTCTTTCACTTTTGGCCTACTTTTGATAGCGGGAAGCAACTGGTTTACTGGTTCGCCTTTTCTTCTCCTCACAAATTATTTTCATTCTTTCGCTGAAGTTCCTTCTTCTTGTTTCAGACCAGGTGGTCCTGGCCTTTGTACATTGTTCTTGGAACCCCTTGAGTTTATCAACTTCAGTTTGAATCTTCTATTCTCTATATCTGGATGTACCCCAACATTTTCCATAACTTTTCTTGTTTCACAACCCATTTTGTTGTCACCTTTAATTTAATGGTGTAGCTGAAATATTTTTTGTCAACCCACTGTCACTCATGAGGTGTTCGTAAAATTTCAACCTACTCTTGTGCATTCTGTCGGTAATTTTCTCTGAATACTTATATAGATTTTCATATTTATTATTATAATTCATATCTGACTTGTTCTTTAATCCCTAATTGTATCTATTCCTAAAATATCCCTAAGAACGGACGGAGGGGGGAAGACAATTGAATTACCTCCAAATTTTAAAGCAACATCTCACCTTTAAAACTAGTTAAAGCATGTCTTTACGTCTATCCAATTCTTTACGTCTATACGTCTTACTAATGTCACTAAATGTTAAATGTAATATTGTAATATATATAATATAGGAATGAAACTGGAATCCCCTGAGATCAGGCGATGTAAATAAATAAAAAAGTATAGTATGCTAATATTGCTGGACGTTATACATAAACTAAATAACATAAACACTATTTTCCTCGAGTTTCGGCAAGGGGTGACAACATTCTGGTTTACAGCTGTGGAGGGACGCGTTGGAGGCTGAGTTTTTCTTGGAGGACCGTGTCGTGCGGATGATGGGCAGCACTGGAGTGTGAGCCGTAAACAATAGCGGCGCTGCCCGCGGCGGGCGCAGCAGGCCTCGGTCTGATTTCATTCCTCGGCGTGCCCGCAGCAGCGAGCAGCGCTCCCATTGGCTCTGATGAAAGAAGTCCGTATGGCTGGCGGCGGCCGGGCCCCTGCCTACTGCTTGCTCTCACAACACTCGCGTGCGGCGGCTCTCTTATTGGATGGAAAGTAAACCACTCCACGGCGGTCCATTTACTGAAAGCTTTTCTACCCGAATGGCTGCCAAATAATTCAGCCCTCGGAAGATAATAAAGGGTACGTAGAGAGCACACACAAAAAAACAGGAAATTTCTTCATTAAATTCTCACAATTGCTCGCCTCATTAACAGGCTGAGAACCGTCTTGCTGTACGTAATATTCATCCTCCTGCTTTACGCATTGTTCGTATGCTTGTGAAGAACATGTTTGCTGTTATTATTTTTTTTAATCTTTTTTTTTCACTACAAACGTAACAATACTTTTACTTCGCGGAACACATTAGGAAAAGTTTTAGTTGCGCAAAACGGAAGTTCTTTAATCATTAGTGGAGACCTTTGATGCCTATAGCGATAAAAAGACGAAAAAAGTAATCTGAGCTAAGACATATGTCATGCTTTTGCGATTTCTGAATCGCTTAAATCAAATTTTCAACACGATTTATAAAAAACGTTCGTACAATCGACTCTTAAATAGTTATTTCTATATTTACGTCATCATATACTACTTAAAACCATGGTGTAAGAACATATTTCCTTTTTCATTCTGTGTTTTTTTTATGAATAGATAACGATATTGGGGGGAATATTTACTGTTGAAGAAAAAAGAAGTGGAAGCAGTAAAACCATCACTCAAAACTGAAAGTAGCAATTAGTTATTACAATTTCGGCAAAAATGTTAGTTAATAAATCTGAAAAAAAGTTATTTCTGTATCATCTCGAACTAGTACTTCTTTGATACCATTGAAAGCGATACTGACTGGAATTTGGAAGCTTGTGGTTTAATCTTAGTCCTGGATTCGGTTTCCCACAACTAAACGAAGTAAAACACTAAATCAGTACCAGCATATGCTTACAACACTGATAACTAATTCTTAAGTCTAAAACTGACCCACCGAACTTTTCATATTAATTCTAACATCCCTTTAATAGTTGTGATATTCTATTACAACATACAGCACCTCGACTGCACTCATGCATACAGCCTCCATACCTGAAGAGGATTTCCATCTACTTCCCTTCAGTGTCATCAGTCTTTCAACTGTTCGACGTAATCTTAGATCTCTTTCTAGTCTTTGTCGAACTATTCACACCCGCATAACCACTACAATATTATTGCCCAATTATGTGCTAAACTTTTACCTTTGTTCACCACTGCAGTTCCAACCTTATGCTGCTCTCTCTCTCTGTCTCTCTCTATTAACGAATTAAAAAACTCTCACCTTTAAAACGTTTCCATTATTATGTCTCTTTTTTGTCTAACTCTGTAACCAACTTATTTCTTCGCCCATCACTGTCACGGCATCATTGTCGTACCTTATTTGTCAATTTAGTTTTTAAAATTCTTCTACAAAACCACTCTGCAAAATTTTCCTTCTTCATTGTATTCCTGTTGTTCAGCCTCGAATTACATGAAGTGCCGTGATAGAAATAGTATGATTTCGCAAGCTTCATTCTGCTATTTTGATATATGTTATAAATTAAAAAATTTCTCTATAACAAAGTTCCTTTAACTAACGATATTCTGAATGATGAAAACATCTATGATTGTTAGAATGAGTCTTCTAAGAGATAAGGGGTGTGAAATCAGATATAATCATCAAAAATCTGCGTACGAGTTACAGACTAAATATAGACACATAGTGCCATCTGGAATTAAAGCTAATGACATTTCAGACAAAAATAACTACATGTAATTAATAATTAGGAATGCAATTATCCCAGTTTAAAACAAAAGTCGCATAAAATCGGCTACTTTGATCAGTAGAGCGAACTATTTGTTTCAAAGGAAGGTCAAGTATCTTCGGGAATGTAGTGTAGTGGGTGGTCGGTGCAGCTTGGGCTGTTATTTTGTACGATCTGGGCTTCTCTATCACGCGATTGAGATTCAGGTTTCGATGGTATCACTACTTCTCGCTGCTGAAAGACTAATTTTCTTGCACTGAATCTACCAAAAACATCACAGAAGATATAAAGTTAGTGCTGTGATTCATACTTTCCAGAAACATACAAAAAAACATTCGGATCGGATATTCCTCGTATTCTCTGAAACAGTATTAACTTAATCCGTTACAAATTCTCTTACATTTCAGAATTTTAACTGTTTCTTGAATTGCACATTACTTTATTATAACAGAAAATTAGTCACATATATAACGAAACAGTATGCAACAACGTTAATCATTATCGCATGAATAAAATGTTTTTTTCGCCTAGTATGCTCGTTCCTTTTAATATCACTGAAATTTATTTACTTTCAATTCCATTTGAATTAAAGAAGTGGCAGTTACTGTATCCATTTAAAACATAATAACTTGTTACTAAAATTTACGTGCAATATCAGAAGTTAATAAAAAATGCAACATAATTATGTTACGGAAATAATAAATTAAAAGTGGATAGTATCTGCGTTCGCCTATTAGAGACTGTTAGAATGAGCTTCACGTCGTTGTCTGAACATCTACCATTAATACAAAACGGAAACATAATAATCAATCCAATTATTATTTGGAGGCTACCAAGAAATGTGCATTAATTTATGGTGATTACTTCGTAACACACTGCAATATTCATAAATCATTTCGCTTCATTCGACGTTCTTCTCGTTCTACCACCTTACTAGCTAGAATTTATATTCTCTGTTTCGAGACAATCTCATATCGTAATTTAATGAGCCTGACCTCGGTTAAAGGCACCGAAGTCCATGGTCGTTCTATAGTTTAACCAAATTAAAAATGGTTTAGATTATTTTCCATATTGTTACTGTACTGGTCTGTTCGTGTTATACAAATTATTAGTGCTACGTAATATATGACACCAGGAAATAAACGCCTAAAATTTATTAAATGATAAATACTCAGCTTCTAAAATTCTGAAAGGTTTGTGTCACTATCGATTCTCCATCTAAACGTTAAGACGCAATGTAGCGATTATGATAACACCAGCAGTTTTTGCGAGCGCTATAGGGAGTAAATCATTGATATATTCTGATTGAAAATTAGCTCACTTTTTTATACAAATAATAACATTTCGGAAACATTAAGAACAAACGAATGTAGCCACTGATTTTACAGATAAGAACTGGAAGGACGCGTGTTACATGAGCAAAGTCTTATTTGCTTTTATACGTAATGAAGCTGACTTTCGATAGTTAATCGATTAAAGTTATTAACAGAATCAATACGTATTTCTTACAACAAAAGGAAAATAATAAGTTCGAGCTTCCAGACATCAACAATTTTTGTTAATAATTCGTTGTCATGCAGCACACTCAGAATCATTAATTGCAGAATCTATAAAACGATACTAAGAGACCAGAAAGACTGTGAACAACCGAAAAATATGAATTTCTAAATTTATCAGGAACGGCTTCTGAACGAGGCTCTCCCATGAACTCTAACCTCGTATTTCAGTGCTGGACACGGCATTGCACTCTGACCGGAACGCGGCTCAGGCGTGAATTTTTACGCCCTTAATCCTTTAAATGGGTTTGTGCCAAATCTGTGGGACACGGCAACGTACTCGCTAGTTGACAAAAGCTAATTACTTCAGCCCCGAATAGCTCCCATTTGGTCACTCAGACACAATTAGCAAAAAATAAAAATCACACATCCACAAGTTTAGGCTATGTTGCAGTAAAGCTATCCCGGGTGTAATTTTGTGTAAGAATTCAATTCATTCAATTTAATTAATAAAAAAAAGTAACCATGAAAATTACCACAAAAAAGAGTATCCCTTTCAAAGATGGCACTGAAACTTGCATTTAAACAATTAAATGATGTAGGAAGTCGCACGTAATTTTCCAAAACTCAAAGTTGTCACTGAGAGTACATTTCATCTTAGACTCCAGCATAAGTCAACATTTCAGGAGTGAGTTTTACCGTCCCTCACGAAGTTATTAAAACTTCAGTTAACGTAATCGGACTTAATACTGAAATTTAAGAAACTATTGTAGGTCTCAGTATACCAATGGTGCTCTCATTTCTGGGCTCTCCAACAGGTGCTTTTACTTCTTTTCTTAATCGTCACTCTGGATGTGGCAGATCGTTAATAAAAAATAAAATTAAAAAAACCCGAATATAAGTCAAGTTTTTGTATAATATTTCACGCAAGGGCTAAGGACCTACATGTTCTGATCTTGATTTATTGTTCAGTTTTCTGATTTTCTCATTCTAGAACTATTACCAAAAATTTGTAATAAATTAAACATAGAAGGTAAAAAAATGTAAAGGCAGGTTTCAAACCGTATTCCCGTAGGATTAGAAGAGGTAGAGCTCCTCAAACCCATTTCCTGATCGTAGGCGCTAGAATGGACATGCCGTCGTCAGTAACACGGTTCGGCCCTTTTGTTCATCTACATCTACATCTACATATCTACATATATACTCTGCAATTCACAAAATTGTGGGTGGCAGAGGGTGCTCAGCACCAAAGCTAATCTCTTTGCTGTGCATTCCAATCCCTAATGGTACGAGGGAAAAAAGAATTCATATAAGAATCAGTCCGGCACCTTATTTCTCTAATTTTATCTTTCCTGTCCTTCCGACTCAAATAGGTTGGTGGAAGAAGTATTTCACTACACTCATGAGTGAAAGTTGGAGTACACATGTTTTCCAATAAGTTTAAACGAAACGTGTGTCGTCTATCTACCAGAGACTCCCAACCTAATCTACTAATCAGTTCTGTGACGCTTTCATAAGGACTGTAGCAAGCGGTCACGAATCGAGCGGCTCTTCTCTGTACTTTCTCTATACTTTCGATCAATCCCTTACGAAACGGGTCCCAAATGGCACAACAATAATCCAAATGTGGACGCACAAGAGATTTGTACGCTATCTCCTTTGTTTGTTCATTACAATTTTTCAAGATTCTACCTATGAATCGCAGCCTAGAATTTGCTCTACCTACTAAAGAATTAATGTGTATGTCCCATTTCATGTTCCTTTGTACTGTTACTCCCAAATATTTAATAGAATCGACCATATCAATAACTGTATTGTTTAACTCGTATTTCTGAACAATCGGATTCTTTTTGTTAGTTATGTTCATTGTCTTGCACTTTTTACAGTTTAGAGTAAGTTGCCACTCAGCGCACCAAGCCCAAAATAACATCCAGATCGCGCTGAATTTCTAAGCAATCCGCCAAAGTTCTTACTTCCCTATAAATAACCGCATCATCAGCAAACAATCTAAAAAAGGCTTTTCACTTTGTCTCCGAGATCGTTTATAAAAATTAAGAAAAGAAGTGGTCCTATTACACTTCCTTGAGGTACACCCGATGTAACATCTAGATTAGAAGAACTTTCTCCTTCAACGACAACATACTGCGACCGACCAGTTAGAAATCCTTTATCCATTCACAATGCTGATCCGATATACCGTAAGCTCGAAGCTTCGCTAAAAGGCGGTTGTGTGGCACAGAGTCCAAAGGCTTTCTGGAAATCTAAAAAAAATTGCATCTACTTGTGAACCTGTATCGATAACTTTCATTACGTCGTGTGTAAATAGGGCCAGCTGTGTTTCACATGATCTTTTCTTCCGAAATCGATGTTGATTTGTTGTAAGCAAATTATTATAATCTAGAAAATTCATAATGTTCGAGCATATAATATGCTCCATAACTCTACTACAAACAGATGTTATAGATATGGGACGATAGTTCCCAGGATCACTTCGATCACCTTTTTTGAAAATCGGAGTTACTTGCGCGATTTTCCAGTCTGAAGGTACTTTTCGCTCTTCTAATGATTTACTGAATATATCAGACAGAAATGGCCCGATTTCTGCAGCATACTCTGAAAATACTCTTACTGGAATTCCATCCGGGCCCGGTGCTTTCCCCACTTCAGGAGCTCTAATTGCTTAACGATACCTGCATTATCTATTCGTAATGATTCCATCACCAGACTCGCCACGGCGTGGGAAAACGGGAATACTATCCTTATGTTCATTTGTAAATGAATTTTTGAATACAGTATTTAGTACGTTAGCTTTATCGCGGCTTTCATTAACCTTGGAACCTTCACGAATTAGTGCTGGAATATTGCTGTTGGTACATTTAACTTTTCGTACATACGACCAAAATTTCTTTGGGTTTTCTGTGAGACTCTTAGAGAGAGAGTTGGAGTGAAAATCGTTAAAGGCCTCGCGCATATACATTCTTAATACGTCCTCTTAAATCAGCTAAGGTTTCTAAATCGCTGCGACACCCCTTCCTTCTTGAGCGTGCGTGTATTTTCCTTTGTTTTTTGAGTAATTTTTTGACTTCGCATGTATACCACGGTGGATCATCCTCTCCCTTTATTGTCCGCTTTGGTATATATATTTCCATTCCTTCCCTGACTATATGTATAAAACGATGCCACATCTCTTCAACGGTGTCCTTTGTTGACTTGAAGTTATGGTATTTATTCCTCAGGTAGGTTTCTAAAACACTCCTTTGAGGCCTTACTGAATTTGTATACAATCCGCCCTTTTTTCCTTTTTCGCTCGGTCATTAATTTGATAGTCGCAATTACCGCTTTGTGATCGCTTATTCCTGTGGTCGTTGAAATGTCGGTGAATAATTCTGGCCTGTTGGTGACCAGCAAGTCTAAAATGTTTTCGCTACCGTTATGACACCGCGTAGGTTCATTAACTAGCTGCTCGAGATGATTATGTGACAACAAATCGAGAATTACTTCAGAAGCTGCCTTATCCCTGCTACCTGTGATGTGAACGTAATTACGCCAGTCAATATAAGGCAGATTGAAGTCGCCTCCTAGAATCATAGCATGATCTTTAAAACGGCTAGCTATACTATTTACATTATTTCTTAACTCCTCGACGATAGCTATAATCCGAATCAGGTGGACGGTAGAAGGCACCAATGATGAGTTTTGACCCAGCAACGTTGAGTTTAATCCATATGATTTCACAGTTCGTATCGACGTCTATTTCATTACATGGGAGAAATTTACTCACAGCTATAAATACCCCACCTCCATGAGAATGTAATCTGTCTTTACGAAAAACGTTCATGCTATCTTTAAAAGTTTCGGCGGAACTTATTTCCGGTTCCAACCAACTTTCTGTACCGATAAACGATATCCGCTTCTGTACTACAAATAACGCTTCAAGTTCCGGTTGTTTGTTACAAACGCTTCTACAGTTAATTACGAGAACTTTTAACTGACGAGATTCTTTTACGTTGCTCCTACATTCCGGTGTTGTATCTGATTGGGTTGCCCGTACTGAATTTCGTGTTTCGGGTCTTCCTCCCTCAGCCTAAAAAACCACCCAGTGCATTCCACACGGCCCCTGCCACCCGTGTAGCCGATTCACGTGTGTAGTGCACACCTGACCTATTAAGGGGAACCCTACAAGACTCGACCCTATGGCGAAGATCGAGAAATCTGCAGCCAATGTCATCACAGAAACGTCGTAGTCTCTGGTTCAGCCCCTCAATACGGCTCTGAACCAGAGGTCCACAATCAACTCTGTCTACGATGCTACAGATGGTTAGCTCTGCCGATATCTTGCGGTCACTGGCCACAGAGTTCACCCTTTCAGCCAGCCGCCGGAAGGAAGAGAGGATAACCTCCGACCCAAGGCGACAGGCATCATTGGTGCCGACATGAGCCACAATCTGTAGTTGGCTACACCCCGTCCCCTCTATGGCATCCGGGATGGCCTGTTCCACATCTCGGATCAGGCCACCCGGAATACACACTGAATGGACGTTGGATTTCTTCCCCGAGGAATCCGCCATTTCCCTAAGGGGCTCTAATAACCGCCTAACATTAGAGCTCCCAACTACCAGAATGCCCTTCTGCGTTTGCTCAGACCTGGCGGGCTGGGGGGCCGTCAACTCGCAGGATGACAATTGTGGGACTGAGTCAGCCTCCGACAATACATCAAACCGGTTGGACAGACGAACAAGTTTAGCGTCTTGGCCTTTAAGCCTGTTCGACTGCCCCCGTGTGCGGCTTCGAAGTCTAGAAGCCATACGCCAGTCACCAACAGGCGACTGCGGCACAGCATCCAACACTTCAGCCTGGGTTGCAGGTACGACAGTCGATATGGGAGAATCTGTGATAGGCTTGGCTATATCAGTTTCCCCAACATCACATCTGCTGCAGCCTTTTACGGCAGCTTCCAGCTGCGTAACTTTCGCTAACACAGCTGCAAGCTGAGCGCGCAGATCAGCCACCTCAGCTCGCGTCTGCACACAGCAATCACAGTCCCTAGACATACTGCTTTTGAAAAACGCAAAAAGAAAGGAAACAAAAAAAGTACAGAAAAAAGGAACAGAAACTCGAAATAACCTGTACTTCCTACAAAATATATACACTCGGAGATTGCACTAATCAAATCCCCACACCACTACAGATAAAATATAACAATAAAATACGCTCGGCAACTGTTCAAACGCTACTAGTACTGTCTACAAAATGTAAACACTCAGAGATTACACTATTCAAATACCCACACCACTACAGATATAAAAACAACAACAAAATACGCTACTGCACTCGCTGACTGTTCAAACGCTACTAACGACCACTGTTTACAAAATGTAAACACTCAGAGATTACACTATTCAAATACCCACACCACTACAGATATAAAAACAACAGCTACTGCACTCGCTGACTGTTCAAACGCTACTAACGACCACTGTTTACAAAATGTAAACACTCAGAGATTACACTATTCAAATACCCACACCACTACAGATATAAAAACAACAACAAAATACGCTACTGCACTCGCTGACTGTTCAAACGCTACTAACGACCACTGTTTACAAAATGTAAACACTCAGAGATTACACTATTCAAATACCCACACCACTACAGATATAAAACAACAACAAAATACGCTACTGCACTCGCTGACTGTTCAAACGCTACTAACGACCACTGTTTACAAAATGTAAACACTCAGAGATTACACTATTCAAATACCCACACCACTACAGATATAAAAACAACAACAAAATACGCTACTGCACTCGCTGACTGTTCAAACGCTACTAACGACCACTGTTTACAAAATGTAAACACTCAGAGATTACACTATTCAAATACCCACACCACTACAGATATAAAAACAACAACAAAATACGCTACTGCACTCGCTGACTGTTCAAACGCTACTAACGACCACTGTTTACAAAATGTAAACACTCAGAGATTACACTATTCAAATACCCACACCACTACAGATATAAAAACAACAACAAAATACGCTACTGCACTCGCTGACTGTTCAAACGCTACTAACGACCACTGTTTACAAAATGTAAACACTCAGAGATTACACTATTCAAATACCCACACCACTACAGATATAAAAACAACAACAAAATACGCTACTGCACTCGCTGACTGTTCAAACGCTACTAACGACCACTGTTTACAAAATGTAAACACTCAGAGATTACACTATTCAAATACCCACACCACTACAGATATAAAAACAACAACAAAATACGCTACTGCACTCGCTGACTGTTTCAAACGCTACTTGTTTTGTTTACCTTCCCGCTTGTTCCCCCACGGTACTTATTTGACAGAAGGCTGAGTGGCCTGGAAGCCGTTCCGGACGTTCAGCTTCGAGGAAAAACTCTCGGCTTCAGTCAGTCTGTAGTGAGCTCTCGGAGCAACAACTTCCCGGTAGTTTACGTTTCCTGGTGAAGTCATAACCGGAGCTAGCTAAAAGGTCGTGGTAAACAAATAGTGTGAGTGTATGGTAGACTCAATAGTTTATCAAGAAATACAATCTACTGTGTTCTCGGTGAAATCAATCGATTAGTAATCGTGCTCATCTAACATTCGAGTCCGTGTGACCGTCCCCCACAATGTTCGGTGGGATGTACGGCGAAGGTGGAACTGGTGGTCTTCAGGACCACATATCAGAACTTGAAAATCATAGTGGCACGCCACCGGTCGGTAATTGCAGCCGCGTTGAACACAGTCAGCAACCAACAAACTGATGAAGCCATTCCAACCGAGTCTGTGAATTGTCAGTACAGTGTGGTGCCAAGACGATCCCATGCTTGGAAGCCAAAGCATAAGTGTCAAGCTGCTAAACGCCAGGTACCAACAGAAGAAGATGTAAGAAAATCAACCCATGCCAGAGAAAGTCGCACGGCTCTCAGCGATACATTCAGCAGTTCAGCAGCCGATGTCTACTGTCAAAACACCAACAACGTCAGCAACTCCAGTAGCACCAGTAGTACCAGCAACAACAGCAACACAAGCGGCAACTGCACCCTCCATTTCCGGCAGCAGTCTACAGGACGCGCAGCAGAATACATCAAGCTACAGGTACGACGCAAGCGATAACGGCCCATTTATAGTTTTTGTAGAGGGGAAGGAGAAGAACATAGGCCGGTTACATCCAATGGTTATAGGAAAGCTACTACGTGAGCAAGGTATCCTAAGATCAAATCATCTTTTGAACATCACGAGTTCTGGTCGTAATAGAATAAAAATTGAAACAAACAGTAGTGCGGCGGCAAATAGCCTCGTAACATCGGAAGTCTTCGCTAGAAACAATATGGTGGCTTACATCCCAAAGTTCATGGTACACAAACAGGGTGTAATTAGGAACGTGGACATCTCCCTGAGTGACATAGAAATACTCTCAGTGATAGAATGTGAGGCCCAAGTAGTAGGTATCCGACGGTTCAATAAAAAAGTTGTAAAACAAGGTAAACAGGAACTTACACCACTTCCCGTATGTGTATTAACATTTAAATCTCAGCTGCTGCCTAAATTTGTCTACATCCACGGGGTTCGCTGTAATGTTGAGGTTTATATCCCATCAGTTACCCAGTGTTACAAATGCTTGCGTTTCGGTCATGGGAGCAATCAGTGCCGAAGCCAAACGCGTGTGGTTTTTGTGCATCCGATCATAGCATTGAGTCATGTCCTAAAACGTCCCAACCTAAGTGTGCTCTGTGCTCTGGCCAACACTTAGCCACAGATCGACTGTGTCCCGTATATCAGAAGACGAGAGCCATAAAGCAATATATGGCGTTGAATAATGTCAGCTATAGCGAGGCCACAGCTATACATGAGAATAGACCCTACGCTCAAGCTGCAGCCAACATCAACTTGCAGTACAATAGTCCAACTGAATTTCCGCCTCTGCCGGTCATGCACTCTTTTCCTGTCAACAACTACCAACAACCAACCTACCAGCTAGCCTCATTTGATAATAGGCCATACACAAGGGCGGCAGCAACCCCTCCACAGATTGTCTCCCAATCTCCGGTACTGTCTAGACAACAGAACATGTCGCTGTTCCCTGAGGACAACCCCGCAGAATAATCAGTCCAAGCCACTGCATGGGACAAACCCAGTCCCACTCAGACGAGACAACATGGTACCTCCGGGAATTAATTCAAAAGTCGTCCGACCTCAACAGATCACGACACATAGCAATACAAATAACTGGAAAGATTACCAGCAATATCACATTCCTAGCCAAAGACCAACGGTGCCCTTACAGAGTAATTTAACCAGCACCGTCAATAACATGGAGGATCCTCCAGCCACATCAGACAGGCATCGCTAATAGAAATAATGCTTAATTTCATTACCATGCTGCTACAGCAGATACAATCTGGAGGAGGGACACTCCCAATCGACGCAATAAGGGATAATATTAGTAGGATTATAGAATCCACAAGCAACCTGCACGGTACAGAGGAAGAAAGAGTGTTAACCTCTCAGGATAATGGAGAAGATTTTGCAGTGGAACGCACGGTCTATTATGTCAAACAAGGAAAGCCTTATGCAGTTTTTGCAAGGAAAATGCTATCCCCATCTGCACTGTGGACGGAAACATGGCTAAAACCCGAGGAGAGATTCACATTTCCAGGCTATAACACCATTCGCCACGACCGAGAGGATGGGTTCGGTGGTGTTGCCATCCTAGTACATTCCAATAGACACTTCACCAAAGTCTCATTGGATTTACGAGGAATCAATAAAGAATGTAGTGCAATTGAAACCTCTCTCAGAGGCCAGCGTTGTACAGTGCTGTGTCATGGAATACCGATATCTAAAGAGACCTACAATACATTTTCAACAAGTTAATAATCCGTTAATTATCACCGGAGATCCTAAACGCCCCACCACCCAATATGGGGCTGCTCTACAGAAGATAGACTGGGTAGGGATATAGTACAATTAATGGAAGACAGTAATTTAATACTACTTAATGATGGATCACCAACAAGAATCAGTAGACCAACAGAATCTCCTTCCACGGTAGATATCACCCTTGCGTCACCAAACATCGCCTTGGTCACAGACTGGTCTGCAATCCAACATCCCCTTGGCTCAGACCACTTGCCACTATTGCTGTCCTTCCCAAACACAAAACAACAGCAATCGATGAGATATCCAAACTATAAATGGAATATAAGAAAAGCAAACTGGCAGCGGTATAGAGAAGCAGCAACACAAGAATTTGCAGGTTTTGAAATGAGCGGTGATGTAGAGAGTGACTATCACAACTTTGTAGGAAAAATTGAAAACGCGGCCTATTTCACCGTTCCAGTTACGCGCCCCTTCACTACACGGAAACATACAAACACAGCAGATGTTGGAAGAAAGGAAGGAAGCATTACGCATATATCGGAGGTCGGCAACAGATAGTAACTTCCTTGCTCTCAACAAGATCCAAGCAAAAGCCAACGTCTTTTCAAAGAAAAAAAGAGAATGGCCTGGAAAGAATTATGCTCCACTCTAAATAAAGACATGCCCCTAAGAAGACTATGGGAGAAAATTAGAACATTTACAAAATCTCAGCAGACATCCAAACCCGAGGTAGAACCAACGGAAGCCGTTCTGGAAGAAATCCTAATGTCGTTAGCGCCTCCATGGGCGGAGCAGTCTGTTTCACCAAGAGATAACAACGATAACAGCCACTGCAAATTTCTTATGCAACCATTCGTCGTTGAAGAACTTAACCGGGCATTATCTGAAGGTAAAGGAACAGCCCCCGGTCCAGATAACATTGCCTATCCAATGCTTGGCAATCTACCTCCACTCCCAAACTGTTGCTCTTAGAGATACTTAACCAAGTCTGGTTAAAGAGCATAGAAATAAAAGAAATGAAGACAGCAAGAATAGTTGCCGTAAGATCCTTAAGTGCCGGACAAACCAACATCCTATAGACCAATCCCATTACTATCGTGTGTGTACAAATGTCTAGAAAAACTGATTAAATCACGGCTTGAATGGTGGTTTGAAAATCACTCGTTCCTACCGCGTCTTCAGTTGGGGTTCAGGAAAGGCACAGGAACTACAGAAACACTCGCCCCACTTGCTGGTCGACACTCAGCTATCTCTAGTAGAAACAAATACATGGTTGCGGTGTTCATGGACTTAAAAAAGCATATGACAACGTAGTTTTGCCGATACTAGTGAAGAAGATGATAAAAATCGGGGTGCCCCGAAGATTCGTGACGCAATTGCACACACTGCTGCGGAATAGGTGGCTAATTGTCAAGAAAAATGGCAACATTTTGGGTCCTCGATGTGTCAATAAAGGTCTGCCCCAAGGATCGATCCTAGCCCCGTTTCTGTTCAATATTTACACGGCCGACTTGCATCTGATAACCCAAGAGAAGCAACACTATTACAGTATGCAGACGACCTATGCATTTATACCGAAGCGGACTCAATCGAAGAGTATAGAAGAAGGCTAAGCAGGACATTACAACAATTACAAAGCTGGCTTTTGAACAACGGTATGGAGATATCCGCTCACAAAACAGCCGCCTGCATCTTTACTAGACACAGAATACCTACTATGACGAGCATACGAATAGGCCCATATACCTGCCCAGTTAAGCCCCACGTCAAGTACCTTGGCTTAACTATTGGCAATAAATTGAAATGGTCGGCTCATATAAGAAACATACTTACCAAATGTGAAGCATCAGGCAATCTAATACGAGCCACAACAGGAGTATGGTGGGGCACCAAACCCACAGTTGCAATCCACCTCTACAGGGCTCTCGTACGACCCATCCTAGACTACGGGAGTATCTTCTTTGGATCGGCGTCAGACAATACGCTATCCAAACTCAGTAGACTACAATACAAAATTCTGCGTTCCTGCCTTGGGGCCATGGGTTCGACCCCTACTAACTCTTTGCTGGTAGAAGCTAAGGAGCCTCCATTGCACCTTAGAAGGCAATACCTCGCAACGAAAGCACTTCTGAAGTGGTCGCAATTCCGAGAAAGCGAATTGACTGAGAAAATCTCTCAGCTGATGCTGCACTGCGTCACTAGCAGATACTGGTTTAACAGGACGATGCCGTGCATAGTAGTAGCCTATATCGACGTACAACCACTACAGAAGCAAATCACTAAGTCATGGCATATAGGATGTTACACCACAAACTATTTATTAAACATTCAGTTAGACCTCTGCCATCAACGAAACTCTCAGGCTATCACTACAACATTGGCACAGCTCAAAGCGCAATGGGGAGAACCTTTAATATATTACACGGATGGATCTAAGTTCGCAGACGCGGTAGGATGTGCATGCGTTGAAACATTCACAAACAGGTGCGGGAAATACAAGCTACCTCAGTCTGCAAGCATACTGACAGCGGAACTAACGGCGATCTTAGAAGCCTTACGGAATGCCAGCCACTCCGAACGTAAACCAGTTGTTATCCTCTCCGACTCAATGTCGGCAATGCAGCTCCTACAGCACCACACAACTACCACCCATCCAAATCCTGTGACCCTCGAAATTATAAACTGGATATCCATACTAGAGAAAAGGGGCCAGCCAGTCACTATGGCGTTGATCAAAGCACATTGTGGGGTAGTGGGAAATGAAACAGCAGATGCGCTTGCCAAGGAAGGAGCCTATAATGGCGAAGTGAAACACCTTGATGTACCCTACTCCGATAACTTTAGTTATTTCAAAACAAACTGATGACTGCTTGGGAGGCAGACTGGAACACAGAAGCCCATACAAAAAGACGATTCTACAAATCTGTACAGCAACATATCCCTACTAAACCGTGATTTGACAAAAGCACATTCCCCAAAAAATTAGTAACAACGATAATTAGCCTGAGAACAAATCACGGGCGCTGGCGTCAACACCTCCATCGCCTGAACCTAGTTGATAAACCGACCTGTGACTGCGACAGCAATCAAGATGAAACCCCAGACCACATATTTTTTGGCTGCTTCAAATACACCGCGGCTAGCGACACTGTCGTAAGTGCCTTGGTAAGGGAGGGACAGCAACTGCCTTCATCAATACCAACCCTTCTAGCCTCAAATAACATAAAAGTATACCGGATTCTGTACAACTTTGTCGCCAGTAACAACATAACGGTCTAACAAAACTCAGACTATGGTAAAAGACGGAAATACCCATATTCCATCGAAACCTGAGGATCAAGACAATTTGTTCCTACATATGTAAATGTTGGTTCACAAGTAAATATCTAAATATGCATATAATTAAACATGTAAATAGTCAAATTGTTAAATACGAAAAGGTGTAAATAGGTAAATGTATAAATACAAATGTATGTGACATGGGTGTATGTTTACCTAACTATGTATATACTGAAATATGCAAATAGTTAAATATATGAATAGGTAAATATGTAAATATAAATGTATGTTACAAGATTGTGTGACTATTTCAAATGTACATAGTTAAATAGGCAAACTGTAAAATATGTATATAGTTAAAGATGAAAATACCCAAAAATGTAAACATAATGTACGTAGCTTGGCTGCATGGCTACTTGCCAAATGCTATAAATAAAAAAAAAAAAACTCGGCTTCGTCCGGGCCCTGTTCAGCCACTCTACCACCTGATCTGAGCGGCTGCCCAAAGTAAACATACGTATATAAAAATCTAAAGTGTTGCAGTTTTCGTTTTGTCAAAAAAAACTATATATTACAGGAATTAACTGAGATGATGCTAAGATCTGGTACAATGTAATACAGCAGTTACTGGTAAGCTAGTATGAACAAGTTTGCTTAGACTGTTCCTAGTTAATAACCTGCACTCATTTTTCGACGTATATTTGAGATACGCGCTTTTTGTTATTTTTGTTTAGCTCGTTGCTCTTCTCCCGAATTAAATTTTGTTTTTTAGGTACCTTTCGGCTTTTTCAGCCACTAAGCCAGCTTTACAATGTTTGATACTGAACTTTCTAGTGTTCATCATTTTTGCCACCTTATATTATTATTTCCCAAATATTTTTGTTTGGCGTAGTAAGGACAACACAAGACGGACGTAACACTTAATTAAAACCACCAATCCCAGAGGCCGGACTAGAACCGGTGACCTCAGCAACTCGAGGCCAGCTCGCTAACACCGCGTAGTAGTTTCAGCCACAGTGATAAACGTGGTAGCTTATTTAATAATGGGATGCAGATGGTTGGTACGGATGCGGCATCAGACGCCGTTCGATATAATAATGAGAACATGTACTGATCATTTGTAATTAAAAATAGACTTACACATTAGCGGAACTTTCAGAAGTGAAGTAAATGACTTTTGTCCTTTCGACCATATTAATTCGTTGCTTCGAATTAATATTGGTCGCTTAAACGAACACGGATACAATAATAATAATAATAATAAATAATAAAAAAAATCACGTAGCGCCATAATCTGTAGAAAGATGTATAATGGCGTTGGTAATAATCTTCTGTTAGCAGATCCAAGGTATAATTTGCAGGGGTTTTTAAATGTACAACCAAATAGCTTACCCATCAAACAATTATTTTCTTTGCCTTACTACTCGAATCTCTTGATTAAATATATCACAAACGAAAAAAAATGAGGTGATATTTCTGATGTCAAATTTAAAAATTAAGAAATGGAATTCTTCGATGAAAGAACTAATTCTGATCTAGAGTGGTACGGAGCTTTTAGTATTGCTGAAACAGGACTGCGACTAATTTTGTATCAACATATTATTGGACAGAACGTAGACTCTAGTCGGTTATCTCAAACCATATCATCTCCTCTTAGAATTGTTTATTCAAAATATTTCTCATCTCCAATTTTTTTAGCTTATCGAAGGAATAAAAAAGTAAAAGTTTTGAAAAAAAATTACATTAAAACAGGTCTGGCAGTATCTGCATACAAAAGCAATTGAACACGTTGGAGACGGGCGTAAATCTGCGCTTGCCTTAGAAAATTCCATAAATTTCTAATATGTGTTGAGCTCCGTATTTTATGATACTTGGATGAGAATTCTTAACAGAGGCTTGAAATGAGGTCAAAGTGAAAAGAAAGTCGAATATGTCAGTTTCCAAAACGTGTCATGTGATGATGATAGTGGACGCAATAACACGAGTATTGGAAAGAGATTGAACAGAAATTTTAGGTTAATAGCGTAATTATTCTGTATTTAATTGGACTCTGTTTCTAATGCTGTTATTCTGAGAATATTTTCATTACGTCTTCCATTCTAATATTATTTTTTACTAAGGTGACAGATATTTCACATAATGCTTATTAGACCAGATGACATGAAAAATGGTTCAAAATTTTCAGTATCACATCAATGGTTAAATTATTTAGCTTATTAAAATATTTCAATATCTTTACATGTTAAACAAGTTCCTGATTCAAATTCGGTATTGTGATTATTGTGCCCTTATGTAGTAAATTTCACGACAGCTGTGCAGGTTAAAAAAGGTTCGAAGACTGTACCTAATCTTAAAAGAATACTTACAAATGAACCATGGCAGTTCATAAGATCGTTAGTGACACTCCTACTTTGCTTTGATGAGTATTGGCCATAATGCAAACACCATGTGAAGTAAAAACTAAAAACGAAAAGAAAGGAAAAAAAAGGGGTCACGTACGAAACAATGAAGAAAACAAACGGCTGCAAGGAATATCTCGCAATCACATTATTATCTCTGTAATGGTTCACGAATTGGTAGTTTATGAAATATAGGGAAAAAAAAGCTTATTAAGATAAGGAGAAAACTTGTGGTGATATTAAGACCATCAAAATGAGATGATGGTCAGATTTTGACATTATTCACAAAAAATTTAAATTGTTCCAGCATAAATTTGAGAAAGATATATGGAAATTTATACATAAATTCATCTTTAGAAGGAAGTTTTGTTTAATTTTATTGGGAGCTAGTAATAAAATATGAAAATTATAATTTATATAGTACTAAAACAAAATTATATTTATTTCATAGAAACCATTTTCTGTATCAGAATATTTGTTTTATGAAATTTATAGAAACATTTAAAGTTGTATTTTAATTTAAATCTCTTCTCGTGTTTATAAAACAATTGTTGAAAAAGAGGAAATATTACACTCCAGTAAAAAATATTCACCACAGCCAAATGACTAGAACTTTGGATTTATTTAATATAAGCAAATATGAATGAAATTAAATATATATTTTCGTTGGAGCTTATTTGTGGGTAGATGACGGAAAAGTATAAATCCCCAAGAAGCACTACGAGAAAGAATCTTATAAGCGTCAACATCGCTTCTGGGAAAGCTATTTGGTGGAAGCTAATTAAACACTGTCGTAAATTTTTTCGCTCGTGCTAATTTGGAGAGGGTGTGGGAGAGTTTGTAGATTACAGTTATTATATTGAAGCCTCCTCCTTCCGTAATGTCGACAGCTAGAAGTTCTAGTTCAGTTGTTGGTGCCACTATGTTTCTAATACAGAAATTTATACCATGCATGTCCAAAATGGCCTATCTCCGTATCTGTTCTTTCTGAACTTCCTGTATATTTTGAAATGTGTAGCCATGATTCAGTTATCAACTCCACGTCAGCCTTTTGTTCTTTCATTATCCTTTGCAGAGCATTCCACTTATTTGTTTATCCTAGCCATCCTAAGCTGTTGTAGTTAGCGTCTCTATGGTAGAACAGCTGGACTCATCTCCTTTATTTCCTTTCATTTGCTGAGTTATAACTTTGATCACTGTTTTTACGATAATGGTAATCATCTCCTCATTAATTGCTGCGCTGTTTGTTTGTTAGTTTTGTGCCTCAATAGAATTCTCTGTCACCGGAGATTTTATTCTTTGGGATTGCTCACCGATTTGAACGTAATTTTATCCAAGTAGAGGGAGCTGAAAGTTTTCCTCTGCAAATGGGGAAAATCACTATGTCTGTGTGCATCTCTAGATACCATAGATGCTCTGTTATCTAATACCCACTTATTTCTTCTTGACGTTTACTGGTTGGACATGTTATATCGTTGCTACATGATCACCACTGCAATTTATGTATCTGAGCTAGTCGTTGTTAAAGTCGTACATGTTTGCTCTTCTCCCCAACTTGCATATCTTTCTTTTCTTTTACAACTATTTTCAATGGACTAAACCTCATACATTTGAAGCATTGAGTTACAGAGAAAATGTAGGATGTAACCTTAATTCTTAGACAGAATATTTTGACTTGTTCATGCAGGTACTGGCTGTCGAACGAAATCTGAACTATTTGTAGAGATTTTGTTTCAATCTAGACATTTAAGTGCATTCTTTTTTTTAAAAAAAAACAAAAAAAAACGGACTACTTCATTAGCCGGCGCAGCTGATTTAGTATTGAGTTTTAGCTCTTCATATGTCTACTGGTACAAATCTGACGACATTTCTCCGCTCCAGTTTACTTGCCGTTATGAAAGTTTTTATACCCAGTGTAGTGTTGTTGCTTATAAATCGGTTAGCTAAATCTGTCTCTAAGAAGCCCAGAAACACTCTGTTTTTATATTGGTAGATTATGTGTATAAGTCCACGAATCTTATTGTGTAACATCAATTGGCTGAGGCATGGTTCCTTCAGCTATTGTCTCTATTACCACTATAAAAGTGCCTTCCAATTGAACTTTACACAGTCTATTCGTTGGAAACATGTGTGATTTTTAATATTATGTCTAATCGTGGTGTTATCCTTTTCAATCGCTCTGCTAAGCACTAGATAGGTTTTTAACAATATAAAGGTTATTTCTAAACGAGAGTATTAAGCAATCGTTGTTACTGTAAACAACCAAAGAAGCTACCCGAAATATAAATTTCTGTTATATCCAGATTCTTACTACTGCAATCTGTAAACAGATTGTATTACGGATTTTTTATATAATATTTTATATAATATATAATTTTTTATATAATATTTCATTTACAGCTCCGCTATCAGTCAACAGAATTGATTGCTATAGGCAAATAACCCCATCCCCTCCCCGTAATCGCTACTTCATACCTCATAAAACATTTATCACTTGCAAAAAAAAAATTCCTTTATTTATCAAATGCATCCATTTTTGAGCAGTTAAACGTAATGCACGATTACTAAAACATACGTTTAGCCACCCAATTAGAAAAAAGACTGTCAGGCTTCTGATTCGTACCTAAATGTTAATTAAAGCGCTGGGTTGATTTATACCTAAAATAATTTCAGTTACATGCTGAGAAATGTTTGTACCACATTTACGGTTATCGTCTCAGCCTTCAAAGGAAACTGTATACAAATTTAGAATATTTTTACAAAAATAAATTTTTAATGTTAGAAACAATTTATAGTAGCAAAAACCAACATACACAGGAAAATAAATATTTGTACCGAACTGGAATCAACCCGCAAGGTTTCGAACCAAAATACCACGGCTTATCCCTTAACACTTTTTATACTTACTCCGTACCAAATTTCATGCAGATTAGTTGAGATATTAAGCCGCGATTGAGTCCCATAATCCATATATCCATTTATGCAAACTTTCACATTTATATTATTATTAAAATTCAGTTTTCGGCAAAGCACTGGAGACATTCGAAAACACCACGACATCAATATGCGTAATAGATGTGCGGTCTACTGCTTCGTTCGCAAACACATAGTTCACCAGGCTGCAAACGTGGGACTGTTGCTGACGAAAATCTCACTGATCTGGAGATGTCGAAAGGGCAGATATTACGGAAAATGCTTGTGTTTGTTATAATGAAAATTCTTGATATATCTAAACTAAGAATATTGTAACGTTTATAAACTATTAATTGAATGCAGTTCGTGGTGTAGTTAAGAAGATATAATCATGATACAGTCGGCAACTGTCGTCAATAGAGTTTTTGGTGATTTAAGATTCCTGAAATTAAAAAACATAAGGAACAGAAAGGATTTCAGACCACGTAAATGAGCCAAGTAAATTCACATTATATTTTTAACTAAATCTTTCTTTCCACGCAGGCTCACAGATCGATGTTTATCAAAAAGTAAACAGAAGATCCAGAGCACACAATGTTAATTACACTACTGGTAACTTTTTATATCATCTGTTAACTGTTCGGTTCAAAATACTATATACCACTTATGTAAACACTTCGAAGAAAGTTTCCTTCAATTGTTCAGTTTAATAAGGCCCTAATCATGTCTCCTTTAATCGTTGCATACATGTTACATGATCCTACCACTCGTCGTCAACAATTTAACCACGGTTTCTGTAGCGATCCCTGACACAAATTAAACATCTGACTGTCTTCACTTTTTCGAATGAACTAACATATCTTCCTAAAGGGATAAGAAATAATTCAAATATTTTCTAGGGAACGCTGCTACGCAAGTTGACTAAACTAACTTTTCTTCCCCATGCGAACCATTCTCTCTGGATTAATAAGAAACAATTCAAAACTTTGTATTAAGGTTCTGCTGTAACGCATCTAATCACTGACGAAGTTAATCGGCTCTTAACGCTTCACTACAACTCGTCGACCATTTTAAACACAGAAGTTAACACTGGATCTCAGACGACACACTGAGCCCTCAAGGATTGGGAAACTCCTGGCTGCACTTCACCTATCTCTGGCCGAATAACTTTTACGGACCAATATTTATTCCCTGAAATGACATATTAATCCAACCACCATGCAAGTCGATATTCACTTCCAGTAAATGCTTCAGGAACGAAATTGCTAAATGACGAGAAGCCACAATCTCACATGCTGACCCCTATTCAGACGTTTTATGAAACATCGCTATCTGATGTAAAGTTGCTGGCTTGTGCATGGGAAGCGTTTTGAGCACTGAAATCCTCTGGTGCATTTTACCCTAGTGACATATACAAACATTGCGTCACGATCAAATATATCTGTAGTGACTCAAAGGTCCTCAAATAAAGCTCTGAAATGAGGTCAAGTATCCTTACAATGTGTAGATTTCATTACGAATACGCCAAAATCCTATCTAGACATGTTTTTCGAGTATTTAGATTACTTAATTCCTCTTGGCTAATAAACTCCTATTTTACTTTGCGTTAGAGCGCAAACGTTATCGGCTAACGCAGGGTGTCTGTAAATATGTTTGGGTATCATTTCAACCGAGAAAGATCCTTTTGTCTACAGTGAGTTTATTCCATCAGAATAGATTAATGCTATGCGCTCAGTTGTCGTGTTATTATAAATGCTGTGTGTCGAGTTGATTAGATTATCTGCAAGCTGTAAAGATATTTCTCGAACCTCAAGAGTAGCCTGTTGCAGGCGCCATGTGATACTGCCCGCTAGCCAAGTAGTGCAGACATTCGCTAGGCTTGGCAGGTGGCAGTCCATAGGTATCTTCCCTGTATCCCAGCAGGACTCTCTCTCGTCTGCAGCGAGTTTGCTCTGCATTTCTCTGTATTCATTTCCGCTGGTGCGTATTCCTGCACGCAGCAGTTTTTCTCTACCTAATGTGGAAAACATCTGAGCTACGTTGGACGGCAAACAATAGCCTGCCGCGAAGTTTTAAAGCGTGGGAGCTGAGTGCTCCTGTTTTTGCGGAACACCCACTGGACTGCTTTGTGTGTAAATATTTTCAGTGACTTCAGTGAGAACTCGGTCTGTGTTAGTTTTTCATTTTCTGTTTTCACTGAACTGTGCGATACCACTTTTGTACTATCAAATATCTTTGGTTGAATATTACTTGCTTCAGCGAAAGAAATCTTATCACTTTTAGATTATTACTACCCCATTACAACAATTTGTATAATAAAACGAATACTTAAGAAAAGACTTTGGACTGAACTTAAACCAAATTTACATAAAAGTGATGGAATGATGGCAAATAATGGTAAATAAAATATAAATGTAGGATCAGATGCGATAGAGGAAGTAAGTGAATTCTGATACTTAGGAATTAAAATTATTATTGATGGCCGAAGCAGCAATAGCACCAGCGAAAAGGCCTTCAAGATAAAGAGAAATCTTTTAGTTTGAAATAGTGTTCAGAAATAACTTTTTAAAACTCTGTGTGGAGCACGACACTGTACTGTAGCGAAGCATGGACTTTAGGAATACCAAAAAGAAGGGAAAATTGAAGCATTTGAAATGTGTTGCTGAAAATTAAGTAGACAGATAAAGTATGAAATAAAAGTGTTTTGGAAATTATAGGTGGGAAAATAAATTTGTGGAAGAGTCTTACATAAAGATGGTACCGTCGGAGGAAACAACTCTACAGATAGACAAAAATTAGAATATTTGAAGTAGATAGTTGAAGATGTAGGTTGCAAATGGTACGTTAAGATGAATAGGTTAACGCAAGGTAGGAATGACTGTATAAAACCGAGAGACTGACGGAAAATTGTTTGAAATAACGCATAAAAAATCCAACAGTCGGGATGTGTATGTAACAGAGATACTAAAATAGGAATTTAGTAATTATCGACGAATCAATTCTACAATTTGTTTATGGAGTCTTGGAGAATCCTGAGCGTTGTGTCCCCAGTGTGCATAAAAATACAAAGTTATCTCACTGCACAACGCGTCATCTTACGATGGAATTCAAGCGACTAAGGGCAATGAAACTGCGTGAATACTTAACATCAAGTCTGAAGTTAAGAGCTGACTGCATTTCGAACAATTTTCAGCACGTACTGCGGTTTTCACCCGTCCCCGTCGCGTTGTCAACCAACGATTTTGAAAAGTGGCGCAGCAGTCCGGGGGCGAAGAGAAATGGTGTCACGGATCGTTGGCCTTGAATCCCTGCTGAGTGCGAGTTCAACTGGAAAGTCCGAGATTACTTTTTACGGCTAACCCCCAGCAGAAACGACTTGTCGGCTCCTCGTTCCTAACAAAGAACTTCCCTCTATTGCCAATGTCTTACAAGAGATTTCAACCGCGCATAAAATCGTTTATAACGGCACAATCGATAACTCGACGATTTTGACGCTGGTGTTGACTTTGTAGACAAACAGACCGTAAATTAAAATAAAGTATCTCGGTATCTGTACCACTTAATCCATGTATGAATGTCAGGAAAGCGCTACACTATTTTTTCCTTCTGTAATATAAAATATTTATTCGTATGAAGCTATTCTTTAACATATTGCTATTGATATTTGCATTTATTTCTCGATTAATAGTTCAAAAAACAATGAACTACTCCTTTTTATGTTCTGATTTGTCAGAGGAATTCAGTTCAGTAAACTTTTTCGAAGTTTTTTTAGAAACAGATATAAATAAAAGTGTAAAAATCAGATACCTTTAAACCGTTACTTGTGATTTTTTTATGAACACTTCATTTAATTGGTCTACACAACAGTGTATTTACAACTGTGAGCCAACTATTTACAATAAAGCCAAACATGTTTGTAGATTTAATAATTTCGTTGTTTTTTAATGTAACGATTCCTATTTCATTTTTCTGTAAGTTACGTAGTCTCCTGCACACATCTCCGAAATAAATTCCTGTTTGAAACTAACAAGTAATCATCGTTCGCAAAATAATAATAATGATAATCATAAAATATAAACAACAACTAAGATTTTATACCTTTCATTCGCTATTGCTAACGCTGTTATTCGAAGAAAAGGTGCAATGCAAGTATGCAAGCCAAAGATGAAGAACGCAGCTTTCCTTTCATCTTGCTGATGCGCTTTGGAAGCGCATGCTCCTTGAAAGAAATTATTTGTCTAGTAATACATTAGTTCATGCGCATAGTGCATCCAGTGATGATGAATTAAAGGAAGATATACCGCGAGTAATCTGACTCTCCATTTATTCTGCCTTTTCTTTGTCTATGATGTAATAGTCTTTGAAAGTAATTTAAAGACCAAGAACATTTTTTTAAAAATCTGTATTATTATTATTATTATTTTTGAATAGGTCTACTTAATGTAGTGTATTACACTTGAGGTCACTACTTACTTACTCTCTGCGTCCAGGAAAAATGTCCTCAGAATCTTCTCACCTAAAATTCATCGGCTTTAATCGTCTTTTGCTTCAATTAGGTCTTTGTAAGAGCAGATTGTTGCCATTCTGTCGCATCTGAATAGCTGTTCATGACCCTGCACTTCCCTGCAGTAACATCCGTGATCGTCCTCGCATTCCCATTTCAACATATTAGTTTTATTTTAAAGACCTCAGAGCTGAGTCGGTTCAATGTCCGCCAAGTAGGAAACTGTTCCTACATTTCAGGCGGGGAACGGGAATTTCTTGGATGTACATGATGTCTGGTGTAGGACATTTGTTTTGTTCCTTCCTTCTCTCCTATCACTCTTCGTCTGATATCTAGTGGAGCTATGCCGGTTAGGGGGTAGATTTTTTTTAGGGCTGTTGGTCTTAGGCAGCAGGTCACAATTTTCTCACTGTTTCATTTGGCGCTGTAGCTACCTGCCTGGTGTGTCCAGATGACTCCCAAACCGGTGATGCATATTGAGGTAACTGAAAATCCGGTTCCAATTATACTCAGGAGGTTTTTTAGATGGAAAAGCAGTTTATTTATAATTAAAAAAGACTCAAGAATATTACATAAAGTTTAATATTTCTTTACCTGCTTTGATTATTTCCCCCTTATGGTGTATTCCATTAGTCTTCACTTGAACTCCTATCCCATCTACCATTTTTGGAAATTTTTCTCTAATGATAGATTGTTTCAATTTGTTCACTTCCAATCTGTTCTAAATGTTGCTTCTTAGTTCTCTTGAATTTCAGCCAAAATTTCATAGTTATCAGATTGTGGTCAGAGTCTATGTGAGCTCATTGATATGCCATACAGTATGAACTTGATTCCTGTATCTCTGTTTGACCATGATATAATCTAGCTGATATCTAACTGTATCCCCTAGATGCTTCCAGGTGTATATCCTTCATGCAAGATTCTTAAATAGTGTGTTTGTGACGACTAGTACATATTTTATGCAAAATTCTACGACCCTTCTTCTTCACTCATTTCCCTCTCCTAGTCTCCTAGACCAAAACATCTTCCAGTACTGCCCTCGTTTCTTTTTCCGGCTATTGCTTTACAGTTAGCCTGATTATTAGATTTGTCTCCTCCTGCACATTTTAGATTAATTCTTCAATTTGGTCCTGTATATTCTCTATTTATTCATCATATTACCATCACGTCGGCAAATACACCTATATTAAAGTAATTGGAATAGGCTTAGTTCCTACCTTCATCAAAATAACCCATTCACTAAACTGTTTGTAATAACTCACCCCTTTCCCTACACTCTTCATCTTTATAAATCACTCACCAGTAACTCCACTGACAGCCTTTGTGATAATTAATCTATGTCCTTCAGGTCAGAAATCCTGTGCATCTTTCCACTTAATATCACTAATCACAACAACATCTAGCTTAAGTCTTTTCATCTCCTTTTTTTCTAATCTACCTGTCCTTTCCAGACTTCTAACATTCCACGCTCCGACTAGTAGACTATCCTATCGTCTACCTGGAAGATTGCAGACGTTTTCGCTGTATGCTAGAGGACTGTAAGAAGATAGTCTAAGGCACTTAAAAGTGATTGGTATTAAATTTCTTGAAAACACTTACAATGTATGTTGTCGTGTTCAGTAACACGTCTCAGTACGAAGGAGCAAATTCCATCAGGAAGCCTGCTGAATTTGGAATTAATGACGAAAAGACATCAATTAGCTAAAAGGTTTTTCCTTAAAAATGTGTTTTAATAGTTTAATGAAATTAGTCCTGAATTTGGAATTAATAACGGAAAGATACCAAGGAGTAAAGGCCTTTTTCCGTATGAGGTATTTTGTGAGCGTGACTGGAATAAATTATTGGAGAACACACGGATAAAATTGCTCAAATAGTTAATTAAATTAAAGTGAAAATTCGTAAAACACAAAGTAGGAGTGTAGGGAACATTGTCACAGGGTGTACGCTCCATCTCAATTAATGATATACAAACGTATTAAGTTTTATATTTTATGACATGGTATTGGAACGAAATAAACCCGAATATGTGATCTCAATTTTATAAACTCCTATATTTCTTCATTTTAGAAATCAAACTTAACATTATTATCGAAGCTGATTTACTAAACGGTGATACCTCTTTGGAGTTAATCTTCGCTTGTGACTTTGAATAACTAGTGTTGTTTATACAATTGAATGACAAATAGCGATTCCATATATTGCCTGATTAGTAATTGCTTCGTTATTTATCATACAAAATACTACTATAAAAGTACATTCTGTAAAGGACGTTTACAGAGCGTGGATATGGAACTGAATATAAAATAGTATCCCGAGTGCAATTGGAACTGTCTCAAGTGACTATACGTCGACAGCAAACACTGTTGGTTTTAGAGGCATTGAAAAATTTCAGTAGTAAAATTTATGGAAGAAAATCATCGCTGCTGGATAGTGAATTTATACGCTTGCTAATAATTATGACGGGATAAAAGCTGAATGACGGAGATGTTAGCAGCCGAGTTCGGTGTTGTTCGACTCGTGCTCGCCCGGCGCGGTGCCCAGCTGGCGTCTGGAGGAGGCGGGCGCAATGATCGCGCGGTCCCGTAATTGAGTCGAACCTTAATCCGGTCGCCGTGAGAAATTGCGGCCGCTACATCTTGCTGGAAGAGAACCAAGTTTCTGCTACTCCCCAGGCGGCACACGGGAGAGTGCGGTTCACTCTTCTTTTCTGGCGGCCATCCAATTTTCGTAACAGATAATGTCAAACCACAATCAATCGCATTCTTCAAAGGGTCTGCAACACCAAAAAATAATAGAAAATCCCATCTCAGTTATTAATTACTGCACAGTACAGGGGAGATTATTTTTCCTTATATATATAATGTAAGTAAACTCTAATCAGCAACCCTTGGCACTTGAGCCAACCATTCTAACGCTTACACTACCGGAGCTGGCATCAAAGGTAAGAGTTATCACTTTAAATTTGTCTTTCCCAGGACTAAGGCATAGGTAATAGGATATAAGGCCAATCTCTGGCTACTTGACCTAAAATACATATTCCTTACAGAATTTACAATGGTTGTACATCTCCATGGAATGTAAATTTTATTCGTTAGGAAAATTCTGCAAAATGTTGTGTACGCAATTAAAATGATAGATTTGGTATTCAAAATTCTAAGAGTCACGGAAGTAGGACCTTTCCACATTCTGCTCAGATGCAGGAAGGTTCTTCCCACATTTTGATTCATCTAGAATTTCTCACAAGAAGACCGCAACTGCAGTTTATGTTAGTGCCACAATCTTCAACTATGGGCAAATATTCTATTATCAGGGAGTATATTAGAACGTATATTAAGAAGAGATAGTGATGTTAAAATTTAAAAATCAATCAAAATAGTTTCAAATATGTGGTTTAGCAAAAGTAACATAAGCAAATATTGGGATAATTCAGAAACATTACTAACTTTGTTAAATAGCAAGGATTAAAATAAAGTTAGCCAGGTTAGACTATAAACAACCCCTTTTTCCGCAGAGTGGTTAATTTATTAAAAAAATATATATTTTCAACTATTTAATCTTCACAAGACTTAGATTTCCATACGAGAAACTTTGCAAAAGACCGGTAATAAAAACCTTTATCTAGGTGTTTTTTTTGTTTTTCCTTATGGCTTTCTCCCTCTTCGACGTCGAGGTTACTAGAGACGGGATAGGACCGGGAACAAGGAACGAGAAGGAATGCGGCCACGGCCTTTTGAAGGAATCATCCCGGCATTCGCCTGGAGTGATTTGGGGGAAACCATGAAAACCCCAAATCTGGATGCCGGAATGGGGATTCGAACCGCCGTTCTCCCAAATGCGAAGGAAATGGAAATGAAAATGAAATGGAAATGAATTCGGCCATGGCCTTTTTAAAGGATCGTCTGGTATTCGCTTGGATAGATATGGGGAAACCATGGAAAACCAAAATCAGGATAGGCAGAAGGGGATTCGAACCCGTGTCTTCCCAGGAGCGTTGCAACTCACTCGCGACGCTCGGTTTCTGCTCTACACGATTCAGACAAAACGCTTGTTCCATGCTATTCGATTAGTATAAGTTTTTTTAACTAAAAATGCAATTCAATAACAGGGTTATATTTTTATGAATTTTTCTCGCAAACCAACCGAGTAATACTATTAATTATACACAATATTTAGGCGACATAAAAATCTCCGTTGCTATCTTCAGGTGTTGTCGTAAGACTTTTTTTTGATAACTATGTTTTATTTAAAACGTCCAGCAATTACAATTTTTCTATACGGTTTTGTGATCTTAAGGTTATTGATTACATCGCTGATTACATCGCCTGTCCTGAGGTCAGTCCAGTTGGATTCCTCTGTAACTGAATTATTACTATATAACATGATAAAAAGTCAGGTATGAATTAAGATATTGATAAAAATAATAATAATGGTAATATAGTTTAAAATGTTTTAGTAGTAGTGTGACAGGGAAAAGGGTATAAGAACTTTATACAGCGTTCAAGGAGGGTGAGAAGGCATCTTGCCCGTCGTCGCTTAAGATGTCTTGTGGTAGCCGATACGATTTTAGACGAGGTTGCGTCGTTGATCTGCGGCCTAGATTGTAGTACTGTGTCCCAGGAGTAGCTTCTAGGCTATTTATAAAGATTTTTCAGAGTTCATAATGTACGTTTTAATAATCGGGAGACCAGATTCCCTGTGAAGTTGTGTGTTTCGTACAAACCATGGTGCTTTTAAAATAGTGCGGAGAAGTTTGTTTTGTAGGGACTGTATTCTTTGTAGTTTAGATGGAGCGGCTGTGCACCATACGGAGGATGCGTATAACATGGTGGGTCGGATCAGTGATTTGTAGAGTAACAACCCGCTTCCGATTTTAAGAGAGCTGCTCTTATTCAGTAGAGGATAGAGTTTGTAGATGCGATTATAGGTTTCGGATAGTTTCTGATTAATGTTGTAGTTCCATGTAAGTCTACGATCCAAGTGTAGTCCTGGATACTTTATTGCTTTATCTGCTGGATGGCACTCTATTTCATCGTCGTTGATTTTGAGTTTTTTTGGGATTTCTCGGATGGCGGAGTGTGAAGATTTTGGCCTCACATTTGGTAGTATTCAGCTTGATGTGCCATTTTTTCAGCCAGTCGGAGAGTATATTAAATGACTGTTGGATTTTTATTACTGCTACCTCGATATCAGTGTGTGAAGTGAAAATAACGGTGTCGTCGGCATACATGGAGGTACAAACAGTGCGGAATGTCGGGATGTCTGCCATGTATAAGTTGAATAATAGGGGTCCTAAGATAGAGCATTGTGGGACACCTGCTTGTGCAGTTTTTCTAGCAGACAATGTATTGCCTGTGCGTACAGAGAAGGTACGGTTTTTGAGAAAGCTCTCAATGATGGTAAGCAAGTACAGGGGAGTGTAGAGCTTCTTTAGTTTGTAGAGAATTCCGGGATGCCATACTCTGTTGAAGGCTTGGGCGACGTCAGCAAAGAGGGCTACTGTATGCCTCTTGCTTTCGAAGGCTTTCAGGATATATTCAGAGAGGCGTTGCAGCTGATGAACACATGAATGTTTTGCTCTGAATCCGAACTGGAAGGGTGGTATTGCGGAGATTGAGTCTAGGTAATTTGAAAGTCGTCTCTTGATTATATTTTCCAGTAGTTTAGAACAAGTTGTTAGTAGTCTTATTGGCCAGTAACTTGATGGGGAGTGTTTTGGTTTACCTGGTTTGTGAATAACAGTAATCACTGCATGCTTCCATGTGCAGGGAAAGTAGCAAAGTTTTAATATTGTGTTGAATAATGTTGCCAAGAATTGGAGGCCGGTTTTGTGGGAGATTTTTGTAAATCAGGTTCGGGATATTATCAATACCTGGTGATTTCTTAATCGGAAGACGTTTTATTAGTAAGGATAGCTCTCTTGCTGACGTGTACTTGATGCGACATTGGACAGTTTTGTGAAGTTTGCCTTGAGTGTGTTGTTGAAAAACTGGCATGGCAACGACACACGTTGTTACGTTGCCTAGCAGCATCTCTGACTTCATTAGACGCACGCAAAGCACAAAAAACAGAGCGTTGCTGACGAGCAGCCTCAATAACAGGTATCCACACATCACTGAGTTGGAAACCACAATCCCGGTTAACCAGATCAGACGCGAGGCGAATTTCAAACGCTTCTGTAACGACGCTGTCCAAGAAGCCTCTCGCATGTGTCAGCGCCTTAGTTGATTCGAAATCGAATGCATGTCCTTGTTCTAAACTATTTATTTATTTGTTTATTTATGGCATTTGGCAAGTAGCCATGCAGCCAAGCTGCGTACATTTTGTTTACATTTTGGGTATTTTCATCTTTATCTATATACATATTTTACAATTTGCCTATTTAGATATATACATTTGAATTAGTCATACAATCTTGTCACATACAGTACGTTTATATTTGCATATTTATCTATCGATATATTGAAATATTTGCATATTTCAGTATATACATATTTAGGTATACATACATCCATGTCACATACATTTGTATTTCTACATTTAACTATTTACACCTTTACGTATTTAACCACTTAATTATTTACATGTTTAATTATATGCATATTTAGGTTCGGTAGTTACTTGTGAACCAACATTTACATGTGTAGGAACGAATTGACTTGATCATCAGGTTTTGATGGAATATGGGTATTTCCGTCTTTTACCATAGTTGAGTTTTGTTAGACCGTTATGTTGTTACTGGCGACAAAGTTGTACAAAAGCCGGTATACTTTTATGTTATTTGAGGCTAGTAGGGTTGGTGTTGATGTAGGCAATTGCTGTCCCTCCCTTACCAAGGCACTTATGAGGGTGTCGCTAGCCACAGTATATTTGCAGCAGCCAAAAAATAAGTGATCTGGGGTTTCATCTTGATTGCTGTCACAGTCACAGGTCGGGTTATCAACTAGGTTCAGGCGATGGAGGTGTTGACGCCAGCGCCCGTGATTTGTTCTCAGGCGGAAGATCGTTGTAATTAATTTTTTGGGAAATTTGCTATTTTCAAACCACGGTTTGGTAGGAATATATTGTTGTAACGGATTTGTAAAATCTACCTTTTGTCTGCGCTTCTGTCTTCCAGTCTACCTCCCAAACAGTCGTCAGTTTGTTTTTGAAATAACTAAAGTGATCGGAGTAGGGAACATCAAGGTGTTTCACCTCACCATTATAGGCTGCTTCCTTGGCAAGCGCATCTGCTGTTTCGTTTCCCACTACCCCACAATGTGCTTTAATCCACGCCATGGTGACTGGCTGGCCCCTTTTCTCTAGTATGGATATCCAGTTTATAATTTCGAGGGCCACAGGATTTGGATGGGTGGTAGTTGTGTGGTGCTGTAGGAGCTGCATTGCCGACATTGAGTCGGAGAGGATAACAACTGGTTTACGTTCGGAGTGGCTGGCATTCTGTAAGGCTTCTAAGATCGCCGTTAGTTCCGCTGTCAGTATGCTTGCGGACTGAGGTAGCTTGTATTTCCCGCACCTGTTTGTGAATGTTTCAACGAATGCACATCCTACCGCGTCTGCGAACTTAGATCCATCAGTGTAATATGTTAAAGGTTCTCCCCACTGCACTCTGAGCTGTGCCAATGTTGTAGTGATAGCATGTGAGTTTCGTTGTTGGCAGAGGTCTAACTGTATGTTTAATTCTTTTATAAGATTATTATAGTTTGTGGTGTAACATACTATATGCCATGACTTAGTGATTTGCTTCTGTAGTGGTTGTACGTCGATATAGGCTGCTACTATGCATGGCATCGTCCTGTTGAACCAGTATCTGCTAGTGACGCAGTGCAGCATCAGCTGAGAGATTTCCTCAGTCAATTCGCTTTCTAGGAATTGCGACCACTTCAGAAGTGCTTTCGTTGCAAGGTATTGCCTTCTAAGGTGCAATGGCGGCGGCTCCTTAGCTTCTACCAGCAAAGAGTTAGTAGGAGTCGAACCCATGGCCCCAAGACAGGAACGCAGAATTTTATATTGTAGTCTATTGAGTTTCGATAGCGTGTTGTCTGACGCCGATCCAAAAAAAGATACACCCGTAGTCTAGGATGGGTCGTACGAGCGCCCTGTAGAGGTGTATTGCAACTGGGGGTTCGGTGCCCCACCATACTCCTGTTGTGGCTCGTATTACATTGTATGATGCTTCACATTTGGTAAGTATGTTCCTTATATGGGCCGACCATTTCAATTTATTGTCAATAATTAAGCCAAGGTACTTGACGTGGGGCTTAACTGGGCAAGTATATGGGCCTATTTGTATGCTCGTCATGGTAGGTATTCTGTGTCTAGTAAAGATGCAGGCGGCTGTTTTGTGAGTGGATATCTCCATACCGTTGTTCAAAAGCCAGATTTGTAGTCTTTGTAGTATCCTGCTTAACCTTCTTATACACTCCTCGACTGAGTCCGCTTCGGTATAAATGCAAAGGTCGTCTGCATACTGTAATAGTGTAGCTTCTCCTTGGGTTATCAGATGCAAGTCAGCCGTGTAAATATTGAACAGAAACGGGGCCAGGATCGAACCTTGGGGCAGACCTTTATTGACACATCGAGGGCCCAAAATTTTACCATTTTTCTTGACAATTAGCCACCTATTCCGCAGCAGTGTGTACAATTGCGTCACGAATCTTCGGGGAACCCCGATTTTTATCATCTTCTTCACTAGTATCGGCAATACTACGTTGTCATACGCGTTTTTTAAGTCCATGAACACCGCAACCATGTATTTGTTTCTACTAAGAGATAGCTGAGTGTCAACCAGCAAGTGGGCGAGTGTTTCTGTAGTTCCTGTGCCTTTCCTGAACCCCAACTGAAGACGTGGTAGGAGCGAGTGATTTTCAAACCACCATTCAAGCCGTGATTTAATCAGTTTTTCTAGACATTTGTACACACACGATAGTAATGTGATTGGTCTATAGGATGTTAGGTTTGTCGGGACTCAAGGATGGTTTCTTTACGGCAACTATTCTTGCTGTATTCATTTCTGTTATTTCTATGCTCTTTAAACCAGACTTGATTAAGTATCTCTAAGAGCAACAGTTTGGGAGTGAGAGGGAGATTGCCAAGCATGGATAGGCAATGTTATCTGGACCGGGGGCTGTTCCTTTACCTCAGATAATGCCCGGTTAAGTTCTTCAACGACGAATGGTTGTATAAGAAATTTGCAGTGGCTGTTATCGTTGTTGTCCCATGGTGAAACAGACCGCTCCACCCATGGAGGCGCTAACGACATTAGGATTTCTTCCAGAACGGCTTCCGTTGGTTCTACCTCGGGTTCGGATGTCTGCTGAGATCTTTCAAATGTTCTAATTTTCTCCCATAGTCTTCTTAGGGGCATGTCTTTATTTAGAGTGGAGCATAATTCTTTCCAGGCCATTCTCTTTTTTTCTTTGAAAAGACGTTTGGCTTTTGCCTTGGTCTTAGGGCGAGGAAGTTACTATCTGTTGCCGACCTCCGATATTTGCGTAATGCTTCCTTTCTTTCTTCCAACATCTGCTGACAATCTTCATCCCACCACACGGTGTTTGTATGTTTCCGTGTAGTGAAGGGGCGCGTAACTGGAATGGCGAAAGAAGCCGCGTTTTCAATTTTTTCTACAAAGTTGTGATAGTCCCTCTCTACATCACCGCTCATTTCAAAATCTGCAAATTCTTGTGTTGCTGCTTCTCTATACCGTTGCCAGTTTGCTTTTCTTATATTCCATTTATAGTTTGGATATCTCATCGATTGCTGTTGTTTTGAGTTTGGGAAGGACAGCAATAGTGGCAAGTGGTCTGAGCCAAGGGGATGTTGAATTACAGACCAGTCTGTGCCCAAGGCGATGTTTGGTGACGCAAGGGTGATATCCACAGCGGAAGGAGATTCTGTTGGTCTGCTGATTCTTGTTGGTGACCCGTCATTAAGTAGTATTAAATTACTGTCTTCCATTAACTGTACTATATCCCTACCCAGTCTATCTTCTGTAGAGCAGCCCCATATTGGGTGGTGGGCGTTTAGATCTCCGGTGACAATTAACGGATTATTAATCTGTCTGAAAATGTATTGAAGATCTTCTTTGGATAGCGGTATACCAGGAGACTTGTACATGACCAGAACTGTACAACGCTGGCCTCTGAAAGAGGTTTCAATTGCACAACATTCTATATTGATTCCTCGTAAATCCAATGAGACTTTGGTGAAGTGTCTATTGGAATGTACTAGGATGGCTACGCCACCGAACCCGTCCTCTCGGTCGTGGCGAATAATATTATAGCCTGGAAATGTGAATCTCTCCTCGGGTTTTAGCCATGTTTCCGTCACAGTGCAGATGGGGATAGCATTTTCTTGCAAAAACTGCATAAGGCTTTCCTTGTTGGACTTAATAGACCGTGCGTTCCACTGCAAAATCTTCTCCGTTATCCTGAGAGGTTAACACTCTTTCTTCCTCTGTACCGTGCAGGTTGCTTGTGGATTCTATAATCCTACTAATATTATCCCTTATTGCGTCGATTGGGAGTGTCCCTCCTCCAGATTGTATCTGCTGTAGCAGCATGGTAATGAAATTAAGCATTATTTCTACTAAGCGATGCCTGTCTGATGTGTCTGGAGGATCCTCCATGTTATTGACGGTGCTGGTTAAATTACTCTGTAAGGGCACCGTTGGTCTTTGGCTAGGAATGTGATATTGCTGGTAATCTTTCCAGTTATTTGTATTGCTATGTGTCGTGATCTGTTGAGGTCGGACGACTTTTGAATTAATTCCCGGAGGTACCATGTTGTATCGTCTGAGTGGGACTGGGTTTGTCCCATGCAGTGGCTTGGACTGATTATTCTGCGGGGTTGTCCTCATGGGGAACAGCGACATGTTCTGTTGTCTAGACAGTACCGGAGATTGGGAGACAATTTGTGGAGGGGTAGTTGCCGCCCTTGTGTATGGCCTATTATCAAATGAGGCTAGCTGGTAGGTTGGTTGTTGGTAGTTGTTGACAGGAAAAGAGTGCATGACCGGCAGAGGCGGAAATTCAGTTGGACTATTGTACTGCAAGTTGATGTTGGCTGCAGCTTGAGCGTAGGGTCTATTCTCATGTATAGCTGTGGCCTCGCTATAGCTGACATTATTCAACGCCATATATTGCTTTATGGCTCTCGTCTTCTGATATACGGGACACAGTCGATCTGTGGCTAAGTGTTGGCCAGAGCACAGAGCACACTTAGGTTGGGACGTTTTAGGACATGACTCAATGCTATGATCGGATGCACAAAAACCACAACGCGTTTGGCTTCGGCACTGATTGCTCCCATGACCGAAACGCAAGCATTTGTAACACTGCGTAACTGATGGGATATAAACCTCAACATTACAGCGAACCCCGTGGATATAGACAAATTTAGGCAGCAGCTGAGATTTAAATGTTAATACACATACGGGAAGTGGTGTAAGTTCCTGTTTACCTTGTTTTACAACTTTTTTATTGAACCGTCGGATACCTACTACTTGGGCCTCACATTCTATCACTGAGAGTATTTCTATGTCACTCAGGGAGATGTCCACGTTCCTAATTACACCCTGTTTGTGTACCATGAACTTTGGGATGTAAGCCACCATATTGTTTCTAGCGAAGACTTCCGATGTTACGAGGCTATTTGCCGCCGCGCTACTGTTTGTTTCAATTTTTATTCTATTACGACCAGAACTCGTGATGTTCAAAAGATGATTTGATCTTAGGATACCTTGCTCACGTAGTAGCTTTCCTATAACCATTGGATGTAACCGGCCTATGTTCTTCTCCTTCCCCTCTACAAAAACTATAAATGGGCCGTTATCGCTTGCGTCGTACCTGTAGCTTGATGTATTCTGCTGCGCGTCCTGTAGACTGCTGCCGGAAATGGAGGGTGCAGTTGCCGCTTGTGTTGCTGTTGTTGCTGGTACTACTGGTGCTACTGGAGTTGCTGACGTTGTTGGTGTCGTGTTGACAGTAGGCATCGGCTGCTGAGCTGCTGAATGTATCGCTGAGAGCCGTGCGACTTTCTCTGCTGCATGGGTTGATTTTCTTACATCTTCTTCTGTTGGTACCTGGCGTTTAGCAGGCTTGTTACTTATGCTTTGGCTACCAAGCATGGGATCGTCTGGTACCACACTGTACTGATAATTCACAGTCTCGGTTGGAATGGCTTCATCAGTTTGTTGGTTGCTGACTGTGTTCAACGCGGCTGCAATTACCGACCCGGTTGGCGTGCCACTATGGTTTTCAAGTTCTGATGTGTGGTCCTGAAGGCCACAAGTTCCACCTTCGCCGTACATCCCACCGAACATTGTGGGTGATGGTCACACGGACTAGTATGTTAGATGAGCACGATTACCAATCGATTATTTTCACCTAGAAAGTAGATTGTATTTCTTGGTAAACTATTACGTCTACCACACACACACACTACTTGTTTACCGCGACCGTTTAGCTAGCTTCGGTTATAACTTCACCAGGAAACGTAAACTACCAGGAAGTTGTTGCTCCGAGAGCTCGCTACAGACTCGTTCTAAACTATGTTCCGCCACCGCGGATTTCTCCTTTTGCCCCAGCCGAACATGTCGGCCATGTTCCAAACAACGTTGTTTTCTGGTTGACGTACGGAATACTATAAACTCCCGGTGTACGAAGAGCAAGATCATCCTTTGGAAAGCGTAAAATGTTCCTTAGTTTTGGTAGTGGTAGGGAAATTTCCTTAGTGCCATTTCTTGCTAGAACCTTCAAACCCTCGATGTTGTAGTGCCAGAGTACAGCAAGAAGGCTAAGTGATCGCGTGGAACATCGTCACGGTTATTAGGCCTGTGTTTCACTTCCCGGAATTGCAATTGCATTTGATGTTCACTGAACTCATTCTGTCTGAGGGTAATACGTAAATGTTCTAATTCACCAGGTAGACTGTCCTTGTCACATATTGCCCGCGTCCTGTGGACAAGAGTAGTGAGCACTCTTGCGCTGTTTCGAAATTCACCTCGCGTCTGATCTGGTTAACCGGAATTGTGGTTTCCAACTAACCGATGGCTTTCCGTGGCAGTGTAGGGGCTAGAAGGCTGGCCTCGCATTCTAAGATCGCCAGTTCGAGTCCGGCGTCGGGCATGGGTGGTTTTAATTAAGTGTTGTGTTTGTCTTGTGCTGTCCTTACTCCAGTATCCAAAATATCATGGATAAATCCTGACATAGCAGTTGGTACAAAACAAAATGCCATACATTAAAAAACAAAAAACTACAAAGAACAAACTTAGGGAGGCTCCGATAGCGATTATTGAGGCTGCTCGGCAACAACGTCTTGTGCTTTGTGCTTCGTCGGCGTCTAATGAAGTCTGAGATTCTTCTAGGCAACGTAACAACGTTTTTCAACTACACCTGAAGAAAGCGACGGACATTTATGTCGCCGAATTATTGTGTATGAATATTAAATAGTATTATTCGGTTGGTTTCCAGAGAAACATTCATAAATATATAACGCCAAGAAAAACTTCGTTCATTTACGGTTATATTTTATTTCTGTTGAAGACCTGCAATATAGTGTACCACTTAGGGGTGATAAACGGTAAAATATTTTATACGGTATTTCAAAGCAGCATTGTTGAAGTAAAGCAAAAGAAAAACGTCTAGCTGGCGGTCATGTACGAACGAAACCCGGCAGGTAGTGGTGCTGTAGTGGTAGCCACCGCCGCTGTGCGCGGCGCGTGGCGTCGGTCCGGCGGCGCCGCGTCGCGCTGCGCCTAATTCAATTAGCGTAGCCGCCAGCGAGAGAGCGCAGCGAGTTACAGTAACTTGCGGCGCCCTCGTCCGCAAGCAAACATATCTCTTACAGTCTGCCGCTCTGCCTTCCGCCTCGCCGGCCGGTTGGCTCTACCCTCCCCTGCTTCTCTTCGATACGCCGCGCGCGACAAATATCGCGCATTCAACCGCCTCCCGACATCAAAGCAAACTTTGTGTACCTAACGAGGGGTCCTGCCTGCGCCGTCGACAGTCCCAACTCGAAACTATCGAAGGCCGGCTGTTCACGTAGTCACAGCTTGTTGCATCTTATCAGACGAGTGGGACTACTTTTTGTTGTATACTCAGTAAAGCGTCACAAAGAAAGGTAAAATCAGAAATGAAAACATCATGGAGCTATTACAAGTTGAAGCATTGGAAGAGATGTTAATAAAGATGATAATACAGTGGGTGGAGGAAGGAAGAATGCTGAAGTGAGCCGTCTTGAACAATGGGAAGAAGATCTACTGGAAGACCGTGGGCAAGATGGCTGGATCAAGTTAAAAAAAAAAAAAAGAAAGGGAGAAGGGAGTTGTTTGGAGACAAGTGGTGGACGAAAAATCTTGTAGTGACCAACAGACATGGGAAAGGATGTGCTGGGGTGACCCACAAAAGCGGAAAGGTTTCGCAATGATGATTACTTAATAAATCTAACGATTGTAAATACCTTACAAACCAATATCCAAATTTACAGATCTGTTACTTTCAGTAACAACGTCACAATTAGAGATCTAGCTTTACGGAAGTATCTACCTAACGTTTGATTATTTAAAGAAGTTATTAAAAATAAAGGTCGATTTTACCGAAAAACAGCTGTGTATTTCTACTCATGTACAAAACGGTTTGCCCGCCCCGTTGGTCAGTTGGTTGCAGCACCGTGATGGTGTCCGGTACTTGTTGCGGGGTTAATTGCTTCGAGTTTCACCATGGGGACTTGGCCAGCGGACTACGAGAGGTTGTGGTGCACAATTCATAATCACCACATTGTATACCAAAGTCCTGGGTTAAATATCAGACCTCTGCGCAGTAAGTATGGATTGAAGGAATAAGACACGGTTGGTAGTGATTCTCCCCTCCGATGGGGATATTAAGTTTGGCAGACGCCCAGGTGTCTTTAGGAAGAGTATGCCTGAATGGACCTTCGCCGGCTTTGAACCTGTCCCTTCTTTCATCTCTCATATACAGCGCAAACAACACCTTGCATTGAACACACACACTATGACAGTCATCCTCACTTACAACAACACTTAGGAACACTGTTACTCCGGGGCAGGCAACGGTAACCCACCCCAGTTCATCTTCCCGGTTGTTGCCATGGCGATGGCGGGGCAAACATCCTCCACATTAATCGCCTGCGCTCGGACGCGGACAAGCCGTACATAGCAGAAGCAGAAACGATTTTGGGTCTGTAATCGGTGTCTACTAATACTGACCGAGCAAGAAGACATGAGGTTGTTGCTACATATTTATACGTACACTGAAACAGAAACTAAAAACTTCACCACAAATAAGAGCAATACGAGTAATCTTAAGCCTGATACATTCAAGTACCAGAGATCAACTCCCAAGTAGGGTACCAGAAATTCTTATGGAAATGATTTCGCACCATTGTTTTCTTATAAAGGTTATGCGTCATTAATTTCCGTATTAACGTTGTTGCTAAATTCCTGTCCCTAATCCTGACCGTAATGCTTTCCATGTTGAGGACTTTTGAAAATACGTACTAGATCATTTGCAGAGATCATTCCTGTAATGGTGTTTACATCTATGGCGCCGTGTTAAGGTTTTAATGTTTTTTTTAAATTAGCCATGGAGAACGTTAAAAGAATTTAATGCAGTTCCTTTCAGATATGGACGGGAACTTTACGCAAGTTCTCTGCTGTTAAGAGTCTCAACAACCCGAGTCCACCTGTTCCTTCTCAGCCAGTACGTATCTCCTCGCCTCTTCACTTCTAGATCCTATAGTTTGTGTGACATGAGCCAGGAAGTGAAATTAATATTTCTCTTTGTAGCCTTCGCATTTTCACCCTGCGCTATACCTTTCTTAGGGGCTTGGCCAAGATGCTCACTGCGTAGTCGACAATGGATGCTAGTTTAACATTTTGATATGTTTCATAGCCAAGAAAAGTATTTGAAATTCTTTCTATCCGATATATTTCATTTCCCGTAAATACATTCCGCAGTCCTCCACCAAATAGGCCTGAAAGTTAAATACAGACCAGTTGCAGATCTAAGTATACCACTTAACAACGTATTTTATTAAATCTTTTCACTCTTAGTTCCGATTTCTAATCTTCTATTGTCCTTCACTAGTAGAAGAAGATTTTCATCTAAAGCGGTGAACTCCAACAATTCAGGTGTATGCTGAAGTCTTTCCATTCCTGGTTATAACGCTAAAGTAGGGTTACAGACAGAATCCTTGTCTCTGCAGCGTGATTAGTCAAAGTTACGTCGATATTGGTGTAGGTGCGAGCTTATTGAAGATGTACGCATTATGATCTTCATTCCGGACTTTGGACTATATTTAATCAAACACTGAATGTAGATCAATCAACGGTTAAAACGGAACGTTATTGCAAAACGCTTATTGACTATAAAAACTTGAGGCAGTTTCTAAGAGACAACTCATCCTAATCTTTCATAGTCGTATAGGTGAATTCTCGATTTATAAAAATTCCTATTTTCAAAAAAAAAAAAAAAAAAAAAAAAAAAAAAAAAAAAAAAAAAAAAAAAAAAAACAAGATTCAAGGGAAAAACAGACAAACACTAATCTTATAAAGTTAATCGAAAGATAAATAGAGTCGATTCTTTTTTATGTAATTAGTTTTTTTAGCTTCAGGAATAATGGAAAGATGAGTTTTGCTCGTAAATAATTCCAAAATATCTGTAGTTATAAATAGAAAAATTACTTTATTTTATAATAAATACGAGGCAAATTCAGTTTTATGTCTTGTTTTTCAGATTTATGAGTCAACGATCGATAATCGCAGCTATTTGACAAAACTTCATCTTTTTAATTTTCCTCCATATTTATTTGCAGATGTAATGAGCATATCTAATTACGCACGTTTCTGAGACAGAAAAGGTGTTTTTCGCTTCGTGTGCACGTTGCGTTGTAACCTGAGCATGGTGGCTGGTGCCCTTCTGGGCGCGCCCCATTTCCTGGTCCCGCTAGCGCAGGAAATTAGCTCACCCCGTCCGACTCCTTGTCCTTATCATCAGCCGCGTCCCTTAATGTGACACTCTCCCCGTTATTTACGATCGCCTCCCCATAGTCCGTCGCTAATAATAGGCTGTGTTTCACCAGGGGTCCTTAAACCACCGGCATCAACTGATTAGGAATCTGGTTTCAGAACAACGAGAAAACTGGTTACAAAGTTCTCCGCTAAATGGAGTCTCCGTTAACGTCTCTTTCAGTGCTCAGAGGAACGTAAACACAAGTTAATATAACTTTACTCAGTGTTGAACCCACCATCCGAAGTGGATTAAATATTTCTTGTGTGTTCTATCGTTATTCGTCGTCTTATGTGCCAGACGTCGGTAAATTTAATGATATATAAGATTAATCCTTGTTACTGACGCGTGCTCAGGCTCAGACTATTTTGCTTCACTTTTCTGGATAATATGCAATGGAACTATTACAGTACTTCCATAAAAAATTAGATCGAGCTTTACCGGAGGTATTTTAAAATATTTATTTTAAAGGAACGTGAAAAAGTTAGATTTTCGACTGGTATATAACGGAAGAATGCAACTTACAGCCAAAGGATAGTTTTACATTTTAGGTTGAAACTGGATGTTTAAAAGACAAAAGAAGCAAAGTATCACGATTATTAGAAAATTAATCATTACATTATTTTTTTTTTTAAACTATTCACATAATACCGCCCCGTATGTATTGGAGAGTGCAATAAAACTTGGTGATTTTTCTTAAGCTAATTTACATGCCGCAAGTATATTCGGTACTCAAGTAAATAGTTCAAAATGTTCAACGTGCTATTTCATCGTTTTTTATGTGAGTATGAATTATTCAAAGTCAATTTTCAAACTCTAACTCCACTAATAGCATGAGATGGCCTGCAGTTAATCGATATAACTTAAAATCTAAAGCTATTTTCTTACGAGTGGCACAGTTCGTTGATGATTACATAACTGAATACTTGGATAAGCCAGTGCGTATAGTATCAAAAGAACACTTGAAACCATATTTTCAAGAAAAAAGATACATCATCCCAGTTCAAAAGTAAAATTCCCAAATGACCAAAGAGTTAAATTCAACTCTGACAACAAGCAGGCAAAAAATATAATAGAAACGAAATTCTTGGATACAAGTTGGAGAAACGTGTTACCAACATTTTCGAAGGTACTACCATCTGACTACAAGACCGATGGCATAGAGGTGTTATTAACATTTTACCCACAAATGGGAAGGTATTTCGCATTCACTTAAGATCAACAGATAGCTGTGACACATGTGGAAATGTTGACTCACATAACACATAATTTACTTGCAGAAAGGCAGCGCAGGACCTGGACGAAGCCTGCAACGGCAACTTTATTGTAAACTTCGCAAGTTGATGTTACGAGCAAGATTTTAACACCCCCAGATATCAAGGTTGGTAACCCTGAGAAACATAACTCCATAATTTTGATACTAAATCATGCTATATATGGTATATTAGTAAGGATCCCAAGAACCTAGGAATTTATTTAATCGATCCTAAAATCATATTATGTATCCTAAAAATAAAACAGCGAAGTGCAAAGAACCTTTCGGTAACGCACCTAGCCACACTAAAAAAATTGTTATAAAAAATGAAAGTGGCTCATATGAAGTCTGTTTTTTTCTTTCCATTCTCGCACCATTTAGTGCAATGAATGGTGGTTAATATATGATGACATGGTATAATTCAATTGGTAAATAGTTTACAGAAATATGACTGGATGTGGAAAGAACTGAACCTAAAGTCTCAAAAATCGCAAATCTGAAAAATATTTATTTTAAGTTTACGCAGGTTCTTACGGAATGGAAGCAAACGCTACCGAAGGTTGTGTTGCCAGGAGAAACGTCTCGGATATTTTCGCTTTTCCTAATGTATGAAATTGGTTAGGAAAATAGCGAAGGATTATTTGTAACTAATGAGTATTTGATATGAGCTATTTGGTACTCTTTTCTTTCAGTGGTAGCCTTAAATACTGATTTGTGGGTATTTTATTAACTATTACGATACGACAACTAACGATTAATTTAGTAACATCGGTATAGTCATGTAATTTACACAAGGAAACAACGCGTCTTTATTCATATTTACGGTAAAAGTTAATGGTAGCAAAATTACATTTCCATGATAAACTTTGTTGTTAATCTGAACTGCTCAAAAATAAAAGATTAACCAAAAGTAAGTTTTAGGTGCTAAGGTGACGAAACGACTCGGTTTCAACTCATATTGTTTGGTTTGTCTTAAACAACCAAATAATTAATTTCACCGAGAAAATTTGATCTCAGCTTGTTCGAAGGGCAGGAACTTTCTCAGCAATCTGTCCAGAAAGCGATAGCTCGTGATATTTTATAGCAGGTTCATGAGTGCTTGTGCGAGGGGCAATGAAAAGAGAGGGTAGGGGATTTACGTGAGTAACAACTGTAAGAGGATTAAAACAGAAGATTAAGGAAGAGAGCTTAAAACAAAAGGATATGGGCATACAAGTGGTGTGCCATAATGGAAATTCTACCGTAATGAGAATTTAAGCCGCAAAGTCAATACCCCGGAAAGTCATGTTGGAAATTACCCTGAGTGAAACTTTTTGAGTGGACGAGAGCGAGGAAATCGAGGTTATGAGAAAGGCAAGGCAATTCCCACACCACGGTTGACTCGAGAGTAAAATACGATGCTCTGTATGTTATGACGACTTTCTTGCTACCTCATTTAAAAGGATGATCCATGGCAAATAACATGTAGATATTTAAGTTCGCTGAACAATTTTCAAGGTTATTTACTGGGAGAGAACGACGTTAGGAGGTAATTAAAAGCGTTTTTGAGTTATCTCTGACATTTCAGATTTATTGTATAATGAACAATTTTGAACAGCAATATTGAAATTAATGAAAGTGTATTAGCAACTACTGTGTAAGGAACTATTTAATGTTCCATTGTCATTGGGATCGTAGGACAAGCAGTTACTTGTTGGAAGAGAACAAAACTTGCTTTTAAGAACCCTAAGCGCTGATTCTATGTTTCAGTTTATCATTTTTAACCTCTTTGCACACACTTGTAAAATCTTATAAAATGGTCATCGATTAAATTCAGTGACGTTAGTAAAAAAATCTGAAAACATACTCTCAGATATTGGATTATCATAAATTTTCGTATTTAACAAATTTTTGGTACAGTTTGCTCTTATTATTTGTATCACAGATTCGTAACTTCTATTACAAGATAACACCCACTATTTTCGCGTCGTTATTTTCTTGTGGTACTGAAACATCTGAATGAAGTCATTCTATGAAGGAAGAACATAAAATGCAAAGTAAAAGTTCAAAAAAAAAAAAAAAAAAAAAAAAGAAAAAAAATCCGAAGCAGCTTATTACAAAGGAATTTCTATCAACACCGAACCCCGAATAACAACCAGAGGTTCTTTTTTTTTTAAATATATATATATATATATATATATATATATATATATATATATATCTCATGAGCAGCAAGTTGAAATCTGCAACGAGAAATTCTATGTATAATGGCACAAAGCTACAAACTTAGCTTCTTTTCCTATTGTGTCATCATTAAAGTTTCTTAGATATGTTTACTACCCAATATGCCAAAAAACTAATTTTCCCGTGTTTTGAAAGTGCATGATTAAACTTGTTCCTAGATGAACGTTTTCCCCTTTTTTAACTAAACTCTGTCAGTTGATTTGGAAGCATAGGCGAAGAAATCTGTCTCTAAAATGATTCAAAAGGGAATACGTTTTTCAGATAGGAGTAACATATTAATTGTTATTGATCTATATTACTTGAAATTGGTAAGTTGAATATGACACTCTATCGATGCTATTATAAACGTGTTCTACGGCAGCTGTTAAAAATGTCATGTCCCGAAAGACATTTCAGACATTTCGGGTAGAATTAAAGGCACTTTGTGAAAGGCGAAACCAAGACTTCATACACACACATATAAAATAAAAGAGCCCTTAAATTATTATCCATTTAAATGTAAGATACATTTCGCCGTCGAAATGTTTATCTCGGTATGGTGTCACCTTATTCGGAAGAATGAAGTTACAGTTCGTGAAGACCATTCAAGGAAAAAGAATTTTCGCCAATGTGCCACTACGGCCAGACAGTCCACTCTAACAATACTAGACAATATATATTAAATAAAACCAATGTATGTATGTTCCAGAAAAACTAAAAAACTACTGAGCAGATTTCGATGGGGTTTCACCATTTTAAGGCATATGATCAGACTTAAGTTGTTTGGCATGTGTGATGTTTCAATGTTACATGACGCCAGAGCAATAACTGAAATTGTGAACGCATAGCGAGAAACACCAAAGGTATAAGACACATAGGTAGCCATATTTAATGTGAAAGACACGAGGGTAAACTATCTAAATTAATAATATTATGGAAAATCGCAAGAGATCTTTGATTCTTAAAGCTACGATTTCAGGCCACACAGCTACAATGTCTGACTTTTGGAAGTGAAGTTAAATTCATTGATCATAATGAGCAATGCATATCTGATGGGTTTTAACAAGAATTTGAACTGTTTACAGGCTTTAATGATGGCATTAAACGCAATTTAGGAAAATAATACTGAATACTTATTATTCAGCTGAAGCTTTTTTGTTAGTTCTGTAGATCGCGACGCTGTATTATATACGCGCTAGTTTCTCCTGTAATAGATATATTCATTTTAAAATCAATTATGTCATTCAGTAATCTATTTGTGATATTTTTATAATTTATTGTTGAACGATTTTGTCTTTTCCATGTTTCGTGAAAAAAATTATTCTTCCAATTGCTGCACGAATGGCTGGGGTTATTTTGATGAAATTTGGTACACATGTTTCTGATTGGGCAACTAAAAATACTGTAAGAATCAACTCCGACACCTCCCCTTTGGACTACACAGGTTAATCGCTCAAATGCACATATAAAATGGAGCGATTGAGATGAAATTTGATTCACAGATGCAGAAAATTAAAATCTGTTATGAACTTAAACATTTTTTAAAAAATAACCTGGCACAACTTGCAAACTGTTTATTTGATATTGACTGAATTTTTATAGTATAACCTTTCTATGCTGACTTATGAAATTTGAAAAGTTTATGATCTGACTAAGAATCTGCTGTATGACTTATGATGCTACATGACCTGTCTCCGGAACAGAAAATGAAAATGTGTTAGTAATTTTTTTTATTTTTTTTGCGTCATATTTCAATCATTTCTGTAAGGTCAGAAGACGCCTTCAATGTGGACATTGAAATAGTATGACCACTCACGGTTCTTTCCCTAATGGTCTTCGTCACTGTATATTTTTGTTTACGAAAAAAAACTAGAGTTAAAATTTGTGAAATATGCTATAACCTCCAAAATGGCATCTACTCCTTCTCCTTCCCCAGATGTATTTAGAATTTTCTAAAAAGTTTAGTTATTTTCTAGAAATACTGAGGAGAATTTGATACACGTGTCTCAAATTGTGCAACTAAAATTACTATATGGTAAAATCAACCTCAACCTTGAAGGAATACGCCTGGTACTCTTCTAGTATGATAATATTCCATTTTCGATCAGAAACATCGACCAGAAGTGCAAAGGAAATTCCTCTATGTAGGACTGGTGGTACTGCAGATAGAAAACTAATTAAGCGGCACGAGAAACGTTATGGCAGGTGGTACTCCCAGTCACTGTTGTTAGTGGAGCTGTATCTGCATACCCGAGCCAGAGCAATGCGTGTGTTCGCTGTGTGACCTCGCGCGACAGTGCTCCCAGCTCGTGCTGTAAGCAGCTTACAGTGGAGAGCCTGTACCCAGTACAGGCGGGCGGCGGTTATTGCCTTGTCAGTCGACAGTCCCCATATACAACCAACCAGCTCGCAAGACGACCAAAGAAAGCAGCGCCATTGTGAGATAGGCTCGGCAGTCGGCGACACAAAAGAAAGCCAGTAATATTCTCTGGCTTCACATGTACCGTACTTCAATAACTTCATATTACCTTTATTTTCTCTTTTAAAGGGTTTATTGTTTCAGAGATCCCTTCAAAGGTTTTTAAATTTACTATCTTCTTATCTCTGTGTTTCTGCAGGTAAAAAATTATTTTACACTTCTTTTTTGCTTATGACTCAACACTTCGTCGACGTCGCGGTGATTAAAGACGTAAAGGACTTGAGGTAAAGAACGAGAAGAAATTTGGCCTTATCATTTCTGGTGAAACCACCTGGCACTCGCGTGGAGTGATGACTGATTTCGGGAAACCACGCAAAACCGAAATCTGGATTTCCACACCGGGATTAGAGCCCGGGTCCTCCCGAATGCGAGGCCACAACATTACATTTCACCAGCCATTTCATACAGAATAAACAGATGAAACAATAACCCCAAATAAAAATTTCTTCAGTAGATACTTCTACAATAATTGTAAGTTATTATTTTGTTTACTTGACAATATATGACGATAACTGAAGTCAAAACGAAGCACCAGATTAACATTATTCCGTAATAAATTGCTAGAGGCCTTAGTACCTTTTCTGACTATCGTTTTATGCATGATTTAGTCTGGGCTGTCTAATATGTTAGATTCTAACTTTTTATAATTAATTATGACAGTTACAAAACCACAACCCTGGTAATTGATCACACTTCCTTCCTTGCGGTTCTAATGCAGCTGAGAAGAACGTCAAGTATATAACATGACATTACATCATACGACCTCATCAACGAACGCTAATTACAGACTGTATAAATGTTAATTGGAATTCTGAATATATTAATGCGTATATGTAATGACGTTAAACACTAATAATAGAGCCAAGTAGAATTAAGCGTATGTGAAAATACTCACACTCTTAGGGAGGTAAAGTATAGGTTAGATGGAGCACACCAGTAGGAGAAGTTTTGGGGTAGCCAGCGTTCATGGTTCACGAGTCTATGACCCAGATGAACCCCGGGATATGGGTGACCTCGGTCTCTACCAACTCTTATGAGCTCAATAGCTTTCCAGATTGCAGACTAAGTAAAAGCCAATCTATGACATCCCCATAGAAACACAAGAAAGGTATCAGTGTTATCATGACGCTAACCTAAGCAGGACGGTCAAGTTGTTACACTATAAGCTCTGTGTGCATTGTGCTGGCCGATGGCTGCTCGTTTCGGACAAGGTTTAGAATTTCTATGATATAACTCAGCAGATGTTGGTGGCCATTTTTTTTCCAAGGTTTATCTTTGTCGTTTATCATCGGGGAATTTGACGCCGTCCGAACTGCTGCGAGTACTGCGGGACAGCATAGTCCCCAGGTATTGGCGAGATTACGATCAATATCCCCATGGATTAAGACACTTTCCTTTTCTCGGTGTCTCTATGGTAGGGTATTAAACTATATACCAACGTTAACATCTTGATGACAGAGTAGACTTATACTGGAAGTGTAAATGTATTAAACACAAGTCAATATTAGTAAATTAAATGAATCCTGACAGTATTACGTAAATATTCTTGATAATACTGTGTATGACATTCTACGGAAACGCTAAAATTATTTAAATAAACGCATTAGTGTATTTAATAGACCTATGCAGATTTCATGGATTTGATTAGTCCGTGATTGCTCAAGACAATTAATTGTATGACAATTAGCCGTGGCTACGTAAATAACTCTGATCGTAATATCGTGATTGAGCTATTGCATCCGTGAATGGAAGAATATTACGAAAAACGTTTTAGGTAGTGAGCATCTTCCCACGTAAGATCCATTATGAGCGTACGCTGGCCACCACGCAGTCCAGAGTGAGTGGAGAAATTGCCTCTTCGCCCCTAACCCACTTAATAACGAACCACCAGTCTTGTCTTCCAAATATCGCGTCATCCGGTGTCACCACTACTGAGTGCTAAAATGTTTAGTATTCAATCCGAAGTCTGATTGGACCTTCCCTAAGGGATATAATTAGCTTGTTTCTGGAGGTAGGGTGGCCAATTCCTTTCCTCCTTAGCTAACCTAACCAGGTGATCCTACCGGATAAAGAGTACCCACAGTTTTACGTAGAATCCGAACCACGGAAGCTCCATGGCGTACTTAACATTACACATCAAGCTGTGACAGAGGTGAAAATCATGTTAAAAGCCTGCGAAAAAACCCAAACGAGACAGAAATTCGAACCGGGGACCTTTCGAACTCCAATCAGACTGCATCAACAGGCTGCTCAATACTGAAGGACAGCTTGTAAATTATAACACACGACTCGATAACGTGCTCCAGCCTTACATTTCATTGGTGTGTTGCCTACACCGCTATGCAAAAACTATATGTGCGTTTTCGTTAGTATTTATTTTTTAAGTAGTTGCTTTTCGTTCCTGACTTGCCTTAAGCTCGATGTTTCTAAACACATCATAGTGATTCGCACTAACTGTTGAGCTATAATTTTAATCTTTTTGCTTATTATTCTAATAATGCGGACACAACGAAAAATCAATATATCCATACTCAGAACCAGTAACTAGTTCCCAGCAACTGGGATTATTGGTGGTACGAGCCGCGAGGTGTGAAGAGTGTAATCAACAGGTAATTAGCTGTTCAGTTTGAGTTTAACCGTCGCTGGTATGCGATAAGGCGTTATAAATAATTCGCTTGTAAGAAAACGCCTTATCGCATGCCAGCGAGGCGCAAAAACTGAATTGGTAATCGAAGGCCTCTTCCCCAATACTCACTGCAAGTAGAGGTTCACTATATTGTATAGTGGATATGAGTGTACGCCATACACAGAATAAATTGGCTTCGCGTATTTTTGAGACTTCTGAGCGTTCCATAATTTACACACGGCAGCATCTGTCGTGCTGGAGATATTTATGTCACCTGAGTTCTGACTTCAGTGCAATTTTCGAAAATACTACCTACCTATGAATTGCAGTTTACTATTTGCTTTTACTGCTGTTGATGTAACGAGCCCGTTCCATTTTACGGTGTCGTTAATTCCCTGCTGTGAGAAACACGTTACATAAATCTTGCGCGTAGTGCTGTTATCTGTATTGACAACGGCTCGCATGTAGCTGGCCAGAATAAACGGCAACATCGATAAGTAGGCGCAACTGTATAGCCTACGTATATCTTGCTGAGCATAGACATAACATCGGCAATCGAGTATTATTAGATTTTATTACGATCTTCGCAGAGTGGCTACTCTGTCACATAACATGTGGACTTATATTTAAGCGATTTATAGTCTCGTAAAAGAGAAATGGTTGACATATATTATTTCGTTTAATTTCTCTATTAAAGCCTTTGCGAAAAATTGAAAGTGTGATTGGTTTTATTCTTTCCTCCGTATTTATTGAATGTTATTACTGTTTTTCTACATATTATTGCCTTGAATACGTTCCAAAACATATAAATTATACCTGCTACCACTATACCTGCTACCAATGTCATTATTGTATCAATAAATAAGTCCAGAATAACAAAGAAATAATAATATATTGGAAATTTTATTCACAGCGTATTAGGAATTCTTCATTTATCTTTAAATAATCATCAAAGTATTATAGGAAACACAAAATGTAAATAAACGTCTTCAGCCCGAAAATAGAAGAGACATTGAAACATTTGAAATAAAGGAAGACTAGAAAGCAACCTTTTGATTAGTGTTAACCGTTCTTGTTCCCGAATTTGATGGAACAGCGGTGACTTTTTGGCGGAGGGACGGCGGTTTGATCTCCGATTCGATCGTACTGACTTCCCGCATATTTCAGAAATCAGTCCACGTTGCAGACGGGATAATTCGTTTTTTTAGGCCATGGTCGAAGTCTTTCAATTTCCTCCGACGAGCTGTACAGCACTAATAAAAATATTCATTGGTGTTCGTTATACGTTGATTAACAGTAAAAATCAACTTAATAATGTTTAATTTATTTCTGTTCCTTCTTATTCACAGCAATGGCCCAGTGTGATACAAAAAGTATTGTAGGATTCACGGAAGAGAAATTTTTCAAAATGAAATGAAAATATACCATTATAATCGTAGAGAGCAGGCAGTATGCGTAAGGACACTGCGCTTCTCCTGGGAACGAACACTGCGAATCGTCTTCTCCAAGAGAAACAAGAGATATGGAGGCTACCTTGACCACAATCAACAATCAGAGCCGCAGATTTATCTTCTTGGCGTGGCTGCTGGCCGCCCCACATATGTTACTGGAAGCACCGGAAGTGGAGCAATCTCTCTTCCTTGCTTCAATGGATGGCCGGGAATCCTCCCACAACCACGATTCCATTCAGTGGTATTTTCGGTCGTGAAGTCTGGCTCATTAAGATCCGACATGTGCTACAAATCAGACTTTCCTAAGAAAAGAAACTTTTATCACACTTCTAACTAAAAACGGAAAAAGATAATTTCAAGTTTGTTTCAAAATTTTCTCAAACAATCTCAGACTAATGTTATGTACAGTTTTATTAATCCAGTAGTTACTTTTTATTCTGAATTAGGGATGATCGATATTAGAAAAACATCGATGTTAACATCGATTCAAAAGTATCAATGTGCGATAAACATCGATAGAAAAACATCGATATGTCTAAAACATCGATGTTTTCGGTAGGAAGTAAAACTGTCTATTCTATTTATTAAATGTGTTCATTGTTATTGAAAATAAATACAATATTTCGCCAATATCTATTAATATCGCTCATTCCTAACCCTACGTAATCCCTCCGTCACTAGCCCACCATGCAATACAAAAAGCGTTAAGCATTTAGTAATTCACTCACCTGCATGCAAAGCCAACCGACACCGAAAAAAGAATCCTTAATACTCCTTCAATGAAAAAAAAAAAAAAAAAAAAAAAATCCAGCAGCAACAAGGAAATATTTAATCTCGGGCAATGTATCCACTTTTTACATAAAATAACCTTAAAAGTAGGAAATAATACAGTGTAAAAACTCATGGTACCTACATTGTTGGGTTATATTACCGCAAAAATTATTGGCCAAAGAAATGATAATACAATACAGAATAAAGATTTACCATACCTGTTATTTCGTTATTTACAATATCAATAGCAAATTAAATTCACTTCCCTACACAAGTTCACTCACAACACACACGCACGTACAAGAATCACGCGAGCGTTGAAGTAGACAGTTTTTGTTTTAATCCCTTAGAAAATGCAAAAATGTAACTATTCGTACGGTCTACTCCGGTTACATTGATCAGTGTCATCTAGTGTAAAACAGTTGAACTTGATAGTCATCTAGCTAGTACATCCAATGCACGCTAGATGGCCCTAAAGAATATATTGACGTTTCGATATTTTATTCTCATGACATCGATGTGTCGATGTTACCGAAGTCAAAACATCGATGTCAAAACATCGAAGTTTTTGAGCTAAACATCGACGTTTATTCACCATCGATGAATATCGATCATCCCTATTTTGAATGTAGTTCAGTTTGTGCTTTTCTGGAGTAGTGAATAGCGTTTATAATAATAATTCTACTGAAAAAAAGGGTAAAGCGCCTTTGAGGAAATCAATTCATTTAGTCTAATATACGCGATTGCCTCCTCTCGCAATTGATCTGCTATTCACTCATAATTCTTTACAGCTTTCTAATAACTGAATTAATTAAAACAAAAGATGGCCAACCTCTCTTACTATCTACAGATATTACTTGTCTTTAAAATAGGTTTCAATGACAACTCATCCTACCAACCGAATAAAAATTTTGAAAAACAAATATTTGCAATAAAATCTACCAATTAGACACTGACAAGAAATTTGAAAGAGCATATGCTTCGTAGTCTATATCTTATGACTCAATTTTTTATGCTTCAAAATTGATATCCATCGCTTCGTTGTCTTTCCGTCTGGCACAGCCTTGTAGCTGGTAAATGAAAGAATTTTGATATTTCGAATTGAGGCACGGAATAAATTCCGTTGATACAAAATCAGATAATGTATATAAAATACAGTGTAGGATGGTTCCATAGAACTTAAAGAGAACAAAAAAATCTATGATCCTGTATGTGGGATATAGAGCTTTTAGTTCATAATGTGGAGGACTGTGATGTTTTTTTTTTTCAGTTTGTTTTTCACTTGAAAATAAAAACGTCAAACCGTAATGGGTGACGCTCTGGCCTCGAATTCAGGAGGACGAGGATTCTAATCCCAGAAACAAGCAAAAGAAAAAAACCCAGCATCGAATTAGTAACTTGAGATTTGTCCCCAATGTCACCTGTACTTAAAGAACTAATACTAAAAGCTCTTTTCACCTAATATAACATTGAAGTTATAAACAACTATAAGCAAAACTACTATTAGGATATTACTTTACCATCCGTTAATAATTTTGAAAGTGCTCTTAATTCTGAGTTCATTGCATCTTAGTGTACTGGTTTAAACCGATTGACAATATCAGCAGCAACTAGATCCGTTCAGTTACGTTAGATACCTAACCTGAAAAAGTGTCAGGCAATGATATTTTTGTAAACAATCACTGTGTGATCTACCACATGCTAGATATGTGTTTTGATCATTAGAAAACGGAATTCTATTGGTCAGAGTTTCGACTCACAGTGCCAGTTTTTTTTCTCCCTCTCTCTTTTTTTTTTTTTTTAACTACGTACATATACATCCTTGTCGAAATATAATCGATTATTAATTACTTACTTCATTGGTCACTTTATCCAACTGAATGATTATGCCTTCAATCGCTCGATATCTTAAATACAATGTACTTTATTAAGTTTGATAATTACTTTACTGCATGGAGTTTGTTTCTGCTACAAATTAAATTTCCGCTTCATATACAATTTTTAAAAGTTGTCACTCCGTGACGAGTTACCAAACTGGGTTACTAAGAAAATGTATAGTTTCCTGGACAATATACGTAGCTTTTCATCTATAATATCTCAAGTTGTAACTAACAGTAGTGGGTGAGCGGTAACGCTTTGGCCTCGCATCCCTGACAGAACAGCCAGATGTGGGTTTTCCATGTTTTGTCAAAATCACTCCAGGCAAATGTAAGGATGTTTGCTTCTAAAGGTCATGGACTGATTCCTTCCCGTTCTTTGCCCCAAGACCTTACCCGCCACTAATTATTTCGACGTCGACGAGACGTAAAGGAATAAGGGGGATGGGGGGGGGGGGAGGGAGGCTGTGTAGTTTCTGACGCAAAGGTAAAATGTTGCTTCTGTAGTTTCTCAATGCCTGTGTATGTTCCTATGACTGAACTTCCTCTTCCTTAGAAGCAAAACAGACTATTGTGTGTAATAAGAAATAAAAATTGAATCATTTGACATTGAATAGTAGCCTTTCGGCCTTATTATTCTCTGTCATGTTAATGCATTCAAGAAATAACGTTCAGTAAAATTTTGAAAGGGGTACAACGGCCGGTAGAAGTTTTGACAACCGCGAGTAACAACCTGAACAAACTGATCTGCTAACACTAGCGTTATTAGAATTGGCTGTTATTATTTCCATTGTTCGCCAGCATTATAAGCGTGGGAAAAAAATTACATATTTCTAATTTGGTATTTAGTAGATAGGTTGAGCTAGTTCTAATTCTACTTCATGAATCAGTTCTGCATCATGTGTCATTTTCGACGATAAAAGCGACAAAAGAGGGACAAGACAGGTATCATACGAAACTGAATACTTAATAAATGCAGTCGTATATAAAGACCTGCATGATAAAAGTTTAGAACAGCAGAAAAGTTTAGATGTTAAATATGGATGACCAAGAATATTAAAAATATTTCTTTAATCAAGAAATATTGAATCAGAGGCAGTTAATTGTTAACTGCCTTAAATGACCAACGATTCAAGCAGAAAACAATAATGATAACAATAATTCCCTCAAAACAATCCTTTTAAAAATACGCGAAGTCTCGTGCTTGTGGAGTGACAGAAAGTTAGAAGATCTTGTTACGAACCAAGTCTGTACTTTGTAGTGTATATTCACTTTCTGAAAGAGAATGGTTTCTCTCGATGGTATATATATATAATCTGGTGTGGTGACTTGGCCATTATGCATGCCATGTTTTAGAAAATCTATATAAATACCTTTAGTATATTGTTTTATCAAACTTACAAATACATAAAAGCCAAGATCTCACTCGCATTTTTTTCGAGTTTGACAAGTCTTAGAATAAATCATATACTCCTTCCATTGCAGTAAAAATTATGTCATACTTAATGACCACATCACCAAAATCTTTTTTATTCTAAAATAAACGAGAGGAACCATTCTCTTTCAGAAAGTGAAGTGAATACGCACTGCAGAGTATAGACTTGACTCAGAACAAGATCTCATAAATTTTTATCACTGCACAAGCACGAGACTTGGCCTATTTTTACAAGAATTGTTTTTGTGGGAACTCATTTCTTTTAGTACGTTGATTGCTCAAATGTAATGATTCCATTTGAAAATCGGAGAATAAGAATACTTCAGAATTGAAGACATCAATATACGTAACCAACAATGCTCCACTCCATGAAAACAATGGGTAGCCGAGTAATACAAATTGCCGCTGGTTTAACTACCACCATAAGTAAATAACGAGTAACTTCCAAACCAACCGTAGGAACAAAGTAAAATTTAACATGTTAGTTAAACTTGCTTATTTTTATGAAGTAAAGAAATCTCAAGCATATAGAATTATGCAGAACTAAGAAATTAACCCACAAAAATATGCCAGAATTTTTCATGTTTGTGATTGTAATTAAATAAATATGGGGATAAACATTATTATTAGACTTTTCTTACGAATTGGGGATGAAACCAAACTAAGGCAAGGAAGGTAGTAAAATTTAACAGATTAGCTAAACGTGGTAGGCTTTGTCTACAGTTAAAATCTGAGGTGCAAATGTTATTAGGGTAGAAGAAAGTGATTTCATGTTAGGGGTAGGTAAAGGGTAGATATACTGAATATACCGGGTGCTTCAAAAAAATGTATACACACTTTAAACTATTGTTGTTTTCCCGCTCTACAAGGCTAGTGTTATATTTCTTCGCCAGGTGCCAGCATAATCGTCCCTCTATGTTATATTATCAGTTGGAATTTGTAATATCAACATGGGGGACGTACGTTTGAGTTTTGAAGAACGTAAGCAGGTTATTAAGTGGTACTGGAAGTTTGAGAATGTAAATGAAGTTCAAAGACAGTGGAGAAGGGAGTATGATACAGAACCACCTTCAAGATTAACAATTACACGCATACGAGACAAGTTCGAAGTTCATGGAACAGTGTGTGATGTGTATAAACGTCATTCAGGTCGGCCTCGAACAGCTACAAGTGATGAGTCATCAATGGCAGTCTTGGAACTGTTTCAACGCTCTTCTAACAAATCTTCAAGGCAAGGGGCACGTGAAAGTGATGTAAGTGCTAGCAGCGTGCTACGCATTCTGAAGAGAGGCAAGTATCGTGTTTACATTCCAAGGCTGGTGCAACAGCTAAGTGACGACGATCCAGATAGAAGGTTGCAATTTTGTGAATGGATTCAGGAGATGGTGATACGTGAACCGGGATTTATGGGTAGCATCATTTGGTCGGATGAAGCCCAATTCAAACTTAATGGAACTGTCAATAGGCACAATTGTGTTTACTGGGGTGAAGAAAATCCTCACATTACAATTGAAAAAGCTGTAAATTTGCCAGGTGTAAATGTATGGTGCGGTTTGTCTTCAAGGGGACTCATTGGACCTTTTCGATTTGAAGGCACTGTAACTGGTATTAATTACCTAACACTGCTTGCTGATTCCATATTTCCTGCCATTCGTGCATTATACGGTAATGATGATTTTTATTTTCAACAAGATGGTGCTCCGCCGCACTATCACAGGGACGTACGAGCTTACCTGGATCAAAATTTGTCGGGCCGGTGGATAGGACGCAGGGGGCCAATCGAGTTTCCAGCACGCTCTCCAGACCTTACACCACTGGATTTCTTCTTGTGGGGCACAGTAAAAGATGAGGTGTACAAACGTAAACCACGTAACCTAGACATTCTTTGGAATGAGATTCAAGCAGTGTGTAGAGAAATCTCATTGGACGTTTTGATACGATGTACAGAATCTGTGGTGACTCATACTCAGAATTGTATTGATGCAGCAGGTCACCAATTTGAACAGTATTAACATTTGTTGTTTATGTTTGATTTACATTGGACTTTTAGCTTTCTATTTTCCTGAAATTTAACTTTGTAGAACGGTAAATAAATTTTCTATGGAAGTTCAAAGTATGTATACATTTTTTTGAAGCACCCTGTATTGAATTTTCTAATAAGATGTGGGTAAATCAGCTTTCCACGACCACGGGAAGTACCTTTGAGTTTTGTTGATCTTAAGTGAGTGAGTGACAAAGTCACTGAAATTTGCATATTAATAACATCCGAACTAAGAACAGAAACGAAATAGAATTTAGTATGTTTGCTAAGATTCTTTGATATCTACGCACAACAGAAGTTTGAGACATTAGCTCCAATTGGTCCGAAGTAATTGATGTACAAATATGGCACAAGTCACTTTGACTGGAATTGAGCTGGCTTCCCATGACCCGTGCATTTGCCGCCCGGACCAGTTCCAGCCACCACGAGCGGGTAGGGTGCGCCCCTATCTGTCACCCAGTCGGTAAAGATTAAAGGCCCGGGTAGCTGATACGACACTAGGCAAGGTGATGGGGAGGCGGCGAGGGCTGATGTGGTGGGGCCTTCAAAACCACGCGCCCTGGGAACCCACCCCTGGAAGTGGACAGGGGAAACAATGCGGCTGCGCCAAACGACAGTTTGCCGGCAAGCATCGAGACACAATATTTCAACAACGGTAGCGTTATCGCACCCTGTCTCCATTCCTCATGAAGTCGAGCGAAAAATATATGAAAATAAAAATTCCCGCTATTAATACTGAAAAAGAAAATTTGTCAACCGGAACCCTCGCAGACTAGGGCTTCATAAAGTTAATTGAGTGTGTAATTTTTTTGTAAGTAAAATCATGTCCAACAAGTATTTTTGTTAAATTTCCTTGTTTAGGCTCCATCCTGAAGTTAAGCCTGGATACGCCCAAGTCCGTGCACGCACTCACATGTTTTTCCTTTACATTTTTGTTTTTTCATTTACTAGACATTAACCATTTACTTGAATTCTCTTTTTTATGGCTTCCAATATCTGGTTCACTTTCTCAAATAATTCATTCAGGGATTTCTTTGAATCATTAAATACACAATTTATTTTCAATCTTACAACACTATTATAATACTAAATTTAATTATATTCTTTTCATTTAGCAATACGTAATTTTTTATTCAAACACATCATTCACAGATCATATAAAAACTCCTTTCTCTGAACTCTAGCTATATAAAGTTTATTTACAACCATTCGCGAACTTTACCAACTACAAGGAGAGATTAAGTTCCTTTTTTAAACCTCCTTTCCACTAAGCCTGCCTTCTTTCAAAAAATCATCTCATATTCATACTTCCATCGAAAACATTTTTTCCATTCATACATTCTCTTCCATCTGTCCACCAAAGATACCCCATCACGCCACTATTTATTTCTTTGAACCTATTAACTAAATTTCCAAAGTTAATAATGCATTATAGAACTATATTTTCACTAATGTCTTTAGTACTTGTTATTATTATTATTATTATTATTATTATTATTATTATTATTATTATTGGTGTTTTAGGGCGCGTCGACGTCGGGGTCATTAGCCCCTACTAATATCTTTAGAATGAGATGCTTAATTTTAAGTAAGAACTAAGTACCATATAACCTCCCTCTTCTATTTTTTCAGAGGGGGGATATACATTTTGCACTGTCAAACGGTCCGCTGGTTCCATCATTAAGAAACTGTAGCTCTCTCTGTCGATTCTACTAACGGCTTAACCTACTCTATTGGTCGCTTTGCTTGGGAATCGTACATTCCTAGCACTGAAATTATTGCTTCATCTGTCGCAACCAGCTGATACGGTAAAACATGGTTTTACCATACATCAATAGGATATGAAGTACATCTTGACAAAGAATATCATTTATAGAAGCAGAAATACATGCGGGATGGACCATGGAAAAACTTCCAGAAGAAATATTTGCTTTCCTTTGGTGAAAAAGGAAAAAAGAATAAATAAAGGATTTATTTTTATGTTTTCCTGGTTTGATGTATTAGTTAAATTGTTTTAGTATTATTTTATATGTTTTCTATAAGTTGAATTCATTTGTGGCCAATATTTTTTATTTAAAAAAATATAATATATAACAGATCTACGAAGCTGTGACGTCAGTAAAAAACACGAACATTGTCTCTTCAGAAAATATTCCGTCGCAGGATTTCCAACTAAACAATATTTCTCAAATACTGAAGAAACATTCATTTGAATTCGAGAGATTCTAACTTTGAAACTGACCGACATAATTTTCCGTATGCTCTACTGAGTTGTAACGCAGCCAAGCTGCTCAGGTATTAATATTGACAAGGGAGTCGGAAACAGTTGCATCTGTCCTAACAAGTTCGAGCTTTTACAGTGAAAGAGGAGAAAGATCTGCATTACATTCGATTTACTGAATTGGAACAGATAGCTGGAATTCCGTGAGCTGAAGGGAGAGCAGAAATCTGTGAATCCTGTGTCACATTCCAGTTCTCAACGGGCGGATTGTCCACTCAGAATACTCGTCTAAATGAAAGCTCGCCCGCGTGCGCTTATTGCCACTCAGGTTGCTACCCGACGGAATATGTCAGCTGGAATAATCCGATCAAAACAATTCGAAATTCGTTATTGAGATTTAGGAGTCGAGACAAAGATAAAATATTTTATTCGAAGTACCGTAGGAACGAAGTTCAAAATGTGTTGGTGGGGTGAATATCAGAATATAAATGAGTAGGAAAATTATTTCCATAAATCAATACAGCTTCTCATTCAACACATTTCTTGGTATCATAAATCACAAGAAACTGGCTTATAATTTTGAGAGTGTATTTCAAGAAAACTGTTTTTGTGTGCATAAAACATGAGATTAAATTACCTTTCGGGCATTGAGTATATCAATTTTAGAACTAATTCATCACTAACGTAACCAAAACCAAGTGTAAAAGTTCCAGATCATGGCCTAATGTAAGAAATGAAATGATTTTACCTTCAATCGTTCGTAGTCACAGCATACAGGAAGTATTCTTCATCCGCATATTGAGACTGAATTCCGTGAATTGTACAATATGTCAATAGAAATCAAATTTTTCGGATACTCAGAAGTTTTATTCACTATGATACTTCATAATTTCAGAATCTCGAACTAATCTAGAATCAGCACCCGTATTTTGAATAGGTCTAATATTTTTTGACGGGTCCAGTTAAATGAAATGAAGCATGCATGACCAAACGTGATGTAACTTAATGATACATATCATGTGGTGTTAGTGAATTACACGATGATGTTTGCAGAAAGAAGTGGAAAAGATTACAGAACTTGAACTTCGCTTGTGATAAGAAACAAAAGCTGGGCAGAAAAATATACATTCAAAACTAATGTTGGAAGGAAGTTTCGCACCAGAACTGAAGTAGGGGATTTCTTTTCACATGTTTTTCATTCAGTCATACCGTATGAGATAAAGCATGGGCCAAATGATATGATTGAAGTTAAGGATTTGCATTTAAGTATCTTCAGAACCTTCAAAAATTCATAGCTATAAGACCAGAATAAGATCGTTGTCCTCAACGTCCAGCGTTTTATTTGTATATTTGAACTCATAAAATTAATTGAACAAATATTTGGAACCTTTGACTAAAGATATCAATTACAATCCTTTAGAGTGATTTTGCTTAATATAGCCTGCATATAATTCAGCAGATTGGTAAAACTGGTTGGGAAGTTTAGTTATAGGAGAATCAAACGGATTCACTACTCTACAGTTGTTTGTGTTTAGCAATTGCACAATTATTAAAAACGAAAATTTCGACGGGATAGTATAAAACGAATTTAGCTCTAGAGTTAAACCAGCAATTGAAGAATTATTAATTACGGAGCAACGCTCCATCATTAAGTCTGCTTGATATCGAAAAAGTTATCGTCCTACACAAACATAGTTTGCAATGGGATAAAAATAAAATGTGATGTCAGTGTGTGGGGATCCCGAAATAAATCATAGTTACCATAAAGCAAAACTCTTTAATCCCTAATTTAATAGATAAAATATAAACAATAAGTCAGTTTTGCGCAAACGAATAAGATCTGAAAAGGCGTGCATGCAGGAAGTATAATTCTGTCGGTACTGTAGATACTGGAACTAGCAACGTCGGACACTTATACTGTACGTCGAGATGGCACTGCTCTCAAAATGGTCTACAAGAGCGTAAACTGGTTGCTGAAATTCGCATGCAATGAATGTTCTTCTAAAGACAGTCTGAAGAGGTACTTTCAGAACTTTTATGCCATCGACCTCATTAAAACATTTCTTTCGTCAATATTTTTCAGTTTTAGAAGAAGAGTAAAAAAAGAAAGAAATTACTGAAGTAAATGGGAATAGGCCTTAAGATGGTTGCACGCCACTTACTTTGAATTATGTACTAGAAATGCAGATCAAATGTAGCACCAGAGTAAATAATCTCCTATAGTTGTGACCATTTCAGGACCTCACCTTCTCAATCAAAGAATCCCTCTACCACACACTACGAGTATGACATCGGTCTACATCGAATCATGGTATCGTACTTCGCCGACATACAGGTTATTAGAAACATTCCGTCTTCTATCCGGTCTCTACATGTTGTACTAATTAGAGGCATCCTCATTGTGAATCCCAGTACAGCTGGAATTTTTTACAAGTTCTACATAATGAATTTCGTTTCTGGAAGAACAGGCTTTTGAAAAATGAAATCTATGAGGAAAATTAGAGGTTGTGATTCGATATTACTATGATCATGTTTTCAGCCAAGATTACGAAAAAATCTTAAAGCATTAGAGAGGGGTAGAATGTATAAAACATTAAAATTCGGTTTTTATGTCAAACGTGGCAAAAGAAATCATTACCAGTCGTAGGAGTAGTAAAGTATTGCACCTCACCTGTCGTCGGAGATACATCAAAACAGTCGAAGAATCAAATTTTTTTTTTTTTTTTTTTTTTTAGCTGCTTAACGTCTCCTATAACAACTAGGTCTTTAGAGACGGGAAAGGATGGAGGGCAAGGAATTGGAAGGAATTCGGCCATGGCCTTTTTGAAGGAAGCATCCCGGCATTCACCTGGAGTGATTTGGGGAAACCATGGAAAACCCAAATCTGGATGCCCGGATGGGGATTCGAACCGCCGTCCTCCCGAATGCGAGGCCAGAACGCTAGCCGTTACACCACCACGCTCGGTTGCGAGAAATTAAAGGAAACTGTTTGTTACTTTTCCGGAAATATACAATTTTCTGTATGGAGATGTAGTTTATATTGTAAAATGTTTGTAATTTATTTCTAAATTGTGAATTCCACTGTGATGAAGAAAGCTCTGTTGCTCGGAGGGCGGCAAACTTTACCTGGTTGCTGGCTCATGCAGTGGCTGACACTCGGCTTGTGGCGCTGGGCAGATTAAAACGTATGCCGCCTCCTGAGTGAAGCGCAAGTGAAGTGCGGGCGTGTTGACACTGCAGCAAGCTCGCCTGCTCCGCGCTGATAAGGAGAACCGGCTGGCAAGCTGTCCGCATCCGACTGCCAGCTCACCTCGGCCGCGAAAAACTGGCCGACACGTGGCTGAGAGAACCACTCCCCAACCTGGTCTCATCACACTGTGGAGAATATTCCAAGCAACCATCTAGAAACGCATTCTGCCTATTTAGTGATTCATAGTAAAGAGAAAAATCTGATTTCTTGTTACAATACCAAAGATAAATAGCTTCTAATTTTTTCCTCGTTCGAAGAATTCCTACAATTTTCAGACAACAGTCAAACTTGGTAGGCTCTTTGTCTCGGATGTAGAGTGATTGGATCACGTAGTTCTATACAGCTTTGTAAGTTCACCTGAATGTGGTATACTCAACTTTCAATTGGGCTCTTGTCCTTTGTTTACATGTACTATCGTAGCTGCAAACGTTATTAAAAACGAAACTATGCCGGTAACTTGTTTGTAAGGATATTCGGCGACTTCGTCGAAAAATAGCAGCCTCACTTCTCTTGTTTTTCCAACGATACGGGCTTGAGAAGCAGTGGATAATATAACTGTGGCATGGAAATACACTCTTTAAGTCGACTAGTGCGTTTACTCATCATTTCGCCGAATCGGATTTTTTTACTCAGCGCTTAATGGGAATGGTAAATCAGTGCTAGATTTTATTCAGAATTTGCATTAAGAGTGTAAAGTGACTGTATCAACTACTTTTTTTTTAACTGCTTAACGTCTCTTAACAGCCAGTCTTTAGAGACGGGAAAGGATGGGGGGCAAGGAATGGGAAGGAATTCTGCCATGGCATTTTGAAGGAAGCATTCTGGCATTTGCCTGGAGTGAGTTGGGAAACCATGGAAAACCCAAATCTGGATGCCCGGATGGAGATTCCAACCGCCATCCTCCCGAATGCGAGGCAAGAATGCTAACCGTTACACCACCATGCTCGGTATCAACCTACTATGCCACTAATTTTTGTTGTAGTTGTGCTTAGATTGCGACAAAAAATTATTTGATCAGTTTGTTTACTATTTTCCGGCTTCACAGTGTGACAGAGTTAACCTTCAAAAAATTCTTTGTATCAGTTAAAAACCTTTTTGACTAGTAAAAAAAGTATTAAATAAATTCGTTAATGTAATTGCGTTGACGCGAATTTTTTTTTTATTAAAGTAGGTGATGGCAAAAGTAAGTTGCAGTTAAGATTTTTCTAGGATGTTGAACAGTTCGTAGTGTAAAGATCGTTTTACAGGAAGGTCGAAAAAACGGCAGTTAAAATCTTAAGTTGTTCCAAGGATAAATTTGCCGTCATCGAGCCACCCTTCGCGTGTGATGAGCAACAAGGACCGATCGTTTAGTCTCAACAAAATGTATAAAAATTCTATGGCTAATATTAACTTAATCAAAGTTCGAAAATTTATTTTTAGGAACGGCACACAACTCTTTTAATCAATCTTAGTAAAATTCGTACACAGCCTCTGAAAGAACAAGTTCTATTTCAAGCAATATTTGACTGATGTTCTGGAGTTCTTCTGTCCTACAAAACCTACAAATAAAACGCAAAAGTTAGTAAAAAACGGTGGTAAAACAATTTGACCTAAAACAAGGCATTAGTAAGTTTAAAAATTATTTATTGCGCTTCAGCAAACGAGGAGCGAAATACCAGCAAATGGTCCCATCTTAACGTTACTTTCAAGGCTTAACTTGGTTTATTGCTGTGAAAGCTTAGCTGTTAATCAATTCTTGCTTAAGGCACTTGAACAGATTGTGTACTTTGTCCTTAAAAAGTAACTCATTCAGCTCTTTCACTGTTAAATTAGTGTACGCAGACTTTATAGCAAATAAAAACAAACACATAGTGCTTAACCGGAAGTGAACACTACCACACTTTGCATGGTGATGCTGCGGGTAGATAAAAGAGTTCGAAATTTTATTTACGCATGTAAGATGGGTTTAGTGTTGAGCAGCGGACTTTGGTAGCTACTGCCACTAAGTTGATAGAAACCGCCAGGACAACCGATGAAACACGCTAGTCCCCACAGAGGGTCATGTGTCGAATTCCAAATTACTGACGTTTGGCAATAGTAATGGACTATTACACCGTAAACACTGTACAGTCATGCTATCCACCGAAAACCAAAATATAATTACCCAGTAACGACCTGGTTTGACACACGTCTTAAGATTTTTTTCACGCTAACCGAAGAAAAGCATTTTTCGTGCTCAGCTTAGGGTTTGTGTATATTGGTAAATTTATTATTCAGTTTTCAATAAACACTATTTAATCTTAAATTTATTTATGGATTTTTAAAAATAAATGCTGTTTATAATTTCATTTAAAGAGTCAAAGAGTTTTATTTATTGTAATGATATTATCTTCGCCAGTTCCTTAACATTAAAGTCATTATTGTTTATACGTATACCAAATTAAAATTCGTAATCATATTATTTTAGTTAATTCTGTGGCGCCGAACCTTTACATTTTTATCAAATTAAGGAAATGGTAGACACAGAGAGTAGAATGATCATTATTGGCGGGAATTTAAATTTACCAGGTCTCAACTGGGTAGGAAATAAGATTAAAGACAGAAGGGAGTAGAGATCTGCATATACCTTAATAAGAGATGAAGGCTGTACATAAGTGGTAGAACAGAACACAAACGGACGAAACATGTTGGACATCTGCATAATAATGCCTGATAATAACCTTGGGGGATGTCAAGTAAATGAAGGAATAAGTGGTGATGAAGCAATTGTGATTGATATTAGAGAATTCAATGAACCAGCTGCCAAAATTGAAGAAGGAAATATGTACAATTATGAAATGGCACAGATTTCGAAAATCAAGACATATTTCAGAGAAAGATTCAGCACATCGAAGGAAGGCACAAGTACATAGGAGTCGAAGTGGGAAGAGTTCGAGGAGATTAAAAAAAAGGGTGAAGAACCATACATCCCAAAACTGAAAATTGAGAGAAATACAGAACCTAAGCACTCTAATAGATAGATGAGGCGGTTAAAAAGGGTGAGGTGGTAAAAGAGGTTTTTGAGAAGAAGAACATAACAGAGGTAAGAGACAACTAACAGTAGGGAATGCTTGAAACAACTAAGCAAGGAATTAATAATAACAAATAATGTGGCTAAAGATGCCTTTATAAAGAATATTATTGATGCAGGGGTACCACCGACGGATCAATCTCGAAATTTCTATGTCTATGTTAGAAAACTGAAGGTAAGGTACAGCGTTGAGACAACTACAGATAAGGATGGAGAAAAAGTTACTGATGATTTGAAAAAGGCAGAAATTTTGAGTAGCTGAGACCATTAGCTACAATGATTCTGAAATTGGAGGGTGTAACTTGGAGAACGACCTAAACCACACAATTAAAAATGAGCAGACTAAAAAATTTTAAATTCATGCTGAGGATGAAGCAACTAAGAAACCTAAAATAGTATAAAGGGACTGGTGTAGATAATATTACTACGGATGTCTTAAACATAGCAGGATATGACATTCACATTGTACCTTACCCTTAAATGTTATTTAAATTCATTGAGTCTGAATACTTTCCGCCTTACAGAGGACTGGAAAAGTGAGATAGTAGTACCGGTACATAAAGACGGGATGACAAATAGGGTCTAAAATTATTGGCCAATCAGTTTGACATCAAGGGTAGGTAAATTAATGGATTGATATGTAACCACATCAGAAATGTATGTGAGGAACATAAGTAGGTTTCTAGTCAACGACACGGCTTTAGACAAGAATATTCCTGCGAATCTCGATTAGTAGGCTATATGCAAGATATTTGGGATGAAAGGGACAAGGGATGCCAAATGGATAGTGCAGCACTAGATCTTTCAAAGGCTGGTGACAGAGTGAGTCATAAAATGATGGTAAATAAGGTATACTGAAGAGCCAAAGAAATTGGTATAGGAATGCGTATTCAAACACAGAGATATGTAAACACTCAGAGTACGGTGCTGCGGCCTGCAACGCCTATATGAGACAACAGGTGTCTGGCGCAGGGGTTAGATCGGTTACTGCTGATACAATGGCAGGTTATCACGATTTAAGTTATTTTGGACGTGGTGTTATAGTCAGCGCACGAGAGATGGGACACCGCATCTCCGAGGTAGCGATGAGATGGGGTTTTTCCCGTACGACCATTTCACGAGTGCACCGCGAATATAGGGAATCCGGTAAAATATCAAATCTCCGACATCGATGAGGCCGGAAAAATATCCTGTAAGAACGGGACCAACGACGACTGAAGAGAATCGTTCAAAGTGACAGAAGTGCAACCCTTCCGCAAATTGCTGCGGATTTCAATGCTAGGCCATCAACAAGTGTTAGCGTGCGAACTATTCAACGAAACATCGTCGATCTGGGCTTTCGGAGCCGAAGGCCCATTCGTGTACACTTGCTGAGTGCACGACAATAAGCTTTACGCCTCGCCTTGACAGTCAATACCGACATTGGACTGTCGATGATTGGAAACAAGTTGTTTGGTCTGTCGAGTCTCGTTTCCAATTGTATCGAGCGGAAGGACGTGTACGGGTATGGAGACAATCTCATGAATTCATGGACCCTGCATGTCAGCAGTTAACTGTTCATTATGGTGGAGGCTCTGTAATGGTGTGGGGCGTATGGAGTTGGAGTGACATGGGCCCCTGATACGTCTAGATACGACTCTGACAGGTGACACGTACGTACGCATCCTGGCTGATCATCTGCATCCATTCATGTCCATTGTGCATTCCGATGGACTGGGACAATTCCAGCAACACAATGCGACACCACACACGTCCAGAATTGTTACAGAGTGGCTCCAGGAATACTGTTCTGAGTTTAAACACCTCCGCTGGCCACCAAACTCCTCAGACATGAATATTATTGAGCATATCTGGGATGTCTTGCTACGTGCCGTTCAAATGAGATCTCCACCCCGTCGTTCTCTTACAGATTTATGGACAGCCCTGCAGGGTGCATGGTTTCAACTCTCTCCAGCACTACTTCAGACATTAGTCGAGTCCGTGGCACGTCGTATTGCGTGTGCTCGCGGGGGCCCTACACGATATTAGGCAGGTGTGCTAGTTTCTTTGGCTCTTCAGTGTAAGAAGTATTGCAGTGGATTAAAAAGTGATTTGCAGCGTAGATGAATTCTTAAAAGGTAAAAAGCAAAAAGTCAGGGTAGGAATGCAGTATCAAAAGTGTCAATGATAGTAGGACTGCCACATGGTAGTGTATTGGGACCATTGCTATTCGTTATAGAAATTAATTATTAGGTTGTCTGCAGATGACGTAATTCTATATAACAGGATCAAAACGGTAGAAGGCTGTGAAAAGCTGGAGGATGATATAGACAGGTTGCCTAGCTGGGTAGGTCAATATAGGATGAAGATAAATGCAAGGAAATCTTATTAGGTACACAGAAAATTATGATTATAAGGTGGAGAAAAATTGTTTATATTAGATTTGAAATGTAAATACCTTGACATAATATTTGATAGCAAACTCAACTGGGGCATGACATATTGGACAGGTGGCAAGAAAAGATTTAAAACTCCTTCTTGGAGAAGGTGATTAGGGGATATATCAGAGAAGTAACGGCATTGGGTTAGGAAACTTTGATTAGACGATTCCTTGAATATGATATTGTGGTGTAGTATTTGACCCACATTCTGGGTGGGGGGGGGGGGGGGGATGCAAAGAAGGGTAGTTAGAATTGTCTCTGGAAATTACCGCAGAACACAAGCAGTAACAGATATGATAAAAGAGCTGAAATGGTATTCACTGGAAGACAGAAGGAGGCTGAAGAGAGTCATGGGAGTGTACAAGGGATATATTGTTTCTGAGACGTGGAAAGATATTGGTGTAAGAATTAGGAGTAGTGCATGGAAAGGATGACCATAACCAAAAGCTGGCACTCGATTTCAGGTACAAGAGTGCGGGAATATTTTCTTTCGTAGGTAAGCGGGTCAGGGAGTGGAATAACTTACCCAGAGTAATGACGAATATTTTACCAAACACGTTGAAAGAATTTAAAGTTGATATTTGTAGAGGGCAAAATAGGCGGGAGCAGGAAAGGGGAAAAATCGGAGCGTAAGGAAGTTGCCACCTGAGCGTGCGCTCCATCAGAATGAATGAAAATTAAATTAAAGGTCGCTAAAAATCATTGGCAGACTTCATTTTTCATTACAATATTTTACTCAAACTTAGGAACTATTTCTTCCTTTCCCACTGTCTCATTAACTTCGCATCTACAATATTTTACATTGTTTTATTCTGATTGTATACATCTACGAATTTTCATATTTTCATATTCTGAATACCATATGTGAACTTAAAAATATTGACAGGGTGGAAGACCGAATGGCTGATTAACAAATGCAGTTTCAAACTGCCGTAACCACTGACAGACTGCTAGCATTAAATTATCGGCTACCTCTCATGAGCAGATATATAGGTAGATGATCGTCATTGGGCAGACGCCGAAGATCTTAATATTCATCTGACTCCAGTGCAGCCGTATTTTAAAGCAGACGCTCCTAGTCTACCCCTAATAACTTGTTTCTGAAAAGGAGATGTGGGAAAAAAAACACCACAGTGTTTGTAACTACTTTCTACTTAGCATCTGTTGCATTAGATATGAAGTAGACTTAAGTTCTTTAACCAAAGGGTGAAATTCGACTATGAAAACATAAATTGTATATAACAATTAGTACTATTTTTGAAAAAAACATATCATTTATATGTTTGCCTCCAAACATCTACTTTACGAAGGGTTGATAAAAGTCGAAATTTACGGGACTTTACTAGAAACATTTTATCTTGAAATAAACTTCCAATAATCAGTACCTTCGCATAATTAATAACATCAAAATGATTAACTACTAATAAAGCATAGAGATGACAAAACTGATTAAACGAGGCAAGCAAGGACAGTGGTAAGCATTATTTGTCTTCAGTAGGAATGTAGGCATTACTCGTCGTTCCTGCACCCCTGCTGATTGAATTTGTCTACCCGAATGAAGAAAACAAAAGGATGTGGAGAGCTGTTATGGCGTAAGATGGGGACTCTGCCCGTTGCTATTCGCACAGCGTAGATGGGCGTAAGTTGAAACCTGCTAGAGGTGCACTTTCCGCATTAACAACGCGCTGCTTCGAGGCAACACTCTCAACTTTTAGTTACAGACGATTAAACGAACGAAAATTCATATCCAAATATCCTGATGACAGATGGTTCGCAAACATATATCTATGTCATGATTTGCACAAATACATCAATTCAAGAGTCATTACTGTTTTGAAGAAAATAATGTTTTTGTTTCTTTCTTTTCCTGAACTACAACAAAACGTAAGCTTAACAGCTTTGCAACCAATTTGAACGAATATGTGACAATCGCGCACAGTGACAATCGCGCACAACCGGGTCGTCTCTTGCTACCTGCTTTTAGCTACCAATTAGTCACCGCTACAACAGCATGCTGGATTCTGGTCAGAGGAGTATATCACAAGCAAACCAAAAGGAGCCAAATAATCCTGACGAAGTGATCTTGGATGATGAATTGTTGAAGATGAGAGATGGAGGCAGTTTCCTTCTTACGGATGATATGGAAGGTGAAAGAATAATTTTTCTGAGAGGTGAAAGAGGCAAACAAGTTTAAAATTACACGAACAATTCTTTATGGATGGTACTTTTAAAAGTGACAGTAAACAGTTCTCCCAAATCTACACGATACATGCGGATTACGGCAACACTGACGAAGAAACAACATACATCCTGTGGTGTTTACACTCTTAACTGACAAAAAGAAGACTACTTATGTACGTATGTTTAGTGACATTATCAAGGCTGTACCAGAATGGGCCCATAAGACAGTGACTGTAGGTTTTGAAAGTGGTGCAGTATCTGCCCTCAAGGAAGTGTTTTGCTCAACGGAAGTAAAAGGCTGTTTTTTTTTCATATAAAAAACTGTATATGGAGAAAGCTTCCGGAGCTTGGACTAGCGTGTGAGTACAAAAAAAATTTAAGAACGTCGCCTCCATATTCTTATATGTCCAGCTTTGGCATTCCTTAAACCAGAAGATGTGACAGATGTTGGTTGGAGATCCAATCACAGGCTCCTAATAATTCAAAACTATTGAAGTTTTTCGATTACTTGGAAGACACGTGGCTTGAGAATGAAAAAATCCCAATTCACATGTGGAATTGTCACAAATGACGTCATCGCACGACTAACGCTGTTGAAGGATGGAATAATAGGATTAACAATGTACTTGACAGACAAAACCCGAAGCTTAGAGACGTGTTACTTTGTTTGAAGAGGGAAGCCGAGTCTTCAGGTCTCATGTACACTCCTGGAAATTGAAATAAGAACACCGTGAATTCATTGTCCCAGGAATGGGAAACTTTATATACACATTCCTGGGGTCAGATACAACACATGATCACACAGACAGAACCATAGGCACATAGACACAGGCAACAGAACATGCACAATGTCGGCACTAGTACCGTGTATATCCTCCTTTCGCAGCAATGCAGGCTGCAATTCTCCCATGGAGACGATCGTAGAGGTGCTGGATGTAGTCCTGTGGAACGGCATGCCAAGCCATTTCCACCTGGCGCCTCAGCTGGACCAGCGTTCGTGCTGGACGTGCAGACCGAGTGAGACGACGTTTCATTCAGTCCCAAACATGCTCAATGGGGTACAGATCCGGAGATCTCGCTGGCCAGGGTAGTTGACTTACACCTTCTAGAGCACGTTGGGTGGCACGGGATACATGTGGAAGTGCATTGTCCTGTTGGAACAGCATGTTCCCTTGCCGGTCTAGGAATGGTAGAACGATGGTTTCGATGACGGTTTGAATGTACCGTGCACCGTTCAGTGTCCCCTCGACGATCACCAGAGGTGTACGGCCAGTGTAGGAGATCGCTCCCCACACCATGATGCCGGGTGTTGGCCCTGTGTGCCTCGGTCGTATGCAGTCCTGATTGTGGCGCTCACTTGCACGGCGCCAAACACGCATACGACCATCATTGGCACCAAAGCAGAAGCGACTCTCATCACTGAAGACGACACGTCTCCATTCGTCCCTCCATACACGCCTGTCGCGACACCCCTGGAGGCGGGCTGCACGATGTTGGGGCGTGAGTGGAAGACGACCTAACGGTGCGCGGGACCGTAGCCCAGCTTCATGGAGACGGTTGGGAATGGTCCTCTCTGATACCCCAGGAGCAACAGTGCCCCTAATTTGCCGGGAAGTGGCGGTGCGATCCCCTACGGCACTGCGTAGGATGCGACGGTCTTGGCGTGCGTCCGTGCGTCGCTGCTGTCCGGACCCAGGTCGACGGGCACGTGCACCTTCCGCCGACCACTGGCGACAACATCGATGTACTGTGGAGACCTCGCACCCCACATGTTGAGCAATTCGGCGGTACGTCCACCCGGCCTCCCGCATGCCCACTATACGCCCTCGCTCAAAGTCCGCCAACTGCACATACGGTTCACGTAGACGCTGTCGCGGCATGCTACCAGTGTTAAAGACTGAGATGGAGCTCCGTATGCCACGGCAAACTGGCTGACACTGACTGCGGCGGTGCCCAACCGCTGCGCAGCTAGCGCCCTTCGACGGCCAACACTGCTGTTCCTGGTGTGTCCGCTGTGCCGTGCGTTTGAGCATTGCTTGTACAGCCCTCTCGTAGTGTCCGGAACAAGTATGGTGGGTCTTACACACCGGCGTCAATGTGTTCTTATTTCTATTTCCAGGAGTGTATATGAGATCTGAATTGATTCTTCAAGGAAAGAGAAGAAAAAAACACATACCAGAAGTTGGACGAAACAATTGTAAAAACTTTTGACAGATATGAAAAGAGCGGCGACATCAGATCATGTCTAGAGGCGTTGTCCTACACGCACAAGCTTGAATAAATGTAGGTATACCGTAAATAATAATCAATTATGACGAATCTCTCTGGTTGATTTGGATAATTTCATTATTTTAAATAAATGTAAATAAGTTGTAAATATTTATTATGACGAAGCTTCTTGGCTGATTTTAAACACTTTACTTACTTTTACTTTTCGACGGTGCGGGCCGGTATCGGGCTAGTGAACATGGAGAAGCGATAGGTAGATTGTGGAAATTTCTGGTCTTTTACGACCAAATTTTATTTTGATCTTACTGATTGACTTACAAAAGTGTCTTTCTGTTCTTCATCCTCACTTCCAGATTTTCTTGTTTTACGATAGCAAAAATAAACTGTAGAGAAAAAGAGTACGATTATTTTATTGTGTTTGAATATTTATTTACCATTTCCTGTATATTCGGTCTGGTGACCTACAGTGTTACGGCGCACGATTTGGGCACTGAAGGTCCGCGGTCCAAATCCCGGGCTCAGTTGTACGTAATTATTACAGGCCTTTAAATTGACGTTCACCTCTGATGATTTTTCAATACTGCGTTCCGTAAATTATAAAGTACACGGGAGAGAGGGGAGAGTGTGGCCCGATCTTTAAACTGTGCGCGATTGTCGCTGTGCGCGATTGTCACGACACCATTTGAACGGCCGCAACGTTATTTCCCAAATCATACCTTCCATCAATATGGGCGTACAAACAGAAACAGCTTGTTATCTTTAGACGACATGAATGAAGATATGCAGAACAGACGTCATTATTACTGGATCATAGATCTTCGGTAACTGAAATCGATGCAAAAATATATTCTCTGTTCCAATTGTTTCGTACAACTCTTCGAAGTAAATATTTAAAGTAGCAGCAATCTCCTTACGCTTATATTGTACGGGAAGTAACCGACCCAACTTGCCATGTTAATTGGGATGTTCTGAAAATGCCAGGCACTAACCAGAGAAACACATACAACCTTGGAGATAAGTGTGAATCGTCGAAGATACAGTCAATAGTCAAAAATAAAAATATGAACCTTCTTGCTTCACTAATTATCAACACATAGTTATAAAACAACCAACTTAGTACATATAAGTAAATAGGCTTCTAGATAACTAATATCGTTTTTATATGTTAAGCTATTGAAGAAGTTTTGAATACATAGTGAGCTGGGTTTAATTTGATTCACACACTAAAATGTGTTCTGAGGCATTATAGGAAGGAAGTCTGGAAAGAGTACTGTTGGAAAGCTATGAGATATTCAAATGTAGAGAGAATTTGGTGACTGCCACCCTCTAGATACGATTATGATTTTCTTACATTTTGTCAGTGTAAAATACAATAACAATCACTAACCACTGGTCGAGGACGAGTACTTTTTAAACTAACATCAAACACTAACATCTTAACTTTGTCGTTACCGGGTAGTCACAAATCCAATGTAAACGTAGTCAAAATAACATCTTACTGCCCCTGTTGCTTCAGCTTGGAATTTTATCGAATGCCGTCAGTTCCTTGATGACATGTGTGCAAAGAAATCAATATCATTGTCTGCAAGCTTCTGCATTTACTTTCTTGGCCTTCTGAACCATACAAATCGTTCTGCAATTTTTTTTTGCTTCTGTCTACGCCTCGTCGACGTCGAGGTAATTAAAAGCTGGAAAGGGCTAGGATCAAGGAACGGAAATGAATTTGCCATGACCATTTGAAGGAACCATCCGGCATTCACCTGGAGTGATTTGGGAACGTTATAGAAAACCAAAATCTATATGGTCGGATGGGGATTCGAACGCGCCGCTAATGACCCCGATGTCGACGCGCCCTAAAGCTACTAGCTTCGAACGCGCGTCCTCTCAAATGCGAGGCCAGAACGTTCCCACTCATCAACCACGCTTGGTCCTTAAGATAAAATCTTGTTTTCGCTTGTGTTTTGAATCTACTTCCTCCGTTTATCAATACCAATATCCGTTTATGAATTGTGTCAATTTTATCATAATTCAGAAACGCAGTTCACTACAACTTAAACGTCAGCATCAACCCCTACGTACTAATTTCCATAGCAGTCTTTTGACTCAAGATGAGTTACGATTCAAGGCAGAGTAAATGAAGTTCTTTAGGAGAACTGTGGGGCAGACTGTTAGATTATATCAAGAATAAAACAATGACATACAAATTAAGAGTGACACTTATAAGATGAACATATTCACTATCATGGGGAAAAGTGATTTCGACATGTTAAAAGGATAAACGGAACTAGAATCCAGGGGGAGGAAGGGCAAATATTACATTATATTTCCAGAAGGAAGTGAATGTCTGGAAGAAAAACTACCAGCTGGGTGGAGATCTTAAGATGCCACTTGACCTAATACTGTCAAAGTAGACGATTATCACGATGAACAATCTTTTTATGCATTGTTCACTTTCATAAGTTCAGAAAGAATGATTTAATAATTTTTACAGCTATCTTTGCTGCTATTAACTAATAAGACTAAAATTTACTTACCCAACTGTAGTTTAAAAACGAATATAGTCTTTTTTATAAAATAAACGGCGTAATATATAAGTTAACACACTATGTAATGAAATCCAATCTATATCAACGACTCTTTTACTCATTTTTCGTTATTTAATTAACAAACTTAAAGTGCAGTACAAACATAACTTGCAGATGCCACCAAAGAATTACCAACAATAAGATTAAATGTTCAGTACGAAACACGTGAAATTCTACGATTGTAATACATCTCTTTAAAATATCGGTCAATCGCATAAATTTAAACGCACACAGTAATTTATAACGAGATAAGCCATCCACGTTGATTGCATTTTCTCTTAATTTCGCTTCCGTCGTGCGAGACTATTTTTCTATAGGTAAAAAACTTCGGAAAGTCTCAGTATTCGACTGAACTAATACCCAGAAAGAATGTGAAGCCGTGGAGACTACATTCACGTGTGGCTGGCATTGAGCTTCGGCTTATCATGGAGTCGGCATTCGCTGTGCTTCTCTTCTCTCGGCTCCTTCAGGTGAAGGGCTGTAATATCCTGAAGGCTGCCTTGACAGACCCCTCCCCCTCCACACACCACCTCCACCTGCTTCTTCCCGGAAATGTAATATCACCCACAATTTGCTTACTAAGTGCGTTTACGCTGGGAGCAGACGACTACAAACCAAATACGCCAGATTCAACAATGCTTTCACCAGCAGACAGTGCAAACACTGCAGTATATATCTGAACAAAAACGTAATAGTTATATTCTTCCTGCTGCTTACGACATTATAATTGGTAGATTTTTTTTTCCCCTGCTGTCATCAGTCTCTGAGTTGGATTGTCGTAATCCTTCACCTCCTCCTACCATGCGCAAACCTCTTCATCTCAACATAGCCCCTACAACCTCTGTATTCAATTATTTGTTTCATATACTCTAATTTTTGTCTACCTCTGTAGTTCTTATCATCCACTGTTCCCTCCATTAAAAAATTAATAAGTCCCGCATGTGTTAAAATGTGGTCTACCATTAAGTTTTTTCTATCTGTATGACTCTTCCATGGATCTCTTTACTCCCCTATAATTTCCAAAACACGTTCATTTCTTTTTTTTTTTTTTTTTTTTTTTTTTTTTTTTTTTTTTACTTATGGCTTTACGCCTTGTCGTTGTCGAGTTCATTAGAGGCAAATGTGACAGGGGACAAGGAACGGGAAGAAATTCAGCCATCGCCTTTTAAATGAAGCATCCCGGCATTCGCCTGGAGTGATTTTGGGAAGCCATGGAAAACCCAAATCTGGATGCCCGGACGGGGATTCGAACCAGCGTCCTCCAGAATGCGCAGCCAGAGCGTTAACCGCTCACCCACAAAGCTCGGTGTTCATTTATTACTTTATATGTCCACTTAATTTTCAGCATTCTTCTATAACATCACATTTCAAATGCGTTAATTTTCCTTCTCTCTGGTATTACTGAAGTCCATGCTTCGCTACCATAATATGCTGTGCTCCATACATAGAGTTTTAAAAATTTCTTTCTGACTCCTGGAGCAATATTTCAAACTAAAAGATTTCTCTTATACAAGAACGCTCTTTTCCTTTTTAACATCATTCCTGCTTCGGCCATCAGTTGTAATTTTGCAGCAGAATAATAGCGATATATCTTCGCTGGTTACTGAATATTAGTTTATTAGCAGCTAATTTTCGTGATTTCTCAGAAACGAAAATTGTTAAAAGGAAACGAAACTATATTACAAACAAGTTGTAATTTTTTCTTACAGTAATAGAGCAAATAATAATTCATTATATTTTTACATTTGTCTCCCATTTAAAACCTGTTACAGAAATGAACGTAAATGTTATCTATTGTCATGTTTCAAATACATGTTATTTTTTACTTTCAAGCTGCTTAGTCAGCACCCATTCATTCATTCAACTCTCTTCCTGAAAGTATATCAAACGTGAAGGAATCGGTCTTTCATTTACCTGTTAGCAGCTTCCAATAAAAACAAATTCCAGATGAAATCATTCTTGATAAGACTGGATGGAAAATGAGCTCATAAAAAATACTGTAGCAGTCGACCCCGTGTACAACTTATCCGTTACAACACCACCCTACTAAGACGCCATTTCAGAATTATTTGTGGTTTTAGTTAGGAGGCATACTATTAATATTGCGTAATAAAATTACTACTACAAAGCATTTTTGATGTCCCCTATCAATCTCGGTGCTATCTATTTAATTTACATTGTGTTTTCAGTGTTACGTTGCTAATGTACCTTGTTACAACTGTTTATTCCAGTCAGCCAGTATGCAATATTTTGTGTTGATTCCCCATGTTCACAGAAAATTCGTCGGTTCAATAAGCATCATTGGCCATTCAGTTTCCTGAGTGTGGCTCTAACTGCCTAACAGCCTCCGCAGATCTGCAGAGTTTTCAGTATTGAGCGCGTAGTACACGCTACTACTAGCTGGCGTGCTGACAAGTTGTTGTCGGGACATGTGTTAACACGCGCGTGGTTGGGAATTTACTGCTCGTTTCCATTTCTGTTGCTGTGCGTTACTAGTGGCTTTACAACTTCCTAAGAGATCGTTAAAGAAGAATGGAATGAACATTTGTGAACAATTATTTACACAGCTCTCGATCACGGACACAAGTTCATTAAGTTTTTATTGTTAGATATTTTTGCTGTTTTAGGTGATAATTTACAAAGTGGGCACTTACACCTTCCAAAACATCGAAGTTATTAATTATCCACAACTTCCAGCTGTTTAATCACTATAATTATTGGAGAGACAGTCAATAAAACAACTTAACAAGTGGTTTAATATGGCCACAAGTATCAACCTAATTAACAATTAACCATCAATTGGTTAAATATAATTTGGCTACCATGACATTAACCTGAAGTCATTACAATATCACTTAACACTTATTAAATAAAATACTGTCATGAATACAATTAGTAGATATTATTGTTTCTAAATTTTCTGATGGAAGTACTTTCAACTATATTCTTCGCAGAAGAAAAAGTGGTTTTAATAATCTGGATATCAGTGGCGCTAGTAATAATGTGTTGATCCTAACATCTCTATTTCTAATCATATATATTATTTCTATAATGTATATTTTTGTCACAAACCATTTTCTCCCTTCATACTTAACCGAAATCTATGAAAGTGGTGTCATTTTAAAGCTTATGGTCTCCACTTTGGTTGCATCATATTTTAAGAAAGTAGTTTTTCGGAATTTGACCCTTAAAGGACAAAAATGGTGTTTTTTGTGTCACGAGCCATTTTTCTCCCTGGATACCAAACTGAAATCATTACATGAAGTACCATTTTAAAGATTAAGATCTCCGCTTTTTTACATCACACATTAAGACAGGAATTTTTTGGAATTCTACCCTTAAAGGACAAAAGTATCAATATTTCTGTAATGTGTTTTTGTGTCACGAGCTATTTATTTACCATGACATCTAGCCGATATAGATAAATGAGGTTTAATTTTAAAGATTAACGGCAAAAGTAATAACTGTGAATGAGTCAGTTCAGAGCCAAGCTGCTAGATAGCAGTACCACATTTCACAGAGAAATTCATAAACTGCTTCACTGGCGTTGACTTTTCTTACGCACCTGTTACACTAAACAAGTAAACAATTGAAACAAATGAACGAGTTCTTCTTTCATGCTATTATAAACCCCCAACCTTACTATTTATTGTATTCGCGAAATTTTCGCACGGGTCTTCTAGTAATCAAATGTTTAGCGATGTAATACCTTGCTGATAGCACTGAATTTTTTAAAAGAAAAAGGCTGTTTTACGAGAGTGTACCCAAAAGAAACGGAATTATTTTTTAAAAGCTACATATTTTTAAATTCTTTACAAAAAATACCTTATCCTCTTCAAAATACTCTCCATTACAACTAATACATTTGTCCCGCCGATGTTTCGACTGTTCGAAACATTTTTGTTGACTCACAGCTCTTTATTTGTTTTTGTTTTTTTGACCACTTCAATGTTGTCATGTAGGTGTCCTTTCAGGTCCCTTTTCATGCGTGGAAATAAGAAAAAGTCGCACGGAGCCAGGTCAGGCGAGTTAGGTGCATGGGGCAGCGGAGCCATGCCATTTTAAGCCAAAAACTGTGCTACAGAGACAGCTGCATGTGCAGGTGCATTGTCGTTGTGGAAGAACCAGTTTCCTTTCTGCCACAAATCGGGTCTTTTCTGACGAACACTGGTGAGTAATATTCTTAAAACATCCAAATAAAAGGTTTGATTGGCTGTCTGATGTGAGGGAAAAAACTCTGAATGATCTAAAAAACAGTGAGCATTGTTTTGATGTTTGATTTGACGATATTTCTTTTGAGGGGATGACACTGATGTTTTCCATTGGCTTGACTGTTGCTTTGTTTCTGGGTCGTAACTATAGCACCATGACTCATCACCAGTAATGACCTTTGACGGAAAATCTGTATCAATTTCAAGCTGTTGTTTCAAAGCACAACATGTTTCAAGTCGACTTTTTTGTTTTTGATTGTCAGTCAGAGCTCTAGGAACAAACTTGACAGCAACCCTTTTTCATTCCCATATCATCGATTAAAATTCACTGAACCGAACTCCAAGATAACCCACTGATCTCTGACAGTTGATCAATTGTCTATCGATGGTCTGGGATCACAAGCTATGGAATTTTTTGAAAATTTCGTCGATTCGGGCAGTTGATGGAAGTCCAGAACGAGGTTTGTCATCAATCGACATGTCGCCATTTTTAAACCGAGCGAACCACTCGTAAACTTGAGTTTTTTCCATGGTGCCACCTTTGTAAGCTGTTTTCAACATTAAAACAGTTTCAGCATTATTTACACTAAGTAGAAAACAAAATTTCACAGCTGCACTTAATCGAAACAATAACAAATTTGCACTAGCAAAAAAAAAAAAAAAAAAAAAAACAAATCACTGCAGATTAACAGAATAAGTCAGGTCCACAACACAGGCGGCACAGATTGGCAATGAGTTGCGCTATAAACGCCTAGCGGTAGAAACGCATACTACACTACCTCCGCCCACAGCAATGCTATTCTGGTTATCCTATATTGCTGTATGCTTTCACGAACTATTTACAAATTCAGATGAATCTAAAGAATTATCAGTCACAAAAATTCATTCATGGAAGTCGTACTAGCAAATTTTATTGTTAAACATTCATATTCTCGCCAAGTAACTTTTTTACCTTTCTTCGGTATTAGTTCATCACTTTTAAAAACTTTATACATTTTGATTATTTCATAAAAAAATACATTTTTAATAAACTTCTACATATACAAGGGTTGTAAATTACAGGCGGATTAGTTTGACATCAGTGACTGGCGAAACAATGGAGAAAATAATATGCAACTAACTTATGTACATCAGAAATGACTATGAGAAAAGAAACTGGTTTGCAAATTGATAACTTCGCTTTAGGCATGAATATTCGTGTGAATCTCAGGTTGTGGGCTATATACAAAGGAGGTGAAGTGGATTGTATAGCAGTAGATATTTCTAAGGCATTTGACACAATGAGCCATAAGTTGAAAACTAATGGAGTGGATAAAAAAGTTACCTGCTGGATAGAGAATTTCTTAAAATACAGAAAGCAAAGCTTTTAAATCAAAACTGCAGTACCAAAACATCTGGAAGTGAAAATTGTCTTTTGTGGGTGTCAGAGATTTGAACAAATTATGAAGGGACTTGATGAATAATTTTTCCAAAACGCTGAATTGATTTAAAATTATAATTTGTAAATAACAAAAGAAGATGTGTTAAATTTAACACTGAAAGTACATATATATGTATATATATATATATATATATACATATATTTGTTGTCATCAGTCTCTCGGCTGGTTTGATGCAATCCTCCATTCCTCTCCAGCTTAACATACGCCTTATCACCTACATCTTGAATTATCTGCTTTGTATATTTTAATTTTTGTTTACCTCTAAAATACTTTCCGTCAACTGTTTCCTCCACTAACAAATTAACCAATCCCGCATGTCTTAAAATATGACCCTTCATTCAGTCTCATCTGTATGTAAAACTTTTCCACAAGCTTCCTTACTAACCAATAAAAAAATAATAATAACAAAGAAGTAAGTAGATGATTACGAAATTACCACCGGAGCATGCGCTCCGTTGCAGTTAAGTTCAAAACGTCTGATCAATGTAGTTCGTCGTTCTGAGTTGTGTTTCGAGGTACAGCTGTTTCGCTGCACAGGTGGAGGTTCACAGCAGCGCTGTTTGCGCTGGTCTCGTATCAGTGCAGTTGGCGCCGCAACTCTTCCCTATCTGTGAGATTTCATTTCCTGTGGGTCCGCTCTGCGCACCGCCAAACTACAGTCGTTACCAGTTGCAAACACCGTCTGTTCCACTCCATCCTGCATCAGGCACCCCCAACAAACAGCAGTCTACCTCTCAAAGGGACAGGAATACTCATCAGCACTGAAAATAAGGTAAATGTTGTCATTATATCATCGTATCGATTTTCTAGATTGTTTGATAAGTATTCGACTTTCGTAACTACTTGTGAAAAGTTGCAACATTTCCATTTCAGATTTACTGGAAATTAAAAAAAAAATCCTTTGAACTCATTTTTTGTATTTAACACTGAATTACAAACTTCCAATAGAAATTGTAACTTTATAATCATATTTTTCGGACAGTTTAAAATATATGAGACTTCCTATGACATAAGTAGCTCAAACTGTTTACAGGATGTTGTAGGCTAATGCCCTTCTAAATGTATAGGAGAAACAAAAATCATTTTAGAAAGAGCATAATGATGTCAAGGTTTTTAGTATAAACTTAACCATATCATCGAGTTCTCTTGTTCAGCACGGTAACGCTCCACGTACTCAGGCGGGACGATCGAGGATTTCATTCATGCTTGCTAACGAGGTCTTAAAACAACATTAGGAAAATAATCACAAGAATTATCTCCACACAGAGATAGCCATGAAAAACAAAATAATTTTTTATTTTTTATTTTTATCGTAATACCTATTATGTCGTTTTGCTTAATCAGTTAGGAGAATATTTTTAAGTGTGGTAAAAACAAGTATCACCAACCAAAGAACACAATAGTACATTCTTATACGAAATACTGACAGGGAACCTTCACTCTTCTCCCTTACTATAATGAGTATCATATAGTACAGTACGCCTATCAAAAATCTGTAAAATTATTAAAATATTGGAAAAAGAAATGTCCACAATTCTATTAAATTTAACTGTCATCAATATGATTGTAAAACCAGACGATAATAACTTTTCATAAACAGTCTCGTTGAAACACTTCCAAACTGTTATTGAGCTGCGATACAACTACGTACAGTATTAGTTAAATAAGCCAACGGTATGGAAATCAGCAGTACAAAATCACCGATCATAAAACCGGAACCTACTATAAGGAATTGAAAATTGACAACTGTAAGCGAAATTGCTACTTTATAACGAACACCACAGGTTATTAGGAAATTATAGAAATCCCTATTGTGGATTGTCACTGAAAGGCGAAAGTTTTTGTATCAGACAGTAAAATTACACGTAAACAGCCCTGCCCTAGAGCAAGATGAACGCATGACGTGCTGTGTAGAGATGAGGCACTCATAGGTCCAGATCAGCATTTCTGCTCTCTCTCATACAGGTAGCTCACGTTATTTTAGCTTAGCTCTTCATTCATTAAAACACTTCAGGAAATGGTTTACAATCTTCCGTTCCACACGACTGAAATACTTTTTCGCTATTGTCGTGTATAAAAATTAACACATTAACAGCAAAGCTCTACAACAAGGCTACCCAACCAATTTTGGAGATGGGCCACAATTTTGAATCTAAGTTAGGTGGCGGGCCACGATTTCAATTCTAAGTTCCATTGCGGACGACATAACACTTGCCTATAGTTACAATAGATATTTAATTTAAAATAGATATAAGCAACACAGTTTAGTTACAGTCAAAAAGTAAAAACCATCAATGAGACCTTTGCATAGGTTTTTTAAAAATTATAATCAAAAAGTAAAAAACATCAACGAGACATTTGCATAGGTATATGAGCTAGCAAGCACATTCTATACCGCTGCTGTTGGTGGGCTAGGGATTCGGCAGCCTTGCTCTACAATATTTAATTAGCGAACAGGTCCATAACGAATACAGGAGATAAACAAGTTATCATGTACATGTATTCTTTATCTGTTGTTCTTATCATGTAAGAAGAACTCATCTTTGTTGTTGAAACCTGTAGGTGTAAATCGTTGTTCTTTCGTAATGGAGTAGAAAATAAATAAAAATATTTTCTCTCAGAAATGATAATTTTTTATCGTATTAAGTGCTAGATAATGCTATGAAGTATCTGTCAGAAGGCGCAAGCATTCATGTGATGATACACCATACCAGTTTCCTGTACCACATTATTGTGAGTGACTTTAAGCATGTATTTCAGTTGAGTAACGTGTCGTTGCTTGGCGGCGATGTTAGTTGAGGAGATGAGCTGCTGCTGGCTGTTGAGATGGTTACTGGTCACCAGACGCCCCTCCGCGTCCGTGCTGTCAGTGTGTGTGTGCTCCCTAATGGGGGTCAGTGGACACGGAGTCGCCATTAGAGCGTCTGCCAGTGGCGCCTAGGAACACGTCTAACGCCTTCCCTTCCACTCGGCCGGTTAATACGAAAACCAACGAACCCGCACACACCTCCACTATTCCATTAGTAGATTCTGCAGCAGAGCAATCCTCTTAAATTTCCCAACAGAAATACTGTAATTTAACATTACACGCGACGGCCAATTTAGGAATAATAATTAAGAACAGACTAAAAATGATAATTATCATCACAGTAAGAATAACAGTGTAAGAACCAGGGAAAAGCGTACTAAAAATATGGAGTTGGAAATGTGTAAATCGCTCAAAGTCGGATATATTTGGAGCTAAGTGACCCAGCAAACAAGTCAATGACCCCGAATACCCTGAACTTCTTGGCACCTAGGCAGCATTAGTTTTGTTCAAACCTTGGGCGATGGAACTCGTCAATAATGCAGGCCGAGTTAAAATGTTATGTTGGTATATCCTAAATGCTACGACCGGGAGTGAGCAGCAGCCATTGAACTGATGATATTAAGTCGTATTAGTCGACTCTTATAAATACCATTCCGACATGAAAGAGGATATTTATACACATGAATTTAATCAAACACTTTTCGTCTCAGTTTTTATTCAACATGCAAGAACCTCCTTGTTGATACCATGATCCAGAAAAAGCCTCTCCATTCAGCAACAATAAGTGTCCTTATCGTTTTCATGATTCAAACACTGAATATGAAAATTCTCTCTTTCTAAATGATAAGCATTCTCAATAGATATATTTGTGTGAATAGCAGTTCTTAAAGGTTGAATAAAACTTGATTTTAAAGCCTTATATGTGAAGTGTATTAACGGTATGTTCAAAATATTTTGATTATACATTCTTGTCGATAAAAGTAGACAAACTGCAAATATTTTTTCTTGGTTAGGCAATTCAGTAAACGTAAACTAGTTTTGTAATATGAAATATGTGTCTTATCGTAAAATTACTACTTAGTCTGCAGCTACGCGTAACACCAGTTTTGCTTATAGTACGTAGGTTCCATTCTCCATCCTGCGATCCAGATTTCAGTTTCCCATTGTTTCCCGAAATAGCTCCAGGCAAAAGGCATGGCCGAATTTCTTCCTGTTCCATGTACTCAGTGGTTCCTCACCTCTAATTACCTCGACGTCGTCGAGGCGCAAAGTGATAAAGGGGAGAAAAGGCTTGTCGTAATCTTCCAGAAGCGACCAGAAGGAAAAACGTAGTTAATTGTTTATAACAAGTCCTGTAGAACAATTATAACCGAAATTCCTGACGGGATAGTTAAGGAAACCTCGTACACGTTGGATTTAGTCCACGCAATCTATATATATAAAAACTGTAACCGCGAAAATTCTGTACATTTAACATGATATTAAGAAACATTTAACTTGGGATAATGGGCCACTGTTAATAAACTTCGGACAAGGAATCATTTGTATTCGTGTGTGTGTATGTGTGTGTGTGTGTGTGTGTGTGTGTGTGTGTGTGTGTGTGTGTGTGTGTGTGTGTGCATGCATGCAAGTTAGGATGAACGGGATTCACGTAAAAACTACAGTTCGGAATTTGACGGTGTAGTGGTACCAACGAAATCCACTACATGGTTGTCAGGGTGGGGCCAGCCTGCATCAGTGTGTGTGGATGGTGTGAAAGAGGCAACTCGTGTCATTTATGTGCAATAGCGTTTAAGAAAATACCTTTGTTTATCATGTTCGACCACCCAACGACCGGTAACGTGGAGATTGAGCGAAGATACCAGATTGGTTTCTGAATATTTCCCGCCAAGGACCTCGTGGTAAGAGAAACGCATGGACGAGACGGGCAGACGCGACTTGACCATGGAGGTAGGAAAAGAGAGGAGACAACGTACTGCTAAAACTGTGAAGCCTCCCGTATACTCTGGAGCCGACTGCGCATACGCGGCGGCCATAATTCTTTTCCAAAAACGTCGGGCTTTAGCATTGTGTTTGCTGCTCTCAATATTTCAATAACTAATATTTCAAATTTTTTTTATAATGTAGATTGATTAGCATACGATTGCAAAAAAGATAGGATAGGAAACAATCTCGAATATCATTTTATAAGTTAGTCACATTGTAATTACCGTTATTTAAGTGTTTAAAACGATATCTGGAAGAGTAGGGCCTATCATTATAGATTTAGAATGCCCGTTAAAAAAGTTAATTAATCGCTCTCACTAGGATGCCGTTATTCTACAAAAATTGTTGACGTATTGTAGACGATAACACAACCAGCATATCTTACATTTTTTATTTTTGAAAATTATAGACTAGCCTTATTCTAAACGAGTGTTGAAAGTCTAATTTAAACATCCGACTTTTGATGTATGGTAACTAGATAAATTCACTGACACTGCTGGCGAAATTATGGCCTATCTACTGCTAATACAGTATCTTTCGAATAAGTACTACCGAAATTTACTATTACAAATTAGTATGAAGCACACGAAATAAGTTTCAGGTCAAGTTTACTTCGTGATATAGTGAATTTATTATTGCGTGTGCGTTATTTTAATTTGCAGTTCATACTGAAAAGCATATGATGCTATGTGAACTAGGAATCCTGATGTTTCCAATGTTGTTGTTACTCAGAATGTTCACAATGAATTGTATGTGCTGACGTGGGCAGCACTATCATAACCGTGATGATCACATTGATGATTGATTCTTATGTAACTCGACGAGACAAATCGAAAATCACGAGTAAATTTTGTTGATATCCTGCTTAGTTCTCGAGATATCGACCACGAAAACTTAATTATAGATATAATTTCTTACGCCTTTGGTGACGTTTTGTTCTTGTCTAGGCCGCGTTTCGACTTAACTAATAAAAAATAAAACATCCACTCTGCATGTCCAGCTTGTAGTTCATTGTGGATTTGCCGAAATTATTTTTTGGCCCACGCCGCATCCAAACCCAACCACCTCAATTTGGTGAGAGTGTACCTCGAGAACAAAGGGAACTACTTTCGATTTGTCACGTCGAGTTACATAATAATCCATCATCAAATTGCGATGCCACGGTTCTCGTAGAGTTTCCTTGAGATTTCTGCGATTATCCCCATGTTTCTTGAGAAATTCAATATGAGCGACCTCCCTTCCTCACTTCTCTGTACCCGCCTTCACTTCTGTGCGTGGTGAAGGTCCCTTGCGTTGTCTCCACTCTTTTCCTTCCTCCATGGACTGGACTGTGTAGCGGCCGAAGTTTTGGGAAGTTGGTTTTTTTTTTTTTGTTTTTTTTTTTTTTTTGTTTGCACCAGTTCATGTACAGTGTGTTTTCTTGTTTTTAATGTGTTAACACACCAGGTGAAATTAGACATCTGTAATTACACCATCAGTGTGGTATTACCTGCAGCAGTTTTATTATCCACGCAACGGCACAGGATCGACACGCCAGACATTATGGTAAATTTTAATGTAAAGAATTTCACTGCATTGTTTCTCGCGATATCGACCAAACGTCCTACAGAGAGATCTGTAGAAATAAGAGAGTAAAACTCATGTTCATTGTAAACTTTAAATCATATCTGAGCTAACGGAGTAGATGGACAATATCACTGTGTATAGATCACGCGTTTTGAAGACCATATCTCATGCCATTAATTCCTTTGCATGTTTCATATTTTTTTAAATTCTGTTTTAGTGTTTTGACTGTATGTAGGCTATGTCTTCAAGTCGATTATAATGTAATGTTCAATCATAATTAATCATGTGCATTTTTATTTAAGTTTTGTTTAAAACGCGAATAAATGTTAATTAAGAACGGATACTTTCCCGGCGTATGCTTGAAATGAAGTCTTCGCCGGTGTACCGCCGGATAGTGTTTTGAAAACACGATATTTCGACGAATAGCTCCGTCGTTTTCATAAGGTGTCGAGTTGTCTGCACAGGTCGGCTGACCGTGTCGGATACGTCGGTCAGCCGACCTGTGCAGATGTCTCGACACCTGATGAAAACGACGGAGCTATTCGTCGAAATATCGTGTTTTCAAAACACTATCCGGCGGTACACCGGCGAAGACTTCATTTCAAATGTTAATTAATTGTCTATATGTAAAATGGAAATTTATCCCATCGTTCATAAATCATACTGAAAATTAATATTCAATAATTGGCATGTTTAATAGTAAATTCGATCTATAACTTTAGTAACAAAGAAATCATTACAGCGATGTATCCTATTAATTTACGACTGATATTTTTCGCGATTAAAATATGATAAAGGCCCTATGGAGTATTTTTTGGCTACTGCCCTCCTCCCTTCAAGTTTGGTGACTGGTGAGTGCTTTTTATCTTTCATTTCCATGTTAATGTCGACTTACGGTATTTCTTCCTGTTGTCTTGATGCTAATATTTTATTGTTATTATTAATACTGAACGATATTTTACCAGTACAGTATTTTGGAAGATTTTATTTAAAATCTGATTTATATAGTTAAAGTCTGGAACATAAATGTACGTATACGTTTTGTAGCGGTCTTACGTAGCACCCCTACATTAATAATTATAAATATGAAATAATGTATTAACTGAATTGTGTTAGACTTATAAAAGTACAACACTAATCCTATTTTATGAATATCACTGGGGGAAAGGAGTATCTGGTCGATTCAGAGTCGAGGGAAATGAATAATAATGAAGTCAAGAATCAAGAAGATAAGGGAAAGCCTACGATGGCGTAAGAACACGGTGACAGCCTGCATGAACTGTACCTGGAAAAACTACTTGAATAGTATATTGATTGTTACTCTGGCGCACTGATAAGTTACGCAGAAGTTGAAGTTGTAATTAGTTTGTAATTAAGAAGGAAAAGTTGTGAAATAAAATAGTGTTTGCCTTAACTTGCGAAGTTATTGATGAAAACATAACCGATGATCATTGGGAACATAAATAAGTGGAAATAAGAGAAGGTATTTTAAACAGTTTCTCTCTCTGTAAGAGGAAGAAACGAGATGTTTTTGGTAACTGTAACACTACAGCTAATATCTTAAGTTAACTAAGTCTAAAAGGAGACTAAGATGTTCTAGTCCTGGCTCTAAACGACCAAAGAGACATACTAAGATAAACTTAAATTAAAGACAATATGTTTGAGATATGGCCATCTAAACAAACGCTTGATATTTGCATATAGTAGTAAAGATACACGAGTGGTTTCTTTCGGGAAATCTTTGCTTAGTTGAATTCTGTAAGCAGAGCTCGGTTTCAGTTTCAATATTTTTTTATTCTTATTATGTAGACACTTAGTTCTGATTTTTCACTGACAATTTTTTCCCCCATAGTGGCTTTTCTGTGCGTGTATAAGGAAGCGTGATATGTGGCTAAGCAAGTCTAGGCAGTCATAGTCAGCTTGTAACATCTCAAAGCTACTTGACACCTAATAAAGACAGCAGAGCCAATTGTAACTTTGTGTTCCCAGTATTAGCTAGGGGGAGGTGAACGTAGCTTTTTGAGGACGTAATAAATTTCTTTACGAATTTCAGTCTCAGTTACAGTGCATAAATTTAACATGATACTATTTAACATGCGTGCAGGGCATTGACCGTTTTCATGTGTAATACAAAGGCTTGATTACTTTTCATGTCTATCAACTGGTAACGCGTCCTCATTATTTTCAGGGAAATGTGAAACCATTGTTTCCAGCTGACGGTCTTTTGCAACATATTCGTCATGTATTGTAAAGAGCGTAATATGATACTGCTTAGTGTCTCACATCTCCAAATGTCATAATCGTAACCGCGCGTCACGAAAATAACACATTTCGGCAACGGTCTATGATTTAATGTAACATAGACCACTCTGCTCAAATTTCCATCACCAAAGTAATATTATTTAGATTTTTCTGTGTATGTTCCACTGTTAGAAATAGATAAATAATAAAAAAATCTTCTGATCACAGGTTTCCTTTATAACCTAATGATCAAAACTATTTGTTCATAGATAACAATTTGTAATTCTATGGATTAAATCTTTTACTTCACAGTAAAAATCTGTAATTTGATTAATAATAAGATTTTCATGGGTAAATATTTACTTCGTTATTACATTAACCCAGGGTCAATTTTTTGTTTAAAAAAATTTACTTCCAATCGAGCTCAGGTCCACCTCCACTCAAGACAACAAGGGACATTTACAAAAGACTTTCATTAAAGGTCGGAAGAAACAATATTCAATCAAAGTATCCGGACACTAAATGGCCCCAAGTGTGGTGAATCTCCCATCTGAGGCAATGTCCACATGGTACAAAACAACTAACGAACTAATACCGACAAACGAGAAACTTTTCCTGATTCATCTCTCATAACTGACAGATGCCACAAATGCGGCAAAATAGACACCCTGTCGTGTGGTAAAGGCCGAGCGAAGTATTACCTTCGACTTACCCAGTTATGCACCTGAATTCGTCCAGCCTCCTCGCCAATTTTTGGTTCTTCCAGTTGTCGTCTGCAAGTATGGGTTGGAAAACACTTAAAATCACACTAACGACTTGAGGTATTTGATAATAACTTCAAAGATGTTATTGACAGGCATTTATTCTTTACAGAAAAACAAGTGGAATGATACAGTTGAATAGCGCATCTTAATATACACAGAAGCGAATTGTGCTTCCTCACGATAATCGAATGGCTGAATGAAATAGTAGGAGGTTCGGTACAAGCCTCGCCCATGACCATACGAAGGGTGGAGATAGTTGTGAACTTTCTAACACTGCCTAAATCATTGGATCCATAAAAATAGCAAGTTTTCGGCGTGATCTTCAAGAAGAAACTGCGCAGAGGACGAGTACAGAACGCGTCTCTGTACTGTCTCATTATGGCGGGGTGACTGTTTCCTATTGGTTGGCTCGCATCACGCGGTGTTTTAATTGGCCAGTTGGAGGCGCCTCCTAGTAGGTTCCAGAACATTTCAAACTTTGTTTCTCACGGTAAAAACTGCTGCTCCGTGGCCTTGCATGAGGTTTTCAGATATCTGCAAACGCGGTCTCATGTTCCGCGTCTGTTACGGCCTGTAGCTCACCGAGGCTGGCTTGCACCTCACTACAATACTAACTACAAAATTATTGAAATGTGATACAACCCTTCTACATCGCTTCTCGCGCGGCAAAACACAACGCATTTGGATATGGCTGAAATCAAAGTTAGCACAACTGGACAGAACCACAATTTCAATACAGAAAATCCTCAGGCCGAATAAGATCCGCAAACCCGAATGGAAACAAAACTCCGCGATATGATTGGTAGGCCATACAGTACTGTACGTTTGTTAACAGCAAGATAAAGGATACACCAATTACATTTCCTTCATGGAGAGAGAGTTCATTAAGGCGACCGCTTCTCCCCGTTACGTCAGCTCATACGGCAACATACTGCAGTCCCTCGTAATGGGCGGATATCCAAGCTTCCCGTGGCAACACACGCAGGGGCGCCAATACAGAAGAGGACACGCAGGAGAAGACATCTTTCACCATATCTTCCGATGTAAACACTACTCACCGAACGATTACTGCGATAGTCTACAAGAAGCCTATACTGTGAGTAGCTTGTATATTGCATCTAAGAAGCCTGTATCATGCAACTTGGAATTTCGTATCATGCAACTTTGAATCTTGTATCCTATAATTTGTAAAAGTATCTTTAAAAAATATATATATATCTTGAAAATTTCACAAAGAAGTTAAAATTTTATCGCAAAAGCATAAATTTATCTGAAGACTGTAATCTGCCGCGGTCCGCATCTATTAATCGTAAAACACGCTATATACCATTCATGCTAAAATTTTATATTCGCAATGCTGGGTTGATTTTAGAAAGACGTAGAAGTGCAAGATGATATTGTCATTCCTTGTTGATCGATCTGCCCCATCCAAATTGCTGAAACAGAGAAATACGCGAGTAGTCAATGAGACAACATCGCGAAGTGTTTCTGTCCACCATACAACACTCGGTGAACTGATGCATCATAGGAAGTGACTTTTTGTAATAGACTAAATATGCCAGAAAATATACCCAAAATGGAACTAAATTCATGTTGAACAACAGCAAGTGGCTATCAGCTAAAACATAATTAAAACGAAACTAGTTTAGTAATAAAAATATATTAGTCACGTAACGGATAGACAGTCCAATTATTTTCTTAAATTTTATTGCCAACAAACAAGTGTTCAGAAGATTCTAAAATTGCCGTAGTTTTATGACACCTTGACAAAAGACTAAATTCCATAATTCTAAATTAGCGTAGAAGCCTAATTACCAATACATTACAAATTGTAAAAAAGTTATACAGGAAAACTACAAAGACTGAAAATATAATTGTTACAAGTGAAGAGTGTTTTAGGTATTTCCGGGATATGGTGCAAATGAATGCGAAATCCTGTGCAGCATACCGCACCAAATTGAAAACGTGCGTTATGTAGGGCTGACCAAACATAAATAAACGTAAAGGATTTGTTTAGCAATAACAGAAATTATTACACCAATTGTACATTAAGAAACAAAGAGAAATTAACTAAACTGATTATTAGGGGAAAACGTATTGGACCGAGCGTGGTGGGTGAGCGGTTAGTGCTCTGGCCTCGCATTCGAGAGGACGGCGGGTCGAATCCCCGCCCGGGCATCCAGATGTGTGTTTTCCATGGTTTCCCAAATCACTCCAGGCGACTGCCGGGATGCTTCCTTCAAAAGGCCATGGCCGGTTTCCTTCCCGTCCCTTGTCCCCAGCCCATCCCGCCTCTAATGACCTCGACGTCTACAGCCATAACATAAAAAAACAAAAAACGGATTGATGTGTCCCACATTTCGTTATAGCTGGCTGAATAACACTTTATTTATTCAAAAAATCAAGATATTAAAGAGTTATGCGAAAGATGTTTATCTCCATAAAAATGCCAATCCAAAATAATCCTATTGACCGAAACGTTAATCTGATTTATAAAATCAGTAACAATGTGTAAGTTCCTATAAAATTAAATTTAGTTGTTTTGAGAAGGACAAAATACTATCTAAAAAACTCAGGAACAGATTCTCTCATAAAACGAATATAAAATTAGCGCACCATTTTTGTAAATCAATAATGGAGTAGACTGGTTTATTTACATTTCATTTCTTAGCTTATCTCATGGTATGTCGCAAAGACCTCACTCATCTTCACAGATAACAGAGCAGGAGCTTTGACCATTTCCTTCTTCGACTATATTAGCGGTGGCCTTTGTGTATCGCCATCTCCCCGGGATTAGTGCAAGGGGACTCGTGTTATGCGTCAGGCTCCTGATTTCAACCTCCATAAGTCCGTCCGATAACCAAACGGGTGTTTGTTTCAGTATATTCAAGGGAATTTACTAATCCATCCTTAAGTTTTTCTGACTTTACACCTCGTCAGCGTCGTGGTCTTTAGAGGTAGGAAAGGACTGACGGCAAGGAACGGGAAGGAATTCGGCCATAGCCTTTTAAAGGAGCTATCTCGGAATTTGTCGGCAGTGATTTGAGTATACCATGGAAAACCCAAATCTGGATGGCAGGAAGGGGAACCGAACCTGCATCCTCCCGAATGTGAGGCCAGAGCGTTACTGCTCACCCAACAAGCTCGGTAATACATCCTGAGTCTTGAAAAAATACTGTATTGGGTCATACAGGTGTAAATACTAGAGAATTTTTTTAAAGGAAAAATGCTTGAAATGTGTATAAATGGGATGATTGCTGAATAGAGGGCTATCTAAACTCATACCAAGGTTATTTTAAAATTTTAAAACACACAAAAATACACCTCAGCTAACTATGACATTATTTTTAATATAATGAAATTCCAAGAATATAGAAGTAAACAGGATGAGTTACTTTTACCGACACTACTGAACACTTCTAGGTAAAATCAAAATGTCAATACATATTTTAAATGTACCGGAAAAGCAGGAACTACAAAAGGTGGTACAGTCTGCAATTGGTAACCCAAATGATTGCTTTGTGATTTTGACGAGTGTGGAGGTGAATTTATTATAGTTAGTTGGTCCCATTTATTGACTCGTATCGCATCTTGTATCCGTTGCAACTTCTGTTGTAGCTATGTCTCCATTCCCAGGCTGATTTTTCGTCAGTTTTTAGATCATCATTCTGAAGGCAAACGTATGATATTACCTTCCAAAATAAGTGAGTCCATAAGCTTCATGTTACAACACATAAATCCTATGGTCAACAAAACGTAATTCCCGGTCCTCAGAGGGTATTCACGTTGAGCGGGGCTCAGCGGGCAGACAGGACATGTTGTGTCTCTGCTTTGACAGGCTAAGCAGGTGGTCTTAATACCAGTGCCAGCGGCAGCGTCCCACATCAAACATCTCGAGCGTATCAAAGCTGACAGATTACCAAGGATCACCGCTCCCCTTGCACTATCCAAAGCTCTACAACAAATATATTGCCTCTCTCACGAAAAATATAACAATTTTATATCAAACAGAAATTTCACTTAAAATTTATCTTATCTTTGGAAAATATTCAAACTAAAAACCATTAAGAATAAAATTTCATACAATCGACAAAAGTAATAGTAAATGATTTATAGCCTATCGCAGCACACCATGTATCGTCAAGAGTAAATTATGTTCAGAAAATCTTTGTATTTTATTACCATTCAACAATTCTTATTTCAGTCACTATTTCACACTAATGAACAACAGCACTCATTATCAAATATGAATAACTAGTTCTTTCTCTGGAAATCTAAATTATGCATACAAATTTTTCTACATTTAATTTGTGAATCCATAAGATAAACTCCCGTGGTGACTACCTGCCAACTACCTTTATTCCTCTTAACCTAACGCTCGTCTCCCACTTACGTTGCTGCTACGAATTCCTAAAACACATTTTGTAAAATGTTTAATTTTTTATCCAAACATGTGACCCATTAAACATTGTAGATTCCATTTACTATGGAAATAGATCTCAAGTTTTAATTAGCCAACTTCCAGCTTAGTTAAAAGAATTGTTTGTCTATATTATATTATTTTCCAGAATCTAAATTGATCTTTATCTCGTATCTTTTCCCATATCTCTTTGTGTCTATCAGATTCTCTCCGTGGTGATCATATTGAAGTATGCGATCTAAAACCATTATTACGGTGTTACACACATTTATTAGTTTCCTATTACTTCGAAAATAATTTTTTTACCAAAATATGACGCTCTCTCTTATAAAGTTTTATAAGCTTAAATAATGTTTCACCCTCCCTTCAGCAGATTTTAAGTTTATCAAGTACTTTAATATCATCATTTTTCGTACAAACGGATTACCCATGTCACTCAGTTTTATGAGTCTCCTTCCCATGCCTTTGTTTCGTGATTAAATCCGATTTCCAGTTAACATTTTTATATCTGGAGGATTTTGTTTTCTTACCTCCACAAAACCGTTTCATTTTGTTGTATGGTGCTACTACTCGCTGCGGTCATTTCCACACCTATTCTTTCATACACGTTTTTTCGGCAATTTTTTAAAAGCTTACTGCTTATTTATTCCAATTAAATCATATTTACTTTCATCCATGCACTCACCGCGAAAAGTCCCCTTTGATGCCGTTGAACAATATAGCCAGTTACATTTATTATATTATTAAAACGTTACCGTGAATTTTGAAGTTTTGCTTATATTAAAACTTCTATTTCTCTGCTTCAAAGATATTGCAATGATTTCCGGTCTGGAGACCTGCAAAACCATAGGTGAGGACCAACGAAGCTTTCAAAGAAGAGTTGCTGTCTCATTACAACTGCTAAAATCGTATGAGACATCAGTAAGGTTGTTTAACAGTAGCTGCTGCATTCGTCAAAATAGAAGCTTTGAAGTTTGGTACACTTAATCATAAAGCTTCGTGATCATTCAGATACCCAGTCTGATACAGCAAATTTCAACATAAAAATAAAGTTCTTTGTTCAGATAATTGAAGTCTGCGACACGCAGCATCTAAACACAAGTTCAGCATGTATCGGTGATAACGCCAACTTGTTTAATGTGTGCATAGTGTATTTAATTCCATGATATGCTGATATAGCACTCGTTCCGTTCAGCAGAAGATTCAGCTATATACTTGACCACATCATCTATCTACAACGGCGAGCAAGCAAATTGTATGGCTACAGTATTCGGAAAATTCTTTTTTTTTAACTGCTTAACGTCTCTTAACAGCGAGGTCTTTAGAGACGGGAAAGGATGGGGGGGGGGGGTAAGGAATGGGAAGGAATTCGGTCATGGCCTTTTGAAGGAAGCATCCCGGCATTTGCCTGGTGTGATCTAGGAAACCATGCAAAACCCAAATCTGAATGCCCAGACGGTGATTCGAACCACCGTCCTCCCGAATGCGAAGCCAGAACGCTAACCGTTACACCACCACGCTCGGTAGTATTCGGAAAGAAACTGACATATAAAACAAACGGAAACGTACGAATTACTTATTTGTTTAAGAATCCTATAAAACAAAGTTTGTTCGTTTGCTTTATGGTTAAAATAATCATTCTGCAAATAAGCAAATCTTCTAATATATTCAAAAATTATATTATCCTCTGGGCGGTCGTCAGTGGCAAAGACGTCATTCAATACGTGTATTAAGCAACGAAGTGCTATTGAGAAATTATTTAAATGATCTATATGATTGAATGATTTCCCAGCCGCATCAATAAGCTACTGCCTCGAGGTTGCAATTCTCCGATCTTATTGTGATAAATGTCACACTTTTTTTACTTATGGTTGGACAGGAACCGATTGGGGCCAAGGAATGGAAAGGAATCTGACCATGGCCTTTTTGAAGGAACCATCACGGCATTCACAAGGAGTGATTTCGGGAAACCATGGAAAACCCAAATCTAGATGGCAGGACGGGGATTCGAACCAGCGTCCTTCCGAATGCGACGCCAGAGCATTACCCCTTACCCACCACGCTCGGTGTGTTGATCAAATTTATGATGGCGAATTCCACCTACGAAACTTCCTACGTGCGTGGCTTTTTACGCACCTTCAAGCACGAAAATTTTTATCATTATTTTCCATGGTTATGTAAAGTTTGCGGGAAATTCACGGATAAAGATGCGAGAATGAAAAATTTGTGAACTTTGATTGCATTGATAACTGCCTTAAAATAAAGCCAAATTTTCACGAATAGCGAAAATTATTAACATTTCACAATCATCCAAATTCACATTTAACAGAAACGTTACAATATATCGCAGACATAGTCTGGTAACTTAACCTAAGGTGATAATTATGGAATATGCAAATGATAGAGTTATCGCCTGAACTTAAATAGCCTATTGATTGGCATTTAATTTTGATATTGTAGCAATTAGAGGACAAACTTAAATCAACATAAATAGCGATAACAATTCCACACAATACTGGCACTGAATGGAATAAAAATAACCGCTTTTTTATATCCGTTTGGTACTCAGCGACTACGGTCTTTATAAAAATATAAATCCAACTCTGTCTTTTTGTCAGTGAATGGAAATTCCGTTATTTTACACTTCATCTCTTTATAAATCATTACTTTTGTTTCTGCGAACCAAGGAAAAAGTATCATTATTTTAGAACTGCCCTGAGAACTCCAAAAGTATCATATTTCAAGTCTGACAATTTGTATAATTGGCAGACGATTTACTGCTCCAGCCCAGAAGAGAGAAAAACATGTAATCTAAAATCAATTTTCCTTGAATCTCTTGAGAGTAGTCTTAAGTCCATTGTCCATTATTGTCTGTGTTTTAATTAAACGGAATTAAAAACCCATGCCGAGAACTAAAGTCTCCAACTTCATTTGTTTTCCGATGAAAAGAAAGTTTTTAAGGATACAATGTCAAGGAGTTTTCGGATCATTAGTAAACAATTTAAAAAGCGCAGACAAAGCGAAGATTAATGATGCAGTCCTAATACTGGAGTGCTATTACTTAACAGAGAAAAAAAAAGTGGAAAAATTGTGTACGGTAACTGACAACAATGTAATGACGTAAGATCGATTCCTTTTCTGTGTACTGTAGATTGAAGGATGAAAGATTAGATGATTAAAGAAGTATAATAGTCTATTTTCACACATATTTACAAGAAAAGAAAGTATGAAAATGTTGATTTCATATTTTAAATCGTTCATCACGTATGGTGATTGTGGCAATAATTTCGACAGTTATGTGTCTAATGTTCTGTCAGGTTATGTGTTGAGACCCTGATATAATTTGTGACTGATATTAAAATCGAAATGTCAAGTAATAACGATGACACAAAATATGGATTTAATTTTTCTTAATGATATGAATTGGTACTGTTGCATACCGAGAATCCTATTTGGTATTTCACATTCTAAACTTCTTTTGAATTATTTATCTGTTACTAGCCAAATGGACAAATTAACTGTAGATACGTCAAGTAAGATTGTGTAAAATCATAAACGCTCATCAGAAGGTCAGACACATTTGATTCGATACGTAAAGTCTACCAGAGTTGAACTAAAGTTTTGAGAATATTATATGACATATTTCTTAACTGTTATGAAAAACTGTCTTAGGTGAAATATATATGTAGTCTGCTGGAGTACTTTATTAGAACAGAAATGCCTTCACACAGTCTGGACAAATACAATTGGTGTGTAAGCAGTGCAATGAAATGTTAATTCATTTAAGTTTAAAGAACACTTTATTCAAGAAGCGATGCTACACTGATAAGGTAGATCCTTTATCAGTTCAAATCATCTGTCATTGAACGCAGTGAGGACGCTGTACAGACTGATAAAAATAAATTGCATTCCACATACGCTAATGTTTCAGTTAGGTAGCTAGTCAGCAAAGGAGTAAATTAAAGGAAGCAAATGCTAAGTAATTGCAACTTAAATGGAAGATAATGTATGATTACAGAATCATAAAAGTCAAAATGTCAAAAGAGCTTAGAAAAAGAGCACATAAGTTCAGAGGCTATAACAAATTACACTGCTGCATCCAAAAAGAGGTAAAATTGCCAACGCATGATTGAAGAATTCAGTGAGGTTGTTGTTTTTCCAAATGACCACATTCATATTATGAAATACTTTTATTTTATCAGGTGCACAATACATTTAGCAACCACACAATTTTGGAAGACGCAAAGAAGTGTTTGTATTGTTCGAGGATCAATTTCAAAGAGACGTTGTTGCCACGTGTGATGGAGAGGTCGACAGGGTATCAGCAAGAAGAGTGCCCTTAAGAATGGAGTGGGACCTGTCTTTCGCCTCCTGGCTTTTTTTACAGCGGATGAAAAGGCGACCATCTTTTACCCCAAACCACCAGCCCACCACGCCACTGTTAATGAATACTGGCAGTTACGAGAGTAGCGGATGCATGTGACCCCATTGCGTGGCCACTGGCCTATTTCTGTACGTCAGACTATCGGGGTGAGCGGAGTTCTGACAAGTAACGTGAGGAACGAATACGGATGACGCGAGAAAAGTAATTTTTTTATATGTAGGAAAAACTTTGATAAGAACAGCACACTGCCTGTTTGCATGCAAAAGCGAGATGTGGGAAAGACAAGCGATGAAGTAATTTATATAAAAAAGAAATATGGAAAGAGATTTAATCCTCCAATACGATGTACAGTTTAGTACTCATATGTTGAATGACAACATAATATTGATATAAACATCAAGGTAAACAGTAGTTCAGTATTAAGAAATGGGGTACAGAGAGGATTAGTAGGGATGTTTTTATGAATTTGAGCATATCGTAAATAACTCTCATCAGAGAGCTGGTGTGAGGAGAATGGATGAAGACGAGAGTCGACGACGGGTCTTTGAGCCATGTTCGAAATGAGCAGGAGGTTAGCCAGGCAAGAGAATTTCTGAGACACTGACAAGTTACAGGGAAATTGCGTACGTGTGTCGGCAATATTTTAAAATATTAAGAAGGTCGTATTTGTGCAGAGAGTTAGCAAAGATTTACAAGCCAAGTAAACTGTTCCAGAAATGGTTGTTGGAAATAGTTGTGAGATTTTGTTTTCTGTTCTTTTTCCGCCGATCAACTGTGTTGACGTTGGGACTTACGGCCTGGGCAGATTACAGTTCATGTACTGAAGATGAACGACGTACACTAGGCCACAGTTTCAAATGAAAGAAAATGACACTAAGAAGACAGGCATGTGCTGTTTCCTACATATGATGCGTTAGAAAGAGGCATTTCATATGTTTGAGGGAGACAGGCAATTCCCTAGCAGTAATCTTATATCTTTAAACGAGCAATTCTTGTATATATATATATATATATATATATATATATATATATATATATATATATATATATTTCGGATCTCAGAAACGGCTATGACGATTTGGATTAAATTTGATATTTAGATAACGTTTTGACTTTTAAGATTACCTAAATAGTTGTCTTCTCTACAAAAAAGCGAGTTTACAAAATACGAACATATAAACTCTTCTCGGGTTTGCCGCCGAATCACATTTTCTAATGTCGAGCTTTCGGCGACTTCCACTGCCGCCATCATCAGGACTGTTGTATCTGAAGGAACAACAGTTTCTGTTGTTCCTTCAGATACAACAGTCCTGATGATGGCGGCAGTGGAAGTCGCCGAAAGCTCGACATTAGAAAATGTGATTCGGCGGCAAACCCGAGAAGAGTTTATATCGAAGATACGCCGAGAAAGACTTATATCTCATATAAAATACGAACAATTTTTTCACTTGATATCTCGAAAACGGCACTAGCGCCATCTTGTAGACAATTCATATACCAAAGAGCCTACAAATAGCTTCTCATTGATTTCAAAGAATATTTAAACGAACAATTCTTGTATACTGGCTGACTCGTGGAAATATTAGCACTGCAAGTTTAACTGTAAAACATTTAAAAAGGAAGAAAATTAAAAAATTATCATTGGTTTTGTCAGAGATGATACTTTACAGAAACTTCTTTGAAAATAATATTACCGGTACCAGTAATAAAATAATCATCGTTTACTTTTTGACCGTAAAAAGTGGTTGTTAGTTTGTCATTAAATACTATCAAGCGAGGTATGAGCATAGTTTTATCGGAGTGAATGAATTTTGCATTGATGATGTTCTATAATTACCGTGGAGTCACAATCTGATGATGAATTCTTATAGAACTCGGCGAAGCATGTCGAAAATAAATAATAAATGTTCTTGATATTTTGCTTGGTTATCGAGATATAACATGTAAAAAATCAGTTATAGATATAGTTCCTTGTGCTTTTGGAGACGTTTCTTCTGGTCCAGGCCGTGTTTCAACCTAACAACAACCATTAGTAACAAAATAAAACATTGAAAGTACATTACCACCTTATAGACATAGTGGTTTTGGTGGGATGTTTTCTCGTCCAGGCCGGATCTAATATTAACCTCTTCACTTGAGATATCAGAAAAATAAATTCTTTATTTTCGATTTGTCTCAACGAGTGTCATACGAATTCGCGATTATAATTGACTATGGCGAAATTTATCTTCTGATCCAGGTCGCATTTCAACCAACCACGTCAATTTTGAGATACTATATCTCGAGAACTAAGCGATATATATATATATATATATATTTATATATATATATATATATATTTTTACTTTTATTGTTTCTCGTCGAGTTACATAACAATCCATCATAAAGGGTTATCGTAGAATCCCCTAAATTACCACAAATCTCGCACCATTAACTGGCATTAAGATTTCTATTTATCATAATAATAGCATTTTTTGCAGTGTTGTTGTAGGTCATTTTTCCGCAGTTGCTCAGTTGCTTATGAGGCGGTCTCGCAAATGGATAAAGCGATTTGAATGAAATTTAATATGTGGATGAAGTTTTGCTTTTCAAGTTTTTAACACGATATTATTATTATTATTTTTTTTTAAAGGAGCGATTTTTGTATTTGGTTTCTCAAAAACGGCTTTAACCTCATTACGTGGAAGGTTCAGGTAAAAGTAAGCATACTGTTGTTAATTACGCTTCTCTTTGGTTAACTGTGCACCTCAAAACGCTTAGGAAGCCTTCAAGCCTTTTACTTTAATCAAACTTTACTCGAAATCTTGGATATTGAACAGAAATCGAAAAATGCCGAGCGTAGATCGGTTACCCAGGTACTGATTATTTATCACCGAAATAACGCGATGACGCACTGTCAATCACAATAAAAACGCGCTAGCAATTTCGTGAGCGTCTGGGTGAGAGAAAAATGTTTTACCCAATGAGGAATTTGCTATTAATCTCTTATTACTTTGTTTATAAATTATGTCCGCATATGAAGTGTATTTGGTTGACGGAAACAAAACTTCGGGAGAGATTGGAGCACGCAAGAGGAGACTGGGAGGGAGAATTCGTAATTGGAGCTGCGGAGACTAGAAAAATGATACTTTCAATCCGTCTACCTGTCTGGTCGGAATAACAACCTGGCAGTTTAATATAAGCGACCAGAAAGAGTTACTATCAGACTCTGATATTTTGACTTCAGACCGAAGTTATAGATTCTCACATTGTGCTATGTGGTTGAGGAAGACTAATGAGGCAATGACTTCGTGAAAGCTGCACATCATTTTACGGTAATAGACTTCATCAAACTTTAACGACGAGTGTTTGCACGCGAGTATTTCCCTCCAAGAAAAAACCTACTTAATGCCTAGAGTGGTGCGATCCACCCGAAAAGAGTTTCACTATCGAACCACAAAATGAGTCAAATTTGTCGCGTGCGTATCTTATGCCTGAGATCGAACTGCATTGTATATACTTCAAGTTGAGTTTTGGGCCTTAAGTAAATGGTGGTAATAGCGCTCATATAATATTGCGTGTCTCTTTGTAGATATTTCATATTTTTCTGCGTGTTTTTTTTTCTGTAAAGTCACGTGGATATCAATTATACTGCATTAATACTGGTAAAGCCATGTACAATTACAAATATAATTTTTCATATGATAGTACAGTATGTTAAATTTCACAATCTAACAGGATGGGTTGTAGATTTATTAAAATGTTTTGAATGCTCACGATGAAGGCGGAGTGGCTGGTCGCGTTATCGTGGTGCAGCTTCCAGCTGTCCATGATGCCCCTTCGCTTGCGCGCGACGATTCTTTTCAGCCTTTTCACGACTTCCAAGTAGTTTTTCTACCATGATGGAGGGAAAAATGGAGATTATTATTATTCTTTGTTATTGTTTATTTTTCTCACTTGAAAAAAAATTAAAATGATGTCACAGCAAAATGGAAAAGAGACATCTGTTAAATTAAGTTACTTTCGTAAGATATAAAAGCAATTATACAGGAGGAAATAAACTGTAAATTGATAGAACAACGGAGATGTAATACACCTCCTCAGCACCGTATTGACCAAATTAGGAGTTGGGATCCACAACCACCGGAACCCCTCCGAAGACCCTAGACGGTCATGGCCACTCCAGAAATCGCATCTGATGGGCCAGATCTCAAGGAATTTCGGAGGACGTGGATCCCGCTGAAGATCCGTCCTAAAAAACTGAGTTTTACACTGTAGTTAGCAGTAGCGTAGTACAATTTGTAGTAAAATAGTGGTGGTGGGTTACTAATATTATTTTTTCTTTTATTGAAATTTAAGTTAAATATAGTCAAGCACATAAATTTTTGTAATAAAACGCCTATACTCACAACAATACTCTAACTGTAAACAACAATTCACTTGATTTTGCTAGGTAGCGGAAATCTATGTAACAATTTAATCATATTTTTATTGTAAATATGTTTGGCGGTAAAAAGTAGTGACAAAATAAATAAAAAAAAATAAAAAAATTCCAAGTAGTAAACAGCATTCACGGTCACTCCAGGCGGGAAAAACTCGTTGTGGACGATCCCCTTCACTCCGACGGCGATGAGCATGGTCTTCGTCTTCGATTTGCTCATCCGCGCTTTGTTGGGACGAGGTGAGTTTGAGGTGTGCCACTCACAGCTTTGGCGTTTCGTCTGTGGTTCGTTGAAGCATTTCGAACGTTTCGGAAGGAGACTTGCCCAATCGGAAGGAGAACTTGATCGCGTACCATTGCTCTAATGAACTTTCCATTCCCCCGTGTCACTCACTACAGCACTGGGGTTGCCGTCAAGGCCAATCCTATCGCTCCGAAAGCTTGGAGGCAACTGAGCTCCGTTGCGTTTTGAAGCCAACACCCCTCACCACCGCCGCTGGCAAGTGGAGCGCGCGGCGAAGTACGCTCGCTTCAGAATAAAATGAGCCTCATTACTTTTGAATCCTACCTTGTAATGTACATTTTATTGGAAAGTAAATTCAGTTTCAATTAAATTTTCCTTTACTGGAAACCATCTTTTATAAAACCAACACCCGTTCTACACCTCTGAGTGTCTGGAAGATTTCTTTGATAAAATATCTAATTTGTTTTGTAATCAGAACTTCTACCGAAGATTGCAGGCTACCGTTGACAATTCAGTCCAGCTTTATTTAAATCCTCCAAGACTCTTTGTAAAGACTTCCAGAACATGCAACTTTGTTGCCGACTAACCGCGATCTATGATTTTTTTTTAGTCACATGACAGTAAGAATCTTTATTGAACGTCACGCTAGATTCTACGTCATGGAACTTTATTTCTTCTAATTTCATAATTTAAATAAACTAATAAATAAATGATTAATTAATATTAAATGGTTAAATTCAGTCTCACTATAAATTGTGTGACGAATAGGGATCAATGCTTTAGAAAATAAGAAATTTGTTGTTACAACAACAAATTAATTGATGTTACGCCTATTCACATGTCCACTCAATCGTATCGATAGCAAAAGTATAAGCGACGCCTGGAACGTTGGACGAGACTGCCTGGTTGGGAGGAAGAGACGGCGCTGAGGAAGTCGAATTCGGAGACTCGGTGTTGAATTCTGCTAGGGTGCAGAACTGCAAAACTGGCTAGTAGCGATATAGTAGCAACAGAATTTATAAGTACAGCTGCAACTTGAGTGGTCTCACTCACTTCTAAGGTGTTAGTAAATGTGCTGCCGACTTGATGAGGCCAGATGTTGTGTGTCTGTTTCTGGGAAGAATGCAATTTCTTTACGTCGCCGGCCGCTGCGATCCGATGGATACACGGTAGGAACTAAATACTGAACTGCAACTGCACTATACTACTTTTTGCATCAATGTCGAGTTAACAAACTTGGCCAAGCGATTCCCAGATTAGAGTCGATGTTTCAACCACTTTTAATAAGTTTGTCGGAGGCTTAATTGAATTTTGCTATGTCATTCCTAAAGCGAGTCTCATTAAAATTTTGGTCAATTCGTAATCTATTAAGTTCGTGTTTTGTAATCATTTGAGAGAACCGTTTTCATTTATTAAAATCAATCTAGTTATTAAATCAATAGTACTGACAATTTAAATTAAATAACTATATCGAAAGGCAGTTCACATACAGCATATGCGAGTGGATGATTGGAGAAATGAGTATTATGACGAATTATTTCTACTGTGTCATGCATCTCTACTCTGAGAATTTATTACATCATCAATAACTATTAATTTCAAATATTCAAATACCACGAGATAAATCCCACCTTTACTTACTACAAGGGGTGATCAAATGAAAAGGTACGAAACGACGCGGTGGGTACAAATGTAGACTTTATTCAAAATATACACCATAGGCCTGAGCACAACGATCCCACTGATGAACCAGCCACAGGATTCCTTGTTCCAAGAATTCCTGTGGCCGTGACGAGACCCAGTCCTTCACAGCGTCCTTGAGTACGTCTTCCGAGTTGAAGCGCTTCCCTTTCATCTGTTTCTTCAGTGGACCAAACACATGGACTGTAGGGTGGATGGTCCAACGTCTCTCACTTGAACTTGGCCAGTTCCATGTGTGTGACTCTGGAGACGTGTGGACGCGCGTTATCATGGAGCAGAACCACACCCTCCGTGAGCAGCCCCGGTCTTTTGTTCTTGATTGACCTGCGTAGGCGTCGGAGTGTCTCACAGTACACATCCCCCACCTGTACGCCATCCTGTCCTCATACGGATTGCCGCATCATTTGGACGCCGCTCTCGATAAGAGCCTCTGCTCTCTACTGCGCATGCGGGCGCCCGCGCCTGCTCCGACCCCAGTCAGAGACTCCAATCGCATCCCGAGATGTCTCGCTACGTTCTCCCATGGCGGAATATGCAAATATTTAACTGTTACGTTTTTACGTCGTTTTATACCTTTTCATTTGATCAACCTTTGTACAATTTCTATAGCTTTCATCTTCAGAGACGTATACAGCAGCAAAATTAATAGTTACAACCCTTTATCTTTGTAACAAATTAATGGTAGAAAAATTAGCTTACAACTTTTGATGTTTTTCAAAAGTTAATAATACGTATTCCTAGAGTCCCTGATGTGTTTATAATACTGTGTGAATGCGCTCTCAGACTATTGTTACATTTGGAATAAACTACCGATTGCGTAGTTAGATTAGAATCCCATTTCTACACTTGGAAATTTATACAATTTTTTATTACATGTAGGTTTTAGAGACGAGTTTATCTGTGAAATTAAGCTCTTTCGTTTAATAATCCTTCTGAGAGTTATCGATTTCGTACCGGTGCCAATTAACATATAATAACATTAGACGTTGTAATATAATACATTTTATTGTATTATTCAGATTATTTATTCATTTTCGATCAAATTAGTTTGGTACGTTAGATCTTGGGCGGGCCAAACTGTTAAATTAATATGCAAGGTTGCTCAGGTCTGAGGAGACATTGCATCAACCATTGAATATAATTAAATATGGTGCTATAACTGTGATACGAAAAATGGATAATTCAGCGTGCAGCTCGGGGCAGGTATCGTCCCAGGAAGCCGCGTTAGAACAGCACGCCACACTGTCGCCACTCGCCAGAGGCGGACAAAAGGAGAGCTGCGGTGACCTCCCGCCCCCTCCCTACGTCCCGTTAAGGTCCATGTATCACGGGGGGGGGGGGGGGCAGTTTCGTGATGGAATATAACCACCGGCCGAATGTGGCAGGACGTTTCCGGGCAACGCGGCATAAGCACGAACTGGGGGCGCGTATGAAATAAGTGTTGGGAAACACGTGATTTCAGCGAACTCGCCTTCAACTAATCATAGCAGAATCACAAGGCACATGATTTAAAAATGTGGGTCTTTTCTCAGTCCATGGCGCTTTCTGTCGACAACGGGGCGTGGTAAGAAGTTATCTCCTAGTGGTAGCACCTACAAGAGGGGACTTGATGGCAGAACGTGACTCGAAGATTACCTGGCTCGCCTGCGCTTGAGATGCTTATGGAAGAGGACCAGCATCTCTGACTGGATGCGACACACTCACCGCTGACCATTATCTACGGTAAAGTGTTATCCAAACCAGGCCTGCAATAGTTCCATGAGACTGTTTAATGAACCCGTAAGCGCTCTGGAGACAAGTGGTCTCTGATCTTTGCACCTTGTTTAAAATTGAGCTAGGCGAACATTTGCCACAGACTATTCTAATTCCTTGCAAATCTGTTTAACAATTTCGGGATGGTAATTGTTCACATTCCGATGGCGCCCGATCTATATCATTTTGATTGTTTAAAAACACAATTTATAATGCGTGTTTGACTGATCATATGTTCAATTTCAAGGTTTTCCATTGAGTAAAGTTAAGGGCAACGATTGTATGTGTTTTTTTTTTTATTTTTTAACGGTTTATTGTAAACCTGGACCTAGCTTGATATTGATTTTTAATTGATTTATAACATGTTTATAATAAAGATAAAGGTGCCCAGAGATGTATACGATTTAAGACACAATAAATTCTGATGTTGTTTACCTGTAACCCCGCACAACTTGAGATTCTTGCCCATACATATTTACATTCATGCATATGAGTAAAGTTAACTTCCAAATATCAACTTTAATAAGTAAGGTAGTAAGAAGCAACCACCCATTACAACGTATGCTAACTGTCAATATCACTTTTCGAATATGCACAGGGAAAGAACTTACAGTATTTTCAAGGTAATTTCGTCTAGCTGATGAAGTCGCAAGACAGATAGTAATCTCTTTGGTAATCGATTTCACTATATTGAACGGTAGTTGAGGTGCAGCATTCACCAGAAGATGAATGGAGAAATGACTGCTATGACGAATTATTCCGAGAATTTATAATGTCATTAAAAACTATTAATTCAAATTTCATCTATGCATTCACGTTTTTGGGCTCCTTAAGCCTAGAAAGCTTCCTGTTCCCCTCCAAGCACGTGGGAAACTAAGTAATAATCAGGGGCCGATCCAGGATTTTGGTTTGGGAGGGGCTTGAGTGGACTTTAGTTTGGGGGGGGGGCTTGGCCATAGTGGATTTTGGTTTTGGGGGGGACTTGAGTCGGGCAAGGGGTAGTTTTTATAGTCTCCTCTCGGTCCTCACATAAGTAGAGCTAACCAAAAAGAAAAAGAAAGAAAGTAATGAACTTCAAAATTATAATGTCCTAAGTGGACCAAGATACTTTTTTTGGGGGGGGGGGGGCTCCAGATCCCTAGGCCCCCCCCCTTTCCCCTCTGGATCCGCCCCTGATAATAATGAACAACCTCATTTCATATAGAGAGAGTATTTGGACTGGATGTTAGATGTGAAGTGATTTAGGGTCTTAATAGCTGTTTATTTACGCCATTGCAGTATATTTGGTCAAAATTCAGCATATTCTCTGAATAAATGGAGCTATGATTGGAATAAAGTAACTACTAACGATCTTAAGCTGTGTAAAAGGGGAACAAAATGGGATTATAACATATTACCATGCTGTCAACACATATTTTTCATATTAATTTGATAATTGAAATATCCTAGATTGAAAAACTCTGTTATTTTTTTGTACTCTAGTGAGGGAGATAGCTGTATATTTCAGTAAATACAAAAGGAAGTTACGAAACAATTTTCAAGAATATGCGGATAATAACTATGTCGGCTGAATGAGTATTTTTTTGATAAAGCCACGTATTTCGCAGCCCTGCAGTTTCTTCAAAACGCAAATAAGAGCGGCAAATACGTTGCAGGGTAATGTGCGAAAAGATCGTAGAACGTTGATTGTTTCAGTCAAAGTAGCTAATCGTTGGGAGTCTCATTTTGAAGTGATGGTTTGTTTTTACTGTGTTTCTGCTGTTAGTGCTAATTAGATCTATTGTTACTTGTTTCTAAAAAACTCAAATGTTAAATCATATTGCGGGATTTCTCTGATATGTTATCTGAGTTTTGGCTCTGTAATTTATGAGTTACATTAAAATAATAATCGCGATATTCTCAGCACCAAAGGAAGATAAATATTCATGCTTTTGCGGTAACAATTAAACTAAAACTATTTCCAACGTCTGGTTTTAGAGTTTCAGAGAAAATGAACACAAATATTCGTTGACTGATATGGATATACTGTAAATTATTTAAAGTAAATAATTGTTTGTAGGTCCATAAGTAAACAGAGATGGTTGTCAAGAAATCTTTCGTTAGTCACTACTTAATAACAATGGGAAGGCATATTTTTAATAACTGTTTATGACAATATTTAGTTGGATTAGAAGATTATTAATACAATACATATTGCAGTCAGTGAATTTGATTAAAATAATTTGTATTAGGATGAAAAGTCAATTGATGATGTTGGGATTTCCTAGTCAGCTACGTAATTTACGATGGAATAGTGATTGCTAAACCTCTCTGTGGATTGTATCGACTGTACAAATTATGGACGTGTTTATCTTATAAGCATACGAGGGAAGGTAATTTATTGCCGTACTCAATTTTCTGAGGTGTTTTTACAAGCACCATAAAGTTAATTATATACAAGATACTAAATTTAATTGAAGTCTCAGTTAATTAACGTTAATGTGCGGCAGAATGCCCATACTAATTACACTACTCATGGACGCTTCTAGAAACACATTCACAACGAACATTTTTATTTTTAAGTGAAAACACTAATTGAAATACTCTACTAAAAAGGATGTATTAAATTAGTCTTTTAATACAACGATTCGGTATTAGCGGTATAAGGAGGAATAGCTATCATCTTTCATGGACCAATTAATAGATCTTAAGTCAGCTACTTTAAACGTTTAGTACAGTTTACTGTTTTATGAAGAAAATTGGAAGAACATTCCGATATTCTCTTGTAGTACAGCACTCCCGCAGTATTTTATTAAGCCAGTAGGTATTGTAACTTAAACAACAGAAATACTTGAGTGAGATAACATTATTTTCAACCACAGACATATACCAAAAGAATCTGAGATGCATAAATTATATTGGGTCTAAGTAGTCTGCACAGGTGCTAGAAGTGTGTCTAAGACTGCAATGCATCTACAACTGCCTCACATGTGGAAGGTCATTGTACCCAAACGGATATAAAAGACAGAGAGCAGTATCTGAAATGCTTACAAGGCTGTAAAGATCTGGACTAAGATGTATGCTGACAGTTCATCTCTGACCTATGCCGATAAACAGATTCCAGTACTCAGATACAACAGCCCTACAGCGTGTTGGCTTCCTGTCTGATTGAAAGCCTCCAACGATCAATCAATTAGTCATAGAGTTAAAATAAAGAACGTGAAGAGTTGGAGTAATTGCAGGTGGGAGCTTACTGTTTTATCTTCGAATAAAAGAATATTTATCACCCCTTGTTTTCTAAAGTTAGAAACTCAAAGCAGTAGAGTACAACGATGCGTAGGAGGTCGCATTACTGCGGTACTAATGAATAATTGGAAAGTATCTGATTTCATGGATCTCCTTATGAACAAGCCTGATTTCAGACAAAAGATGATCTAACAGTGCTTCAAAGTGAAGAACAACTAAATAAACAATGATGATACCAGAAGAAATATACACCAGCGTTTAAGAACTCTTTATTCCGCCTTTGTCAGAACGCACAGTATGGTATAAAACAGAAGGGGAGGGATAGTTGATACACATTTGACTCAGATCAGCAGATGACAAAATTGCATTCTGAAAATGATGTATAAAAAAGACATACCCTTTTCCGACTTGTGAGCTGTATAAACAAAGTCCGTCAGCTATTTATTCATCAACGGTCATGTACATACATGCCAATTTAAAAGTATTCAACGTTAGTGACCTACCACATTTAAATACCAGAATACAAAAAAGAAATGGAGCATACATCCCTCGCCGGAACATTCTACTGGGATAAAGATATCCAAGCTGCCTTGGTCCACGAATTTATAATAAATTACCTGCAAATGTTATTATTAAATCAAAATATACCATGAAAAATTATATATCCGCAAGGCTTTTAGATAACTATGACTTGTTAAATGAAATAAAGTTTCATCACTTGGTATAAACAATATGTATATATGTAGGTCTTAATATGTGCCTTATTACTAATAATTTTTACAATGTCCATGCATATGGAACTAATCTTTATAATGATTGTATCACTTGCGATTTTATAATCCTCATATACTCTATTGATTTTTTTTTTACACAAAAACATGTATAAATTGCCCCCCCCCCCCAGATTTTAAGTTTAAATAGTCATAATATAAGAATCAAGCTAGTTACAACTTGAAACTAACACACAAGTTTTACCTTATGTGGGATTCACATACTATAAACCACATTAAAATTGTATCATAGTCGTTTGTGAAAAAAAAAAATGTACCGTAGGTTTAGTTCCTTTTCTAACTGAATAACCTCTTCACTTCTAAAGATTAAAAACAGATTTAAGCCATCAAACAGAGAAAGAAAACTAAGATAGATTTTTTGAATGTTTGAATTCTCTGATATCTTATATATATATAAAAATAGACGTGTTTTTTCCTATATTTCACTTTTCAGCCACCACTACCTAGCACAGATCACTGATGTTTGTGGGTGGAAGTAGCATGAAGTTTCATGTCGTGCACAACGTTGGCCGAATGCCGATAGCTGTGGGGATGTGGGAGATATAATGATTAAACTTGGTCAGTGCAGGGCGTTTTCATATTTCGACCAAAAATTCGTATTTCCGTATACTTCTCTTTCCTGCCACAACTACATAACATAGACCTTTGGTGTTTGTGTGTGGTAGTAGAATCGTCTTTCCTGTCGTGCACTATGGTTGTTAGATGTCGGTAGCTATGGGGGTATGGGAGATATGGGGGTTGAAAGTGGTCGCCTGTGGCAATTTCATACTTCTGCCAAAGACAAAAGTGTCATGGTGTATCACTTTTCAGCGAAAACTATAGATCACAGATAACTGGCGTTTGCGTTTAGTAGTAGCACAGAGTCACCTTTCGATCACAACAGCGGCCGAATTTCAGAAACTGTGGTACTGTGGTAGATATGGTGGTTGTAAGTGGCCGACCAAGAATATTTTCGTATTTCGACTGTCTCCGCATATGTCACTTTTCTGCCACAACTACATAGCATAGAGCATTGGTGTTTGTGTTTGGTAGTGGAATCGTATATCATGTAGTGCACTATGGTTGTTAGATGTCGGTAGGTATGGGGGTGTGGGAGAAATGGGGGTTGAAAGTGGTCGCCTGTGGTAATTTCATACTTCTACCAAAGACAAAAGTGTCATGGTGTATCACTTTTCAGAGAAAACTATAGATCACAGATAACTGGCGTTTGTGTGTAGTAGTAGCACAGAGTCACCTTTCGATCACAACAGCGGCCGAATTTCAGAAACTTTGGTACTGTGGTAGATATGGTGGTTGTAAGTGGCCGACCAAGGATATTTTCGTATTTCGACTGTCTCCGCATATGTCACTTTTCTGCCACAACTACATAGCATAGAGCATTGGTGTTTGTGTTTGGTAGTAGAATCGTATCTCATGTAGTACACTATGGTTGTTAGATGTCGGTAGCTATGGGGGTGTGGGAGAAATGGGGATTGAAAGTGGTCGACCTGTGGTAATTTCATACTTCTGCCAAAGACAAAAGTGTCATGGTGTATCACTTTTCAGCGAAAACTATAGATCACAGATAACTGGCGTTTGTGGGTAGCAGTAGCACAGAGTCACCTTTCGATCACAACAGCGGCCGAATTTCAGAAACTGTGGTACTGTGGTAGATATGGTGGTTGTAAGTGGCCGACCAAGGATATTTTCGTATTTCGACTGTCTCCGCATATGTCACTTTTCTGCCACAACTACATAGCATAGAGCATTGGTGTTTGTGTTTGGTAGTGGAATCGTATATTATGTAGTGCACTATGGTTGTTAGATGTCGGTAGGTATGGGGGTGTGGGAGAAATGGGGGTTGAAAGTGGTCGACCTGTGGTAATTTCATAATTCTGCCAAAGACAAAAGTGTCATGGTGTATCACTTTTCAGCGAAAACTATAGATCACAGATAACTGGCGTTTGCGTTTAGTAGTAGCACAGAGTCACCTTTCGATCACAACAGCGGCCGAATTTCAGAAACTGTGGTACTGTGGTAGATATGGTGGTTGTAAGTGGCCGACCAAGAATATTTTCGTATTTCGACTGTCTCCGCATATGTCACTTTTCTGCCACAACTACATAGCATAGAGCATTGGTGTTTGTGTTTGGTAGTGGAATCGTATATCATGTAGTGCACTATGGTTGTTAGATGTCGGTAGGTATGGGGGTGTGGGAGAAATGGGGGTTGAAAGTGGTCGCCTGTGGTAATTTCATACTTCTGCCAAAGACAAAAGTGTCATGGTGTATCACTTTTCAGAGAAAACTATAGATCACAGATAACTGGCGTTTGTGTGTAGTAGTAGCACAGAGTCACCTTTCGATCACAACAGCGGCCGAATTTCAGAAACTTTGGTACTGTGGTAGATATGGTGGTTGTAAGTGGCCGACCAAGGATATTTTCGTATTTCGACTGTCTCCGCATATGTCACTTTTCTGCCACAACTACATAGCATAGAGCATTGGTGTTTGTGTTTGGTAGTAGAATCGTATCTCATGTAGTACACTATGGTTGTTAGATGTCGGTAGCTATGGGGGTGTGGGAGAAATGGGGATTGAAAGTGGTCGACCTGTGGTAATTTCATACTTCTGCCAAAGACAAAAGTGTCATGGTGTATCACTTTTCAGCGAAAACTATAGATCACAGATAACTGGCGTTTGTGGGTAGCAGTAGCACAGAGTCACCTTTCGATCACAACAGCGGCCGAATTTCAGAAACTGTGGTACTGTGGTAGATATGGTGGTTGTAAGTGGCCGACCAAGGATATTTTCGTATTTCGACTGTCTCCGCATATGTCACTTTTCTGCCACAACTACATAGCATAGAGCATTGGTGTTTGTGTTTGGTAGTGGAATCGTATATTATGTAGTGCACTATGGTTGTTAGATGTCGGTAGGTATGGGGGTGTGGGAGAAATGGGGGTTGAAAGTGGTCGACCTGTGGTAATTTCATAATTCTGCCAAAGACAAAAGTGTCATGGTGTATCACTTTTCAGCGAAAACTATAGATCACAGATAACTGGCGTTTGTGTGTAGTAGTAGCACAGAGTCACCTTTCGATCACAACAGCGGCCGAATTTCAGAAAATGTGGTACTGTGGTAGATATGGTGGTTGTAAGTGGCCGACCAAGGATATTTTCGTATTTCGACTGTCTCCGCATATGTCACTTTTCTGCCACAACTAAATAGCATAGAGCATTGGTGTTTATGTTTGGTAGCAGAATCGTGTCTGTTGTCGTGCACAATGGTTGTTAGATGCCTGTAGCTATGGGGGTGTGGAAGATATGGGGGATGAAAATGGTCGACCTGCGGCAATTTCATATTTCTGCGAAAGACGCATGTGTCACGGTGTATCACTTTTAAGTGAAAACTATCAATCGCAGATCACTGGCGTTTGTGTGTGGTAGTAACACAGAGTCTCCCATCGATCACAACGTTTGCCGAAATTCGGTAACTGTGGGAGTGTGTGAGATATGGTGTTTGAAATTGGTCGATCGTGAATATTTTCGTTTTTCATCCAAAGACTTGTGTGTATCCGTATATTTTACTTTGCTGCCGGAACTACATAGCGCAGAAGACTGGTATTTGTGTGTGGTAATAGTATCGAGTCTCCCATCGTGCACTATGGTGGTTAGATGTCTATAGCTGTCAATATGAATTCTTTACAATCACGAATGAAGTCGTGGGTACCAGCTAGTATTTTCATAAATTTTAAACACTTAGCTTTGATAGACATGATAGATTGATTTTATGTTATCCTTTATTTATCAAAATGTATTGTGACATAAGGAACCATATTTTCTTCTAGGCAGAAGAGAACAACATAGTGTTAATGGCGTATCATAACTGCAAAAGCCTGACAAAGGAAAAACAAATGTATTTGAAGAATTAATTCAGCTATACTTTGTGAGGATGTAGTACATTTAATGCTGGTGAAGTTTATTTGCGAAGCTACTCCTCTGAGTAATTCTATGAAGTGCGATAAAAATGATTATAAAACTGACCATAAAATTATTTCCTCGAAGAGTGGAAATTGTGATGATACTTATTTTGCTAACAATCATGGAAGCTTGAGTATTTTGTATTGTAAAGTACATACCCACTTCGTTCCCCGAATATAAAAATACATTTACGGAATAATACAAGTTCAATGTCCTGCTTAAATGCAACTATCAAGCAGCAATTATGTATTTAAAAAAACTGTCTGAGCGTTTCAAAATATCGATTGTCTATAACGTTTCTAGTGCCTCAGTACTTAAGATATCCAAGATACCGAAAGGTCGCCGTTTCAAATTCCGCTATCGGGCGGGGGTTTCAAAGGCCTTTAACCTGACCTTCACCTCTGGAAAACTTACTGAGTAATGAGAAGTTCGTTAGAAGGTATCCGTGATTCTCATTCAACGTTAAACTGCAGGTTGGATTGCCAGGTTCGATTAGATAGAAACAGATTGCGCAGCCGTAAAAAAAAAAAAAAAAAAAAAAAAAAAAAAAAAAAAAAAAAAAAAAAAAACCTCTGTCACAGGCCATTACGACCACACAAAATTACTAGTACTATTATATTATACGTTGTCTCCTTTTCAATGTTGCAATAAACGAATTAATTGTGGGCATGCTGTAATCTTATAATGTTGAAGACGTATTTCGTTTAACTTGCAAAGTAAACACAAATTTATGTCACGTTGAAAAATATAAATAATAGTAAATTACACCCATATCTCTTGTGTGACTGTTGTTTATTTGTCCATAGCAATATTTACTATCGTGTAGAGAACAACTTTATTACATTTATGGTCAATGTGCCGATTGCTACATTCGTAATATTAAGATATAATGAAGCAGCGTCAGATGTTACGTTTATAGCCGATTTTGTAAGTATTTATACTAAATCAAAAATCAATAATTTTATGTTGTTTTTATGATATTTATAGTTGCATTTTGGCTTATGGTGTTTTACTGTCGAGTTGATACGTGCTAGGGCGAGTGTGAACACTTTTCTGCCATTTAGTGTCAGATCGAGGAAAATAAGCCTGAGAGGGAGGCCCTTCCTTTGAAATGGACTCACGCGTCATACGAATTAGTCTTTTGCTGGATGTTCCCCTAGACCAGAACCTGCCTGACAGTGATAACTTGTATTCTCCGTCTTATAGCGCCCAGCGTGAAAAACTAATTAAATGCGGAACAAAAAGGCCGCGTGCGAGAATTTTTCAGTGGAACGGTTCCGCCGGAAATGTGATGAAAAACACGCTCCTTTCAGTAGCATAAAGCGCCTTCCACACAGCATACTCTGGTGTTAATGAAAAAAGGGGTACTTTCTCTCTGAATTAAAGCAGAGCACGTGAAAGAGAAGTTATCGCAACAGACGCTGCAGAATAGCTATGCCGTCGACAAACAGAGACCTTCATATCACGACTCTATTATTAACGTGCAATTAGGAGACACTGTTAGATATAAAACATACACTTCTTGCATTTTTCACTTTGCAATAATTGGCTATAAACCACTTTTAAATACTGCAGTAATCATTATTAATTAAAGATTTTCATCACCACAGCCAACGTTCCAGGCAATGGGAAATCGGAATTTTGGGTGACTGCTTAGAGTTAACAAGTAAAATGCGTATGGCATTACAAGCGAGGACATCATGAAGGGTTGTTCAGCCACTTAGAACAAAAACATTTTTTTTCGTTTTTTATGTTCTTGTTTTAACAGATTGCGGCTATCCAGCTTCAATGATTCAACTTTAATAAAATGATTTAAACCTGGAGACTGGACATCAGCTGAATAGTCCGGCAAACTTCGGCGAGTTTCGATAATGACCGAAGTGTTAGTTACTGGCACCACAGCGCTGCTTGGATAACCAAACTGGAAACTTTATTCTAGACAGAGATATAATGTTCACTTTCTGCTTTAATCATTTGTCTGCTGTTTACCTCCCATTACCTGTTGTGGAAGAAGTAGCAAGAAAACGAAGCGCAGAGCGTGGTTTTACTATGTAGAAAAGTATTTCTTTTATCACAACTTAAAAGGTGGCTGTTGAAATGTACTTTAAAAAATTTCGGTACCCAAGCATGCTTTAGCCTAGTAAGTTTATAATTTCTTATTGTTTCTTTCTATTTTCTGTTTTTCCTATAAGGCTATTGGACTTAACCCAGTGGAATCAGTATCGTGTTAAGTTAATGCGTAATCAAATCAGAATATCACACATACCATTGAAACAACCTTCAGTGTTTTCCTGGCAGTTTCTGATTTTGCTTAATAGATGCTACATTATAATAAACATCGAATTATTAGTTAAAAATTACATTTTACGGCTAAAAATCTCTTTTTTTTATTTATTATTAGGTGTAATATAATTTAATTTTATAAAAATATGTTCTGTATTTTAATTAATTATAGCCCTCTATATATTTAACATATTTTAACTAGATGAGTGACTTTAATCAATTTCTTTGAAATAATCCTGCTCCTGTTCCTATCCTGAACTAAATCCTGAACTCAGTACTCCCATTACACCTTAAATCCTAGTTTACCTACTTCATATTCCAATATCGCAATTTTTGGTATTTTAGCTAATTAGACCACTACCATTTAATCTTTATCATTGATGAACATGTCACATTGTACATCAGTATCATAATAAAATGACAACTTAGTCTTTGTCTTCCACACTCTATAATATTCAACTTATTGTGTAATTCCTCTTGGGATTCATGCTATGTATTATTCGGTTAGGTTATAATCACGTTAGTTGTTTAGTTCGTCAGTATAATATTCAAATAAGGTCATGTTTCAGTTATTTTGTTAATCTCTTATTACGCCTACGACGAAGTTGATCATTCATTCATCTGAAAAGCCTGTTGCATAGCAACTTGTATGTCTCTATCCATAGTCAGTCGTTGCGGATATTGTACATTAGGCTTTTATTATTAAACCAGTTTCAATGCTCGTCAAAATATGACGGGTGTCATTTATGATGGTAGTAGGAATTTGTTCTGGAAAAACTGGTTAGGAAAAACGAGTAACGATAATTTTAATGATATTTTTCGTGATGTTAGAACATTACTCTGGTTAGATTATTAGAGTATTTGGCTAGGATTTTTTAAAATAAATGCATTTTACTTTAAATGACGGAAAGTATAATTTCCAAAACGGATAACTGTTATTTGTTTGACTGATACATTTCACGATTACGTACGTTTCGTGAAAACTTTCTCCGAGTTTTCAATAAATTTAATTGTTTCTTCAATATTGTTCCTTATGTTCTGCCAATAAAATTCTTAGGTTATGTTTTAACCTAGTTCTTATAACTGATACAGATAATATAGCGTAAACATCGAATACCCTTAACCTTATATGAATTTATACATCTAGTTATCGTAAGTAAAGAAAAAGCAACATGTAAACCAACATACGATTATAACTTTGAAACGTATGATTGCCTAGCATTTTTTTTATTCTCCTCTTCGTAAGTTTGTGCAATTACTTCCACAACAGACAATTACCTTTTATCTAGCGTAGGAATTATACTTACATTTAACGCTATAAGGGCAAGAAAGATGAAATTCAATTCTTTATTTGAAATGTACACTTCGTTTTAACAGTATAAGCGGAAATAAAGTCAGTACAGTTATTCAGTTCAATTTTGCTGACTAGCCAGGCAGCGCCTTTGTGGCAGACGGTGGAACTATCACTTAGGCCATTATCGAGACTCGGCGAAGGTTGTCGATCCATGGAAGTGAGCGCGCAGTCTTCAGACAACGCATTTTATTAAAGAGGACACTTATTCAGTCTATTTACTGGTGTTCGTAAAGTCATTTATTTGTCGTTAAGTACATGAGTTAATTAAAGTTATAATTGTGACGACTGCTTGGTCATATCGCAAAGGTAGGTCTTCAGGTCTATATATCATCGTTAGAGCAGTCACAGGATTCCTGCTTAATCAACAGGATCACCTTGGTGTCAATTTATTCCTGACCATTTAACATCGTGTTGGAGCCCACAGACGATCATAACATATAGTAATCGGTAAATTAACTTTTAACCACAACATAATGCCCACTGAGTAGACTACGCATGCCATCCCCCGCCACTGTGATTGGCCAAAGAAGCAAGTCCACTATTCACGTGCTTACCACGTTCTGAACGATACTTCCCTTCTCTTATGCGAGACTATTCACACATCTGGACTGGAAACTCTAAAATCCCACCTTTTCGCTCCTGTTTAATACAGTCGGCTGGGCGGTGTGATCCGCCAGCTCTCGGACACACCGGTGTCAGGTGCCGTGAGACACTAGATTATATCCTCATCTTCGTCTCCGTATACAATTCTCAAATTCAAGTATTCCAGCCATTAACCATTTAACCGATCTTGCATGTCTTAAAATGTGACACAGCATCCTGTTTCTGCTTTCTGTAAAACTCTTCCAAAAGCTTCTTAGCTGTCCCATCTCTTCCAAAACGCGTTCATCTTGTATTTTATCAATACTCATAAAATCCTGCATCCTTCTATACCACCACTTTTCAAATACTTATTTTTCGTCTTAGGTAAAGTGCTGTGATGTGTTCCATATACACATATTCAGAAAGACTTTTCTAAGTCATATATTAATTGTTTAAACTAAAATTATATTCTTTTTGCTAATGCTTTCCTGTATTTGTGATAGACGTTGAATCTGCCATCATTTGTAATTTTATTTTATGAATAAGATAACATTCGTATTTCTTCTACATCTGATTTTATTTTATCTATTTTTAACAGTATTATTTCATAATTTTTATCTTGTTAAGGTTTAATTTTGTAAAAATTCATCTTGCTTCATTTTGCGGTTCAGTAGTTGATCAGTATCCACAATGTCTTCTGTTAACAGGGCAACGTCATCAGCAAATTGCCCTGAGCCTTCATTCAATATCCAATGTTTTTTTTTCATTCTTATGATTGCAAATACGTACAATCATAGTACCGTCGGACGTAGTATTCAACATTTCCTCATACTTTTAAAAACAGATGCTAGCCTGTGATGGACATCTAATTTTTTTAAAACCATCAGAATTTTATAGAGATAATTTTTCTTCAATCTGAATATTTTAGATCAAATTAAAAAAAAAAATTAACAAGTTGTCCCAACGACCATTCCGAAAGCATTTGTGAAAAAATGTCGATATATATAATGGTTGACGCACAATCTCTCATTAACTGGAATAGAATTTTTGGGGGTAGTTTTTAAGCTTGAAAAATAAAATTAAATATTTACCTAGTATAAGTATGTAACCAATAATATTCAATCTGCAAAACGTTTGAAAAATCCGTATCTTTCTGGTGACATTGAAACTTTATGTATATAAAAGCTATGTAATTTTGTGCTAGTCGAAATCGGCCAAGACGAAAACCGTGATAAATAAATAAATCTAATATCTCCTACAAATTTAAGAAATACATAAATCTGTAATATTAGTGTTCCGTAAATGTTTATTTTCAGCATTAAGTAAATGTCAAGAAATGTTAAATCTTTGTGGGTTGTCACTCTGGATTCACTCACGCTGTAGGGCACTGGAGAAGGACTTACAAGACTTTGCCGTACAGACGTTCCCAGTAGAGGCGGGAGCGGGCAGCCGGCACGGTGTTTACTTTGCCATCCGCAGCCGCTGTCCCTCGCAATATTACCTTTGTGCTGTGGATTTTAAAGGCAACTCACTGCTAACGCCAAGCTTTTGGGGAACTTGGAGGAGGGCTGTGTGTGCTTACCAGATTTATACGAACTTGTATCTCTGAGCAGCCCCACACAGTTTTGTATTATTCGTGGCAGACAAGGAGCTACCAGCTGGTAACGTGTCGGCTAGTTTATTTCTAACTAGCAGTTTCCTGCAATATCGTTCTTATGGGCTGCTATTGTACACACGGCTCTCTTAAACCAACTTGATCAAGAACTACATGATCAGCGGTTCCTGTGGCTCACTGAATAAAAAATATTTTTGAATGATCAGTTTCCACGGCTAACTGAAATCTGATTCCTATAAATAATATGAAGCAGCTCGAGACGATGAAATCATGGTAAACATTAAGACCACTAGAAGTAACTTACCCTTAGATGGACACTAACTTGTGAAACCCTTTATTTTAATTCATTGGCTTTCGACAACACATCAAAGTGATACCCTATTTTATTCGCGGAGCATAGGCTATACATTAATCAAAACTCAATCAAAATCTGACCTGTAGCTTCATCTAAAGTCACATTCACTGAAAATTATCTGAAATTTATCAGTTTTATGACATCACATCAAAATGAAAAATATATTTTTTTCCGTGATATCACGTGGTATAAATTAATCGAAATTCCATTAAAAAAAACGACAATTATTTATGCATGAATAGTATTCCTCTCAAAATTATCCTAAATTTCTGATTATTCGAACTCAAAACCAAATGCAGCTAATCTTATTACGAGCATGGCACACGGACTGTACATTAATCGGAATTCCATCAAAATCCGACCAGTAGTTTTAATCAAAAATTGGTCCTAAAGAGAAAAATTTCTCATCTTTCCGAAAGCTTGTACGAAATATACCCTACATTACCCACGTCACGGTGTGCTGTACTTTAAGCTAAACCTCATCAAAATCCGACCAATATATTTTTTATGAATCGTTTCAACAAAAAATTATAATAATTTGGCAAACTTCTCAGTTTTCCGGCATCATATTAAAATGAAACATTTATATTTTACCCGCGTCCCCGCGGGCTGTAAATTTATCAATACCCCATCAAAATCTGACCAGCAGTTTTTGCGTGGATTGCGTTCAATGAAAAATTATTCTTAAATTATCCTTATTTCAAACCATAAAAAAAAAAAACAAGCACCGTCAAATTTCGACTAGTGGTTCTTGCGTGATTCCTATTTTAAAGAAGACATAAATTTTTTAAGAAGTTTAAAATATATCAATTGTAGAGACTTTTTCCTGGTTACAGTATTATTATAAGCATAGATAATCGTATTGTGTGATATTCAGTACAGATGAACTTACGTACTGATTAATAGAGCTGTTGCATACTGTATGTATTCGTTACTGAATAACCAATACATAGCCTCACACGAAGTACCGAAACGTTACTCATAAATCCATTTCGTTACTCGCTCTTGTCGTATGGACGTCAGTTGGATTCGATAATCGAACAAATACGACGCTTCATTCGTGAACTAGAACGGTTCGCCCAGTGACTAAATGAATCTGAATGAGAAAATGAAGATTTGAACTTCGTGCCTCGTGTTTTTCTGAGAATTTTGATTTGAATTCGTTTCGTTACAGAGGAAAATGTATAAGAAAAACATGTTGCGCGTACTTTATTTTAACATAATTAATATTATTTACTGTTAGATATTGATATTTTTAACTAGGTAAGTGATAGTAATTTCGACAACATAGTTATTTTTATTTTTTTAACATTAAAATTTACAGACGATAATTTGTAAATAGAAACTTTGGATAGATAATTTGAGATGGTTATTGCTTTTTTATTGACCATACCTTAGTTAGATTTTATTAATTTCAAACATTTATGAAATGCGTTTATTCTAAAATGCGATATTCTAATTTCTATTTTATTTTACGGTGCAAATTTTTCCTAAACTTACTTTGCTAAATGAACAATTCACTTAAACATTACAAAGTATGAATTAAGTCATCCGGTAAACCGTGACTCGATGCGATCCTTCATACTAATGCTCGATTGTGTCAAAAGCAAGGAGTAACGAAACGGTACTTAATAATCGTATTAAGACTGCGCAAGATCTGTATGTATAGCGCCAAGCCTTGTGTTTACACAACTATTCGCATTACGGTTTCATTAACATATTCGTTTAAATGCAGAATAAAGTAGTATTTACCGCTTAAAATTTCATTTCTACATACGAAAGGGAAGGAAACTTGGAATAACATGATTTTCAAACAATTGGAGGTTTAGAGCTCTGTCCGTTTCATGTAGTGAAATACTGCGTGAGGATACGCCTCATTTCAGATGAAGGAATTTTGTTTTTTGAAATAGCTTTGTTCCTTGGACTCATCATCTGACATAGGTGGTTTTAATTCACATTGTGTTGGAGAGGTAGACCAATGCAAAAATCTTCACAAAGAAGTTAGTTAATACTATTTTATAAGAACCTCTTATTATTCACAAATTTCTCGTTTGGTGAGACACTGGAAACAGCGACGCAATAGAAGAAATATCTTGGACGTATTTATTCTCAAAGAACTGGAAAGATTTACTGTTATTTAAAAATAATAGCGAAAACACTATTTCTTATGTGCTTTTTTATTATTTCTTTTCGATGTTATTATTATTTCAGTTTAAGTAGTCGATACCTTACTGTTGTGTTTGCACAGATTAAATTCAATTGCCGTACAAAACACGATGGAAATGTTATTACTCGATTAAGGCTGTGAGTGCAATTTCATGTACCCATTATGGTCCACTTCTCTTTCAATAACAGAACTACTTTCAACGTTTAGCTAAAATATCAAGTACCAATATACAAACGACTAAATCTAAAACGTCTTTGTTACTATGTCGTTGTTCGCAACGCTCAAAGCTTCAAGTTGTTTTTATTGTACTAAACTCTCTTTAGATGTTTCAGCAGCTCTACTGGCTGACAAATGCCAAACATGTCTGGTTGATCTTCTAATATTTGATTTTTTGTTTACCATTTCAAATAATTTCCAGTGCTTAATGTTTGGTGACAGATGAGGCGTCCAATGATAGTTTAGTTGTGTGTCAACAAAATAAACCGCATATAAATGAAAGAAGACTGGAATGTCACTGGCCTATAAATAAAAGAAGAATAAAAAGTATTATCCTTGCTCATATACCTATGTTTACCTATAGCACGACATAGAATAATAATAACAGATTGCGTTATGGTCATTTGTACGTATGACTAACAACTTTAAGGTCATGAACTAATTTATATTTCCTGATCTGGGACCATTAGTCTATCAGGTGCATTCATTTTTGCACTTGTAAATTGTAAACTCCATTGAGTATATCATAATGTTCTTGTTATGTATGCGAATAATCAAAGAGTATGCATAGCTGTACCATCTACAACGTAGAATATTCTTTGGTGTTAGCGAAATATTAACTGATAAAGACAATTGTCAAAGGAACTAATCGTTTTACGACGAGTTATAACAAAGTGGATAACGTAAAATCCTTCTCCATGAAAAAATACATATATGTACTAACTTTAATTGTGATCGGTCAAACTGTGTCGAAGTTTATTAATATCAAACAGATATACCAACATCCATTTTTATATACTCGTTTATAGATAACCGTGTTATTACGTTTCCAAACACACTAAGTCACTCTGTAACATACATTTCCTGGGACAGAATTCATCCAATTAGCAAATACAAAGAATGTACAAGAAATACAATTAAAATTAAGGTACGATCAGAAACACAATTGCCTGATTCAAATTTTCAGTCTTTGATTGAACTGACGTGTAACACGTCACTAAAAACTATAAAAGAAAAAATACTACTTTTTTGTCGTGTAATAACGAGTATCCAAATTTAGTAAAAGTGAGTATAAAAGTTCTGATGATTGTTGTTGCGCCCTAAGAGGGTGAAAAAAGATTTTCAACACTGGTTTTTCTTTTTAAAAATGAAAAAAGAAACAACTTGAAAGTTAACTGAACCTGAGAATTATAATTTTTTCTTCCTAAAGTTTTGATTAAAAAATAAATAATATTCACACTTTTCGTCAGTAATTTGAGCTTATTTTAATTTTGTTTTTTTCAATTATTTTCATAATAATTTCGTATAAAAATTAAAAGTAATTTTTAAAGTACATGAAAATTATATTGGAATTCAAATAAAGATTTATTTCACCTTCACATCTCAAAACAGACAATATTTTTTGTATTGAGTCAAGAAAAAGTAGTTTCTAAAAACAGGCGGATCACAGAAAAGAAATGTTTGGTGAACACTGCTTTAGAAAATTCAGCAGACACACGATTGAGTAATTAAATGTAGCACACGATACCATCTGAAGCGATTGTGGAAAATTGATTCTGTAGGATTGTTAGAGGAATATATGTAATGTATTCCTAAAGGCAGGTAATGTTATTAATTCAACGGCTTTAAATGTAGGCAGTGGCGGCCGAATTGATTTTCTCAGGTAGTGACAACAATAAAATGTTTCCAGTGGCGGATCCAGGATTTTGGTTTTGTGGGGCTTGGAGCTTGACCTGGACGAGGAGGGGTTCACCGACAGAAATCACATTATTCCAGATTGCCGCCCTTATGAGAACAGTAGAGAGAGAGAAGAAAAAGGTTCCCAAAATCCATGTGGGGGTGACCTTCGTGCCTTGCCACAGAATGACTGAATGTTTCGACGGTTTACTGACCACTATTGAAGTGAAAGGTACCTGGAAAAACAGCTCAGAGTAAGAATCTCGCAATATAAAGATTTGTAACGTGTGAAAGTCTCATTACCTGCAGTTACTGCCGGATTAAAGAAATGATTTGGAAATTAATCAATGAATTTTTTTTTTTAATTGACCAAACGGTAAACATTTAGTGATTAGCCTAAAACCGACAAGTTGGATCTACAAGCAGTGCTGGATTACCCAAAAGACAGGACTAGGCACGACTAAGCAGTAGCCTGGAACCCCTGATTTTTGAAGGCCCCCTGAAAGTTCACTTTTTTCACTAAATAAAAATAATAAAAAATAAAATTACCCAGAATAAAACAATCAAAGTATTATGAAAAGCATGGAAATTATTTTTTTTGTTTTATTGCAGTGTACGATAAATAAAAGTAATTTTCAAAATATGATATATCGTAAAATTCGTTTGTTAACTGGATAAATAAATATGACAAATTCTATTAGTCAACTACAAAACCTTTTCTTTGTACTTACAAAATACAGATAATTATTTTTAAAAACAGAGGGAATCAAAATTTTTGAGAGTGCCTAGGGCCCCATACTTTCTTATCCGGCTCTGTCTTCGATGACCACGACGACAGACAGTGCAACACATTTCGCTTCAGAATCGTTTCTTGCTACGTGAATTCATTAATTTATGTAATTCGCCATCAGAGAATCTAAGACAAAAACAATATTGCTTGCTCGCGTTGACAAAGCTTCTATGGCAGTGAATCCAAACCTTTTTCAAACCGAGGACTAGTAAATTTTCAAAAATAATTATGTGGGCCTCTAACTCACACAGGCCTAATTTTTTTTTCTTTCGTTTCAGCCGACTATGAACGACGATTACGCAACTTCAGTTTCCTCTTCTGAGTTTCCTTCCTCCGTCGCCAGTTACCTCCGCAATTTTTCCACTGTCTTTAATGTCTTCCACCCTTGGCCTAATTTTATGTTCCATAATTATTAAAATCTTGGACATGTACCATTATAACATAATAATTCTAAAACCACGTTTTGAATCCTATGGAAACGCAGATATAAAACTGGATGTGAACTATTAAAAGCTAATTACATGTTAATCAGACCAAACCAGACAAACAATAATGTTACTAACCAGATAAATAATAATGTTACTACAGGCTGGACGCTACACTATACCACCGGCCTACATGCATAAACCAAAATAAAAGACGCTAGACCATACGCCTTTTATTTTTATTTCCTTCACCACTCGCGTTACCAATCTTATCACCTACCGCGGTTCCTCATATCCACTTAAAACCCTTAGTAAACCGTCATTTACTTTATCTCTAAATGCCATATGGAAATGAATAGACTGTTGTAGAAACAGTACTGTTCTATCCTGGAAATGCCACATTTTTGCCCGGTCATTTCAATATTCAAGGCTTTTAAAAAAGTTGGGTATACAGCCTTATACAGTACGGATATGGTATCAAAGTTTATGATATTCTGCCTGTGGAACTACTGAACTATGTTCGCGGACCACCAGCAATCAGCGAACCACAGGTTGAGAAGCACTGTTCCAGTGGGTATTTAGTTGAATGCTACAAAAATGGCAGCTGCTGCACTCTGCTGGCAGTATTACTAACTTTATCGAGCTGCAGCGTGTGACAGAACGAAGTTGTTTCCATTCCCCATTAACAAAGCGGACCCCCGACCTTGAATATTTACACGAAAACGCTAGAGCGCATGCGCGATCTGTGCCAACTAAGATTTGTCTCCACGACAGCGAAATAGTTCACTGATGTGGCCAACAGATGGAGTTCAATACTTTCACTAGCTGTCGTAAGTTATCATAGAGGAGAGAATGCCGCATTTATAATAAAAAACATTTCTTTCACTGCATTTATTTTTTAATCTATTTATTCTTGATTAGAGGTGGTGACACGTCACGGTGTCACTACGTCTAGAGCCGCCACTGATTATGTAGGTGAGTAACAAATTACAATACTGATCACTGATCTCTGAATAGATGCGGAGAAACGTTGTGGATTTTGTGGGTAATTGGAGCGGCTGTTGGGTTTTACTACACCAAATAGTTTAATAGTGGATAGAGCAATAGGGGTAAGGGGTGGATAAAACTGTGTCCTGAGGATACAGCCAGTGATCAGGGCCACGTAACAGCATTATGAAAAAGTTTTCAGCCATTTGAATAATCAGTCTCAGGAACGTTGGCTGTAAAACGACAACAAATTTTCGCATTCGGGAGGATGGCGGTTCGAATCCCCGTCCGGGCATCCAGATTTTGGTTTTGCATGGTTTCCAAATCACTCCAGGCAAATGCCGGGATGCTTCCTTCAAAAGGCCATGGCCAAATTTCTTCCCATTCCTTGCCCCCATCCTTTCCCGTCTCTAAAGACCTCGCTGTTAGAGAGACACTAAGCAGATAAAAAAAAGACAACAAATTTCCTCATTGTCAACACAGGTTGCTTGTCAGTGTCTCGAAGATTGTTCCACCGCTTTTCTAGTCACTTTTCGGTGATTTCGCTCAGTAAACTCGAAGTCTACTACTCGGAGGTTCACCAGTCTGTTGGATGTATCTTCTTTTATCAAGAACTGATGAGGCATCTTAGCGTCATATTTTTGATCATTATGAACTTCTAAGTACGTGAAGCTTAGTAACCATGGCTGCTTTTGTGACGAATGTGTGACTTTTCCGCTTGCTGGAAGGATGATATTTTAACTGGGAAGGGGGATGAGGTTTGATGACACCCGTCTGCGAAACGCGTGGCTTTTGAAATGTGGTTTATGTGGCGGAGATTGGGGATTATCCCAGCATTCGTCTAAGCCATGGCAGAAAACCACCTAGAAACTGCAATCTGTATAAGCGGAGACAGGATTCGAACCTCGTCTGTTGTAATTCCCCGATCCAGTGTAGTCACGCCCTCAAGGCGCACATCCACACTAGCGGATGGATACCTATTAGACATGAAGATTTCGTCTATCCGATTTCCATTAGTGTGATTCATGCGGTATTCCTTAAAATTACTGAAAGGGAAGAATATAATACTACTAACCAGCGAAGCTTATTACCAGGAAAGAATTTTTAAACCTTTCACTGAAGTTTTGAAGTAAGTGGAAAGAAATATAGATGGAATGAGCCGCAGACTAGGTCTGTCGTAGAATTATTGGTTAACATCTGGTAGCTGTGCCAAGAGTTCGCTTTGTTATCGTGTTTTTCCTTCCCTAATCTATTTACTTGGTACTTCCAAACAAAACTTTTAGCTGTTTATTTATTAATACAGTTTTTACTTTGGCAGTTACTGTCTAATAAAACTGCAACACTAATCAGCGAAGCACACAAAATCGGGAATGCAAATAGAGCATACAAAAAAAAAGAAGATTTTTGAACTTTGAATTAATGAAATATGTCGAAAATTAGATGAAACACCTAACCACAAAATCAGTTTTTTTGGAAATAATAGGCCTCGAAAGGGTTCTACTAAATAATTTGAAAGAATGAGAATAGAATGATTAATCATATTTTGAGTCGTACGAGATTGATTTTAATGTTAACAGAGATACAGTAGTTCGGAAGGATTGTAGAAGAACGAAGATTATACAGTAACAGATAACGAGGAAGAATTCTATAGTGTATATTTAGGTATGAAAATAGCTCAGCGTAGGAAGATTCTATTAAGAGAACAGAGAGAATCAATTGACACACACGCAGAAGAGTGAATACGAAATGGAATTCTATATATAGTTTTTGCTGTTGGTCTACAATTGATTGGCGTGTATCGAAAATTCCAATCGTGATTGAGATATTTATTTTACTGTAGTCCTTTCCATTCATCTGGCTTGCAGTTGCAGTTGGGCTCGTCACTACGTCATGGACGTGGCGCTCGTTTTTTCGGTTCGCGTTTAGCTCTTTGTGCAGGCGTCTCCCTTTCACTCCAAATCAGTTTCGACATTCCTCTTGATTGATTTAACGGCTCCATTGTTACCGTATCGGATCGAACGCATTTAGATTCAGTGACATTTGGCCGCTCTGTGTGTTCAATTAACGTCTACTTTTACTGTTTGTAATCACCGTACAATCTAAAATGGAATCAGCCGCTTACAAAGAGACATCAGTAATTTATATGCGCTGTTGTTCGCGGAAATAGGCAATTAGGAGCTGCTTTAATTCCATATATTTAGGCCGACAGTGTTGAGTGTTTAACGGCCACACGCGTTTCAGCACTGCGTTGTGCTGTCACGCCCACCGACAAATCTGTTAGCCATAGTCCCGATTTTGCAAATCTGTTTCATGAATTTTAAATTATATGCGTAGTTCTCTTTTTACAACGGAGTGGACAATAGGTCCACCATGTGGACTCTGAACTATCTACAAACAATGAAACGGTAACATATTGCTTTCGTTAGAAATTAATTAATTTAATTCAATTGCGATGAATACATAGTCTGGTGGCAATTAACGTTCACGCCTACATGCCTATAATTTTTTTTTTTTTTGAAAACTTAAATTCCCCTAATGCTATTTCATCACCTATCTACTTTGCTATTTACGAAGTTTTTTTTTTTTTTTTTTTTTTTTTTTTTTTTTTTTTTTTTTTTTTTTTTTTTTTTTTTTTTTTTTTTTTTTTTCCTTCTTTTAGAATTTATGGGAAATTATTCACCTTGTCCCTAGACAATTTATTCCAGTCCCTGATTGCCTTACCTACAATGGAAAATTTTGTCACTCCCTTTCCGCAGCTTGTGATCGTGGTCCTTTCTGCCTTTTCGTGTATTAATATTAATCCTTTAACCTATATTCATCGAGACGTGATTGCCAATGAATGTCTTTTATACTCCCTGCATTCATCATTTCTTTTGTTAAAATGGCTCCCTACCTACATACTTTATTATATAAACTACATTTTGTGTTCTACGATAATTTCAACAAACAAACAAACCTAACTCGCCCCCTTCGTACACTCTGCAGTACCTTTATTTGATACCAGAACTTAAACAATGGCCTATCCAAGTTTTTTTAACCCAATGCTTTCTCTTCCTTGATACGTTTTTACCCAACGCTTTTTCTTCCTCGACACGTTTTTGTTTTCACCTTACCAACACATGAAAGAATTTTAAAAATCTCCCTATCATCTGCTTGATTAGAAATCATAGACCATATCAGACCGAGCGTGATGGGTGAGCGGTCAACGCTATGGAATCGCATTCGGGAGGACGTGGGTTCGAATCCCCGTCCGGCTATCTTGATTTGGGTTTTCCGCGGTTTCCTCTAATCACTCCAGGTGAATGCTGGAATATTTCCTTCGATGAGGCCTTGGGCGAATTGCTCCCCGTTCCTTATCACCACTCCCATCCCGCGTTTAATGACTTGACGTCGACGAGGCGTAAATCAATAACAAGTTTAAAAAAAGTCAGATTTTCTCAATGAGGAATTTTTTCACTTTCTTTCACAAATACATGCAATTATCTCTTGTAACCCCCTTAAGTGTCGTTCTATTTTTTTAACGACCAATTTGTTAACAATAACAACGAACGAAAATTTGATTTTATGTTAACTTTTTATCTGAATTAGTTAAATATTGATGTTATTTTGAATTATCACTTATTTTAAAATGCTATTGATAAATATAATATGTGAAATTGAGAGTTTCTTGGCTTATGATTATAATGAACAGGTACTCGATTGCAATTAATGTATTGTGATTAATGATTATAAATCTCATTTTGTTATAGTAGATACTGAAAGATTATTTCTTACATGTATTAAAATTAAATACAATAAACTAATCCGCCAGTATGATTGGGGAGGTACAACGGGACCGAGCGCGAGCCGAAGCCCCCGCGTTCCGGCTGTCCTGATTGTGGTTGCACGTAATCACCGAGGCGAATGCTGGGACGGCCCCCAATTTGCGTCTCATAAGCTACACAATTCACAAACAAAAATACACTTATCATACAGAACGCACGACGTTATACGCTTCGCAAACAGTTGGCATCACAAGTCTTTCACGCAACAGATCAGAGACGCCAGGCCTAACCAACACACCCCACAGACATGTAGGTGACGAGCAGGCCCACTTAGACCTGCGCATGAATTCAGTTCATTCCCCCCTCTTTCACAATTTACTGTAGCCACCTTGGTGTCTACATCTTCCTTGGTGCTCGAATCGGAAAAAAAGAACATTAAGTCTCTGTTACATGTGTCGACTTCTGACATAATGTAGAATCTGTCATAGGAAAAAGCTTTCCATTTTGAAATTATTTTAGCAATATTTGCTAGAAGGAAACTGGCTGAAATGTAGAAACTGCATTTACATTGTTGGCACAAAAATCATTTTGCTTTGATGTAGTTAGGGGTGTCCATTGTTTACGTGTTTTTTTTTATTATTATTTGGGCTACCTCTCCCCCTCTTGTTGAGATTTGGTGTGATCTGTTGGGAGCAACCTCCATCCTCCCCCCCCCCCCTCCCTCTGTCCCTAACGTGAATTGATCTTAGCCAATCTGTTACAAGAGTAAAGTGAATTCATTAGTTAATGATAGACTATGGCTTCCTATAAAGACTTTTTTTTATCCTTGAATGGTAGCAATCTGAAATAAAAAGTTGACCACCCCGTACCTTTAAATGAGATTTGGTGAGATTTTGCAGGAAACCCCCCCCCCTTTCTCTTATTTTGTGCACACGTAATTAATGGATGTCCCCTTGTAGGTAGTACAGGCTGCGCTAGAGAATATCAGGCAACAGCGTTTCACTAAATGCCTGGTTACAAGTCGAGGAAGTTAACAGTGATTTGTAAAATGCGCAGATGACGCGATCAGTCAGTTTAATTACTTTGAGCGAAGTGATGTCGCTAAAACGAGTGGAGTGGTACAAACCTTCTTGAGTACAACGTCATCTGTCTTTCTCTTTGGAGGAAGTTCTGAACATTATATATTAAAGACAACAAAATTTATTGACGTTAGCAACAGATAATTTTAAAGAGAACAGTAATATAACAACGATATTGCTCGTTTAAGTGACAGCAACAGGAGAGAACTGACTAATATTGACGCCTTATCCATTTTCTTGTATAAGTATGACTTGTATGCTGATTCCGAGAAGTTAGATTTAACAAACCAACTACGCCATCACAGCATACATTTTTAACAACAATTATTTTTCTCTTTAGACAAAGTTTCTAGGGAGCCGTATATTCACTTGTGGTTCACTCAACATCATAATGGTTTTAAATGTTATTGAGTATGTTAGCAGTTCTTTCCATTGCATATCCGTAGCACCCATGCAGAAGTCAATTACATTAATGTAATACCGACATGTTATATTTATGCCTGCCATTGAAATATAAGAAAAACTTCGGCTCTGGTTGGCTTGGTTGCTAAAATTTCCTTTCAAGGCCATGAATTAACGCAACTTATGTTGAAAACTGACTAAGGTGAACGTTGCTAGGATAAATGTTCTTATCACCATTACACCTTACTTTCATCAGGTACGATAACTCATTCATGCGCACACTACCAATCGTTACATTTAACACATAATAACAATATAGTTAATTTAATCTCATCCATCGGTTCGTATACGGCACTCGTAAATCTGAAGAAACTGCTATAAGGTTTTTTCTTTCTTTCTTTCTTTCTTTTTTTTTAAAAAAAAAAGAAAAGAAATATTGTTCCGAAATTTGATTAATTTTAACACATTTCGGTACCCAGAATACAGCCCTGTTCTCTATGAATCTTTTTTATGCTACGATGCCTTCTATTTTATGAAAGAAGGTTGTGAGTGACAGAATCCCTTATAATCTTTGGTATTAAGTGTGTAACACTGTATTGTAAACAGAGACCACTATGAGAATTTTTATGTTCCTATCCTGTTCCGAAATGTTACGATAATGTTTGTTTAACAAAACATGCGTTTAAGGTGGTAACTACGTTATTAGTTGTTATACATTTCAAATTTATTGTTAAAACCTTTACAGTTTAGATATCATTTAAAACTTGTGACGTCATAGTAGCAGTATTGTGTGAATACGTCTGTAGAGGCCACAGAATAACATTGTATATCATCATTCGTTATTGAGATGAGATACATTAAACCGTTGCAGACTTTGGCTACAATTCTTAAAAATTATTTTATTTTTCAGCTAAAGAATACTTGGAGAATTTATTGTTGTTCCACTGTTGAACAAGTGTGTTATTTAAGCAACACCAAAGATTGGTGTAGTCTAACTACCGGGGCCATACGGTGAGGAATCGTGATTTATTATAGAGTTCTTATCTGGTGCAGCTAAGATAGTTTTACGAAAAGACAAAAGTTGGTCAACGTAAATGCATCTTTTTTTTTTTTAAGTAATCATTACAAAAAAAAAAATGAGACTTTTTTTAGGTCTATCTTCTTTACGTATTGCCATTTAGCTCGTATAACCTTGTTTCATTAATTTTAACAATGTCGAACATAGCTGTACTTTAGATTTGGTATTTATGATTACAATAAAATAAATCACGATTACAGTTACACTGTTGATAAATATGAGATATTCCGCCTTTCATTTCTAAATTTGTTAATAAACTCCCTTAGCGTTAGTTTCCGACAGTTTTGTCATACTGGAAGAAAACCTGTTTGTATCGACGCAGAAAAAAAAAAAACTGTATTCAGGCTATACTATAGAGAAATTCAAATACTAATACGAAACTGGTGTACCTGTGCGCCTTTTGTTAAGACGTATATTTTTTAAAACACAAAATGCCTGAAGAGTGAAAGTTTTCGTGGTATTATTATACATTCTGAACCTTTTTTGCCATTTAACTTTCCGCTCTCTATACCGTAACAGCAATTTGTAGTAGCAGCAATCACAAACTCAAGTATCATTTCAGAAGTCAAAAAAAGCATTCACTTTATTAAAGTTGAAATTAGTTCTGCCCAAAACAGATTCTGAAATCAGTCAAAGTTACCTCTTAGTGAAAAAAGAGCAAAAATATGGAGCGATGGCCGGAAATCGATTGCGCGTATAGCTGTAGCGGCGGCGGCCGACTCGACCAGGAAATTAAAACGGAACGCCAGTCCAGTAGGTACGACTCGTCAAACTGTCAGGGCGACTCAAACTCAAAAGGGTGCTGAAGATCAGAGCAGTGATATATCAAGAACGCTTGTTGGTATTTAGGGTAAATATCTTACGCTGGAAATCTAAAAGTTTGTCCTATCATCACTTCCACTTATACAGGGCGTTCGCCGGAAAACGCTACCCTCCCAGTCTGTTGCCGTCGGCAACTTGCTCGGTCAGTGTAGCCAGCAGTTTCCGCCAACCGGCACCGTGAATCACCGCACTGTTTAACACCTCCGCTGCCCCAACAGTGCATTGCAGTGACCCTTACATTGTTAAGAACGGTTTCTTTGCATTGTAGATAGTTTGTGACTTCAGTCTCTTATTAATCAGTGTTGTGAATAAACGTTTCTTTGCGGTTTGGCTGGTTTGGGGCTTCATACTCTTATTAATCTGTACCGTGTTTGAGTGTGAGTAAAATTATGGTACGTTACAGTTTGCAACAAAGAATATTTCTCTACGATACATATGTGAAGAAGAAGTCGTTTAAAAAGTGTCGCAGTAAATTTCGTCGCGAATTTCCTGGCGCTTTACTGCCAGCTAAATCAACAATTCTGCGTCTGGTTAAAAAAGTAAGAGAAACGGGTTCATTTTTTAACAAAAAGAGACTGTCGGTCAACCGTATTCTCACAGAGGAGAAAATTAACGATATCGCTTTTCGACTAGAACAGTCACCCAAAAAATTATGAAGTCAGTTAGGGCAGCGTGTGTCTCGAAATATGTTCAGAAGATGTGAAATGTGCATTACACAAGAGGGTCAACACTTCCAGCATCTTTTATAAGGTAAGCTAATGAATTACGTCTCAGTTAAATGCTTAGCACACAAGTTTATGAAGTTTATGAAGCGTAATTACGTATTATGAACTAGTCCGCGGCCGACGGTCGAACAATGCCGGAAACTGAGCGCTCGCTCGCCGGGAGCAGTTTCTTCCTTGTAGCGCTAACAGTGGGTTGCGTTTCCCGGCGAACGCCCTGTATTTAGACATAGGTCTCATGGATGGTTAGAATACATACCTTTCTCTTAAACCAACATTATTATGGTGTATATGATGCACGGTGTCCACCAGACGCTAATTATTTTTGAATGAGGGTCTTTAAAACAGACTGAATACTCCCAGGTGAAGCCTGGGAGACCGTCTGCTAAAGGGCCTCAGGAACTCCTTTTTTTTCCAACTTATCCTAAGGGATCAGGTGTTCTTGCGTGAATCTCGTTCAACCAAAATTTAGCTTACATTTCACATCGTTTAGATAGATAGATATGTTCACTTTGATCCCATGTAGGAATAATCTCGGGGATGTGGAACAGTACATAGACTTATTAGTAATGTCAATATTACTATATAATTGATAATATTATTATATATTGACAACAAGTTAGCTACAACCCATTAGTATAATCAATATCTCCTGTAATCTACAAATACAATCCCCAGTTAATTAATACTTATTATGTGAAACAGTGTATACACTTGTTACCACCATCTAATAACCAGTTATTTAGTTACCAACCAGTTACCATGATAAGTTTCACTGTAATTTGCGACTACATATTATATCATGTTAGTTGCTATTTATGTGGAACAGTACACACACCTATCAACAATATCAATTATATTACCAACAACTCATAAACATTCAATTACATAAAAACTTGTTAGTATGATAATTTTTCACAGCAATTTTTGAGTGTTTGTTATCCCATGATAATTACGATATGTGAGTTAAATTTTGTAAACAGTGTAATTACTTAATTTGTCAAAAGTTTCAACAGAAAGAAAAACCATATATCATTTTAGTAATTGTGGACAACTTTGTCACCTTCCCCTTCCATACACTATATATACTATTTTATCAATCATTCTTAGTTACCAAATTCCAAGAAGAAAATTCTTTCACATAGTAAAATGGGTTCTGAAGCAGAAACTCTTTCAGTATGGACTTAAAGTAGTTGGGTTTTTGTAGATAACATTTAATTTCTGTTGGTAAGACATTGAATAAGGAAGTTCCAGTAAATGTTATCAACTTCTGTACAATTGACAGTGATTTGTAATCCTTGTGAATATTATATTTATTCCTAGTATTATGGCTATGTATGTCAGCATTAAGATTGAAGAGTTCAGGATTTTCCAATACAAATGATAGTACGGAGTATACATACTGTGCTGGCATTGTTAGTACACCCAGGTTTTAAATAGATTTCTGCACGACGTCTATGGGCTTACTCTACAAGTAGTTCTTATAGCACGCTTTTGCAATTTAAATACCCTCTCTGCTTGTTACGAGTTTCCCGAGAATGAGATGCCATAAGTGAGCAGGGAATGAAAATATGCAAAATATACTAACATTCTGGTTTCTATATTAGCTATTCTAGATATTACCCTCAGTGAAAATGTTGCAGAATTCAGTTTTTTAAGAAGTTGATGAATATGTTGTTTCCAGTTCAATTTGTTATCTATATATACACCCAGGAATTTTGTGAAACTTCTTTCATTGATTGCTTTTCCTTCTGATATCACATTATAGCTGTCCTTTGTTTTATTTTTTGTAACAAACTGAAGTAACTGTGTATTTTCTACATTAAGTATTAGTTTGTTGGCATTAAACCACCTATTAATTTTCTTTATAGCATCATTTGCTGTGTTTTCGAGATTTTGTGCTGATGGGTCTTTCAACGATATGCTAGTATCATCTGCAAAGAGCACCATGTGTTCATTATCTCCTAGTATATGTGGGAGATCATTTATATAGATCAAGAACATCAGAGGGCCAAGAATTGAATCCTGAGGCACACCACATTTAACTATACCCCATTCTGAGTTTATAACATCTCCTGTATTAGCATCTTTCAGTGATACACATTGCTTTCTATTTTACAGGTATGATTTTAACCAAAGTCTTGGCTTACCACTAACTCCATAGTGGTCTAATTTACCTAGTAGAATCTCATGATCAACACAGTCAAAAGCTTTAGCAAGATCACAGAATATACCTAGGGAATTTAATTTTTTATGCATGTTGTTTACAAAAGCAAAAATTTCTGAATCTGTTGAAACGCCTTGTCTAAAACCAAACTGTACTGAGTAGGTCATTCTTTTGTAGATGTGCATACACCCTTCTGAACATTGCTTTTTCAAAGATTTTTGAAAATGCTGGTAGAAGTGATATGGGTCTGTAATTCACAATCTTTGAGGTATCACCCTTTTTATAAAGCAGTTTGATTATTGACTTCTTGAGTGAGGGAAGATACCTTCTTCAAAAGAACTATTACAAATATGACTAATAACTCTACTAATGCTGGTGTTACATTGTTTCACTACATGGGTTGAAACCTCATCGTAACCAAATGACTTTTTATTTTTGAGGGCTTTAATATTTTTTTCGATTTCATTTTGAGTGGTGGGAAATAGATACATAGGTGCTGTTTTTGGTGATAATGATTTAAGTATTGCTATAGCATCCATATTTCCAATATATTTTCCTTTTATTTTTTCAGCAACTGTTAAGAAGTAGTTATTGAAAGCACTTCCTATATAAGAGAGGTCATTTACAAGTTTATCATTAATGCTTATAGATATAGGTTTATGTTCAAGGGATGATACAGTGTTATCTCTTTAAATAATGTTCCAAACACTTTTTATCTTATTATCTGAACTACTAATCTCATCGTTTATGGCCAAAAGTTTAGCTTCTTTTATTACTTTGGTTAAAATTCTACAGTAAGTGTTGTAATGTTGTCTGAGAAGCATATTATCAGTATTCCTAACTTTTACATACAATTCCCTTTTATGTCTGCAAGATGTTTTAATACCAACTGTAACCCAATTTTTGTTTACTCGTTTTTGACCAATTGGAGCTAGTGTTGTAGGGAGACACCTTTCGTAAATTTCCAAAAACCTTTGGTGAAAGTAATTGAATTTATTGTTTACCCCTTTTAATTTATAAACAGTGCTCCAATCCTCATTGAGAAGTTCATTATTTAATGTTTTTATTGAATTGTTCTTTAATGTCCTAACTTTGACAAATCCTTTCTTTTTGTTATTTTCATTTCCCATAACATCCAAAGTAATTATTTGAGCATTATGGTCTGACAAACCATTTTCCATTGGAACTGTTCCATGTATTTCTAATTTATTGTGCTCTACAAAAATGTTATCAATAATGGTATTACTATCTTTTTGTATTCTAGTTGGGAAATTTACAGTTTGATAGAGATTGAATGATCTAAGCATACCTAGAAGATAATCTGTCTGGTTACATTCTACAGCAAAATTTATTTTGACGTCTCCACAGAGGATAATTTCCCTTTTAGTTCGTAGACATCATATAGAAAGGAAACATGATCCATTTTATCCAGGTGATCACGGGCTATACGACTGAAGCTACATCAAAACTCTAAACTAGTCACATGACAAATTACTGGATTTAATAGGATCAATGAAAAATAGGTGTACACTTTAACTGAATTTATTAAAACTTAAACATGGTGAAATTTCCGTAAACATGAAATGTATTTTATTAATGTTTGAATCATTACACCTTTTCTAATGTGCTTGATTTTAAAACAGAACAACTTGAGAGATCTCAGGGTTCGTTTACTGGACAGAACTGATTGCTTAAGATTTCATCATGAAGGAGGCCTTACCGTATCCGGGAGAGCGAGGGCAGAGGACCCACGCAAACCAGAATAGCGCTACAGGGGTCATCCGCTCATCCAGCGCTCTTCAGCGAGCCGCGTCGTTCACCCCCGTTTCGTATGGTTCTCAGGCCTCGTTGAAGGTTAATGGTCGCTGCAACAGATCAGAATGTTCCTCCATCCGTTCCTCTGCTCCGACTCTGTTCTCTATGCACTGCGATGTAGCGTATGACACTCGGCGATTCACAGCTCTGTCTGCGAAGATGATCGCCCCTGGTATGCTCAACAATTAAAAAAAACACCCAAAATCTAACGGTATTGCTGGCAAGCGCCTTCAGTAGCTGGATCGTCCTCCACCGCTCTTCGAGCATAACTTAAAGACTTTTTTTGGTCTCTGCCACCAGCTAACTGCGTTTGTGGATCTTTTCTGAAACGTGGCCAAATGGAAAGCTAACCTTAGCTATTTGTGAAGGGCAGCAAATCCACTGAGTACCCAGGCCAGATGGAATGTTTAGTCACCCACCGAACGCGTAAATCTGACGCCTTGTTGCTTCACGTGGCACTGACTGTTTGACGGGTCGCAACGCCTTTCAAACACTGACACTTTGCACTTACAAATTCATTACAAGTTCAACTCCAACGACATCGCTATCAAGTCTACAGACCATACGTAGTTCTATTTGCTTAGCGCCAAACCATACAGCTTCAATATAAATGTCCAGATGACAGAAGATAATTTATTGATTATGTGCACAAAAAATGAGATAAATTTATTTAAAAAAAACCTAATATAATAACCTCTACGTTATAAATGATTAAAGAAACTGTCCAAAAAAATATTAAGAAACTTTTCTCGAACCCGCACCTGTGTTGGGCAACTGATTGGAAGATACAAAGAGGTGTGACTAAAACTGGAGTATAATTGTGAATTACTAATGGGTCATACCTTGTTTCTGCTATAGTGATAAATACAGAAGGGGATTTAAAGTGATGGTGTTACTTCAAGTACACGAAAACGGTCGCTTTTAAATTGTAACAACCTGTTTGATATTTGCAAATGTCGTTTTATTGAGATGGTACAAGACACCTAAGTAGCTCTCCCACCATTGAGGAGGGTATTCAACTGAACCGAAAATAATTGTGGGCAGCGCGAATAAGGGTTGCTGTACATTTTTCGATTTTTATAATAAAAATAAGGTTTCTAGAAAGGGTCAACGTTGAGGAAATAATTAAATGAAAAGTATAGAAATATCCTAGTAACATTCTGTTACAACTCATACAGGCTGGAAAAACTTTTTGCAGAACAAGAAGATCAGGTACTGAATTAATTTGCGTCAGGTGTTCTATTATAAGCGAACTGCTACAAAAGGATCGAAGGAAAAACAACGCATAAGAGTATCACAGGCAGTTATTGTAGTTGTTACTGGTAAGAGCAGTTTATTGAGACGAGTTGTTTCGTAATGTTACAGAGAAGTTGTCTTCATTACGAACTCCCACGATTTGTTTCGACGTTTCGTACAAGAGTAGCGGTGCTGGATGTATTATTCATGTGGAGCAATAATGCTGCCACATTCCGCCGGCCGTCCGGACACAAAACACGCAGTTACCGGCTAACCACAGAGTGCGCTGAGCCGTTAATCTTACATACGACACGATTACGCGACGGCTCCGCACAAGAAAACGACCATAAATACTTCTTGCCGCCCGGCCATCGTAATGGAAACTGTATTAACCATCACCCCTAACAGAATGTTTCTTGCTCTGCCGCGGCCGATAAGGACGTCACAAAACACAGTAGCTGCGAGTGCTCCGAAATCCACTTCGGAACTATCGGTACAGTGATGGTTATCAGTTCTCTCGCCCCCGCATTCATTTTCACCTATGTAACAACACGGTTAGTTTCCAGTTAGTTCGCCTTTTCAAAAAGCAAGAATATGTAATAAGACTCCTGCAGAATACAGATTAATTGATCAGATGTAACCAGCTTGAATTTACACCTATTCCTCGGTTCCTTATAATGTATAAATTATCAAATACAATAGATGACAAAAATTGAAAAATCAGTGAAAGGACGGAGCGGGATATTATTTTGCATAGATGACAAAATCTCTGAATTTAGGTATAATTGACGTAACATTCCATTTATTCACACGGAATCTTAATTCTATTACTTTAACAATGACAATGTAAGGGGTATGTATTACGCTAACCTGCGTGCGAGTAGGCCTATGTAGTTGTAAGTTTATTGTGTTATGTGTATGGATTGTGGAGAAAAGTAGTAATAATAGTTCTGTTTTGAAGCATCCTGGCAACAAGGAATAAAGCGGGCCACAGTTGACCCGATAATAACGAGAAGTTGTGCTATAACAAGAGAGAGGTATTTGAAACGGCAAGAGCTGTACTAAAAAAAGATATTATATTAAATAGATGGATTTGAAGTAGTCAGAAAGACTTTTGCATGTGAGACTGCAAAATAAACGTGTATGTAAGAGAAACTTGAAGTGACTGATAGTGATCAAAAAGTTGACCAGTCTTTTTTTTATTATTATTATTTTTTAAACAAGAGAAGGAAAGGTGTAGTATGATTCTTTCCTTTCAGGTAAAAGGAGGAACTAGTGGTACAAAATGTAACAGGCGAATTCACAATAGACGTCGTCTAATTAATGCCAGGAACATCCAAGAAAACCAAAAGTTATAATTTAAACTATTATATTAATAACGAGAGACGCTTTCTAATTGTTATTTATGTGTCAAGAAGTGAGTATAAACAGAGAACGATCAGAAAACGAGTAACGTTGTACAGATGTAGGCTCTAAGCAGATCATAGCAGGAATTATTGAAAGTTCTCATGGCACTTTTGATCTTAACGTTATCAGGGCCATAATTCTTTCTAATTTCACTTTAATCTATGATAACATGAAACTCAATCGAACAGCTGTTTGAGAGCGGCACTGGGTTTTTAGCACAATCAAATTTTGCAGTGACAAGTTTATACGTGTGACATTCCCATTACGTTAATGAGGAGACGGCAGCGCAGCCGGGATTGGTTGCATGCTAGCGGCTGACAGCGACTGACAATTTCTGCGTCGTGACGTCTTCGCTCAAATGCATTACCATGTGCATTTGATAGACACTCCAGATAAGCCTGATCGTTTGGACCACGATTAATTAATCCGAACCCTACCGTACAAAGTCGGAGTGCACAACTATTCTTTCCTACTGGACCGTACTACGGCATCAGCACACGTCTTTCACACTGCGAGCTGCCTACTGCGTCTCTCAGTAGCCATAGAATGAATCACACATATACGTTAACATCCGACGACCATATTGATGTTCGTTCGTTGGTTGGCATCACTGGCTGTTGATAGCATGTTTACCAGTAAAAACAGTCGAAACTTACGTCGTCTTTCTGTCAGATTATCGCAATCTACGAATCAATTTTGTGACGTATCGTAAAAACTGTGGTATACACACATGAATCGAGCGATTCTTCATGTACTTTCTCTGTAATATCAATCAATCCCTAGCGATACGGATCCCAAACAGCACAAAAAATGGTCCAAATGTGGGCGCACGAAGGTTTTGTATGCTATCTCCTTCGTATAAGCGTTGCATGTCTTCAGAATTCGACCTATGAGTCGCAGCTTAAAATTAGCCACACCTACGACAGAAGTTATGTGCAGGATCCACTGTTACGCCCAAATCCTTCATGGAATCGACCATACCAGTAACTGAACTCTTTACTTTGTAGTCCTCAACAAACGCATTATTTTTGCTAGCTATGCACTTTTGCCTTGCACATTTTGCAATTTAATGAAAGTTGTCATTGATAAGACCATGGCGGAATAACGTCGAGAACTTAGAGTTACTAACAGAAGTTCTTTGTCACAGCCGTTCTCCGTATAAGTAAAAGCCAAGCCAGGCCTCGTGCCTAAATTCACTCCTACCGAAAGTCATTAAATATATATATATATTGAGTATTGTATGGAATAATCCATACCAGATCAACTTCGATAAAGAAGCAAAACCAATTTTCAGCTCAAACTGTAGCGTCTCAAAATCCTAGCGCCTTCTTACATGCTCCGTGTAAACAGCAAATGTTCCGAGAAGGGCCCAGACGTCTATCATTTACGGTTTTTCTCTTTCTAAAGGCATCTGATGTTTCGCAGTAGAAAACTTTACTGCGAACTGTGTCACCCCACCAGGAAAATATCATCTGCGTAAAGCGCATTCAACCGTGAAAAGAGTTTGTTTTGATTCTGGAATACATTTTCTTCCGGCGGCGCCGTCCCAAGAAAAAGTCGGCGCATAAAATATGTAATCCGATTTCCTGGCCCGCTGCCTGTCTGCAGCAAGTAGACCACGTCACATATACACAGGAGCTTTCCTGCTGTAAGAAAACAGGTAAACACATTCATCGCACTACAGGAACTACCTGAGAATCACTCAAAATGTGGGTGGTAAATAATGACCCTAGATTTTCTGAAAGGTTATGCCGAGAGATAAGAGGTAAGAGAAATGCTAGATTTTGTAAGTTATATTTATGATCAGGTTGTTATTATTTATTTGATTTTTTTTTCATACCATATGTTTCTCATTACTTGGACAGAATCTAGTAAATAATTGTTCTGAAACTTATTCGTTCTTTATTGGTGTTGTTGAATACTGACTGAATTGCAGTATTTAATACACATCCATTATGCATACGGGCAAGCTATGTTAATCTATATTAATGGTTTTCATCTGCATTTAGTTCTCCCGTCTCGAGAACACGGCTTTCTTTTTTTTTCGGCTATACGCTTCATTGACGTCGAGGTCATTAGAAGCTGGAAAGGACTGGGGGTAATGAACGGTAAGGACTATGGCCTTTTGAAGGAAGCGTCCCGACATTCGCCTGGAATGAATTGGGGAAGCCATGGAAAGCCATCCAGAATGCGAGGCCAGAGCGTTACCGCTCATCCACCATGCTAGGTCCAAATATGATTTTTTTTTTTTTTTTTTTTTTTAAGGAATGATTTTTGAAATACGGCTCTTATTCGACTGATATTTTTCTTTTCTTTACAGTACTTGGAATAAAATAGACGCGCAAGAAAACCAATTTTTCACAATCCACCTATTTCACAGTAGTAGCCAGCATACAAATACTTCTTACTGTATGTGAACATAATTGTTTCCTTCTTTCAAACAATTCGTCTCTCTTATCTCGTCCGTTATATCCTCCGCTCCCTAGGTAGCCACATCTCCTTCTTTATTCGTTTAACATTTTGACGCTACGCACCGCTATTCTCTGAAAATCTAAACTCATTTAACATACCGTAGGATCAAAAAATATATTAATATATTTTGAGGGAAGACAAGCCATTTGCTCACAGCGATCTCAGTTTGGCGAAATGTGTCGTACTGATGAGAGTGATTAAATAATTTACAGTAATTACTCAAATATTGCATAAGAAGGGTCGAAATTAATAGAACTTAAATAATTTACCTACGCTAGTCATTTAGTAACAGCAATGCTTCTCTTCGTCGCAGTTAACTAACTATTCCAATAATCTGAAATGAGTTGACCGCAATATAATATTAATTACAATATTTGAATTTTGTTTAATTGATTATACAGTAGTCATTATTTAAATTTTTGACCAAATGTTTTATCAGGATCATCTTGAATACAATATATATATATATATATATATATATATATATATATATATTATATATATATATAATGTCAGAAAGAAATATATATATATATTTCTTTCTTTATCATCCTTAGAGCAAAAATTATTTATCGTTTCACATCAAATTTTGATATATAATTGAGCACAGACAGCATATCTGTAACCCATATACGTGTTTATTCAGTTCTTTTCTGCAACAATATTCAAAATCATTCCTCTGATCCTCTTATAGTTAGCCCAAATGTGACATGACACTCCTAAATTCTGACATGAAGATTCGAAACTTCAGCTCCACATGAAGCCCACGGTGTACCACAGGGAAGGAAAAATAATAATAATCATATGACGCTGTTGAATTGGTGGCTGGCTAAATGATCCCAGACCCAAGACCATTCATTAAAATAAAAAATGAAATAAAGTGATGAATATTGTAATCTGTAAACCGTAATGCCAACAAGTGAAATATGAAAAATTGGGAGAGTAAGTTAGAACTCTGCAGGAAGTGTATATTAGTTACGTACTGTAAATTGAAGTATCACATTTTCTCGTCTGAATAATTGAAATTTCCTCAAATTATTTTTGTAACATTGATAAGCATGACTCCATATTATCAAATGTGTAGTGATAATGATAGTGAGAATCAAGTACGTCAAATGAAAAAGAAAAAAAAAAAAAGAAAAACACCCAAGTATTCACGGCATAGCTCAAATTTAACAAATTTTCTAACCAATCTAAAATGAATTTGACAATATCGTGCAGTTTTCTTTATTAAGTCCAGTAATTATGAATTTGGAGCAAATACAACATAATTTCCCCTGGGAAATAGCTCAGGCGTTATTGACGGATTCATCTGTTGTCTGTAAACATGGCATGCTGGGGGGAGGACAGGGGGGGGGGTGGACGACCATGTGAGAAGTTGACTGCCACAGGGAGTCCAACTGGGGTATCACAGGTAGACAGACCCACTCTGTTTCACTATCGACTACTTTATAGTCGATCTGCAAAAAGAGATAAACATGGACGCTTGATCGCAAGCGAAGCCGCAACAGCCATTCACAATGTCAGAACAGAAGACAATCTTCTCCTCTTCACTTCCCAGGAGGCCATCTCGTGCTTCTTCGGCAAACCACCCGCTCGATTTCGCCGGTCCAAAATCATTCAGAGAAACTCTTTCTTTCGTGTGATTGGCTCTGTTACGAGATGTGCCAGCATTAATATTACTCTGCCATACGTGTGTGAGACCTGCCACCAACTCTCGCTATCCCCCCCCCCTCCCCCCTACTCGGTAATGCCGCTCTTGCTGTGAGACGTGACTCCTGACCGTTTTTGAAGATTCTTTCAGGGATCACTCAAGGCTTGTCGGAGCCTACACCTCCGACCTTTCCCCATGACTTGTCCGGTAGTTCCCTACAGTATATGCTACAATGTTCTCAAGTCGGGCAGGTAGTGCACGTCGTTAAACATTGGATGGTGGTGATGATAACATAACATTATATATTGGCTACTAGGGCGTAATACTAGCTCCTGTGATATTTTGATTTATTCTATTTGTGTTACAATTTCTATAGAATATTGCTTCAATTATGTATAATACAGGGTACACAGGATACTCCATTCCATGCCAGACAACAGCAGGTGACCTCAGCAATGCGAGGCTAATGTGTTAGAACCTACAAATCCAGCCGACCTCTAGGAAGTAACAGTTACTTTTAAACTTATATACTGATTAAGTTAAACTTGAGAGGAAACATACCATTATTTTCAGAGGCGTTAAAACAAGTTCCATTTAAGATGAGGAAAAAAAATAAAAAGCTAGTGTTAATTGAATAATTCTAATGAAGAGATAATTTTTTTTATTTAAAAAGAACCTGTATTAAACTAATACGACAATCTATGTTTTTACAGCAGGTATTAAATAAGCAGTAATGGTTTTCTGGGCTTGTAGGCTGAACACTAATTGGGATTGAAATTCCAGCCGTTTCATTGAATCGACTCGACCAGTGGACGACACCTACTATCCCAATAAATTTTTACCATAAAACCAACGAAACATAGTTGACCTAGTTGATTCAGACATCAGAAGTTGTTTGCACGATGTAGTGTAGGGAACGAAAATGTTTGGTTGATTTGGAAATGTAGGGCTCGAAGAATGAGATAGATGAAACAGGTGGAATGAGTTGCAATATTACAGAGAACTAATGGATGTTAACTGATACACAGGAGGAATCTAAATAAATTAGGAATAACTGAGATAAGAACGTGAAACATCAGAGGAATTAATACAAGCATTTATCAAAGAGAATAATAACAATAAAAAAACACCTGTGAAACAGTTTTACACGCGTACGCATATATTTGTAAAAGCAACGTTTTGTTACGTAATAATTAATAGCAGAAGACACATCGCAGAAATTATTGTTTACGGCACAAAGGAAGAAGCAGGTTGTTTGACATGGAGGTTGATTTTTAATATACGAAATTGGACATAAATTCTAGTTTATTACCAAAAATTAAACCACGTTAAAAAAAACAAGTGCCTTTTTTTTCAGTGAGCATTGAAATACACGGACGGTTATAACTTCCAGGATATTTACGAGACAACAGTTATATGGAAGAATTGTGTGTTTTACGGTGAAATCAACCTAACGATTTGTATAGTCATTATCGAGATCGTTTGAACCGGGAGAGGATGGAAGAAAAGGAACGGGAAGGAATTCGGCTGTAGGCTTTTCAAGGTATCGTCCCGCTAGTCGGCTGGAGTGATTTCGGGACACCATGAAAACCGAAATCTGGATGGCAGAACGGTGATTTGATCATCCTGAATGCCAGAGGAGAGCTAACCAACCGGACTCGGGGTATTCTATTGTCATTGAAAAATACACATATCGTTGTCATGCACTAAAAGAACTTGCTTAACTAGTCTGTGGTGTTATTTAAGTTATTTGCTTTACAATTAAACCCTTTTTTCGCTATACTTGTATTTATGTACAAGACGTATTTTCGTGATGGCTAGGGTTCCGATCTTTAGGACAAGTAATTTTTTTTTTGCCTTCGTTTTGAGCTGAAATGCTGAATGAAAAACTGATTCAACGGTTCTGATTGTATTTAAATGTATTTCATAGAGCATATAAATGCGTATTCAGACCATTTTACTAGTTTTAGTCATGTTTCGATAATATTTATGGTCATATGGTGATATTTTGAGGAAAAATCTGATCGTTTTTTAATAGTACCGGGAATTCACTAGATATAGATGAGAAGAAATTAAGATAATTATTCATAGAACTGCATTTCTGCTATTCAGGTGGGGAAAAATGCTAATCTTCACTGTGGTCAGAACTCACCAGTCAAGAATTAAAGTTATACTGTATTTTATTGTCACTCTCTAAACGTTATGTTTCGGCCGCCTTTTAATCTCGACAATGCAGCAGAAGCATGCCTGTGTCGATCCGCGTCAATCAATATCTCAATGAAATGTCCTCAGTCATCGTTAAATCTGCATTGGACCAGTGAGTAGACCTACCTCCATGCCGAAAGTAAAATGTATACGTAAGTTACGTAAAGGAATTTAGAGAATAGTATTTCAGTACAGATGAAACAGTTCTATTCTGTAAATTATCTGAAATTAAAAGTGACTTCAACAAAACGATTTAAAATTTGATTTCCCAATGCTGCAGCGAGTACACGGAAGCAAATTATGCTGTATACGGGAAAGCGACACTACTATATAAGATAAAGGATGTATAATTGATCATGTTTTGATCCATAGTAAATTTAAATATTTGGTCATATTTTTTTCCCTTTTAGGTCATATTTATCCTTTATGTAAAGTCATATTTTTTTTTTTTTGGTCATAAGAATCAGAACCCTAGTGATGACGCGTCGAAATCAGATTTGTGGAAGAATGAGGGGAGGTACATGGAAGGGAAAAGATGACCATCGCCACAAACTGGCACTCCATTACCGTAAGGCTGTGGGAATATTTTCTTTCATAGGTAAGGGGATCAGGAATTGGAATAAATTACAAAGACAAATGATGAATAATTTGCCAAAAAAGGCTAAAAGTGAAATTAAAGTTAAAATTAGTAGAGGGTAAAAGTAATTGGGGAAAGGAAAGGGAAAGATGGGTGTGTAGAGAAATTTCCACCAGAACGAGCGCTCTGTTGCAATCAAATTAAATAATTATTTCGTTCATTTCTTTGAATGCAATAGATCGAAAAAATTCAATCTACTACTTGTCTGTCACTAGCATTAGAAGCCGTTATTACTTAGTCTATACATCCTCGAAGAACCAGTTACCGCAGGAGTTGTTCACTACGAAATGCTTCCATCAGTTATCGGCTTTAATAGAATGCCAGCCGTATCTTGCCGCCATGACATCCCATTTCCCCTCCACAGGTTGATCTGTGACCGTGGCGCATATCGCTTACGCCTCACTTACCGATCAAGACGTTTGTATGCTAAACCATTCTTGTCGCTCCGAACTGCTAGCAACTAGAATAATAAATGGATATCGACGAACTATTTCCAGTTCTTAAAAGGAAAATTATATTCACATTGTCTTTAGAAGTGAATGAGCTGCCAGAGAGTGTGATCTGAATTCTAAACTCAGAGCAGTGGTAGTTCCGAAGAGCGATTATACGACAACAACGCTGTATTTCTCTTATCGTTGGAGATGTCTGTTGTCTGAACAGTGTCTGAAATTTAGCTATTGATAAACAACACACACTTGGAAAAATAATTTTGAAGTGATTTTATAATATGTAAAAATGATTCCGATTATATTAGCCAACATTAGAAAAAATTAAACTATTTTTTAAATCTAGCATTTAAATCTAGTGGATTAACTTAAATTTTAACCAGATGTAATAACAATATTTGAAGTATTGTAATTGAAAAAATATATTCCCCACACGTTGTATTTATATGTTGCGATGTTAAAGCTGTCATTGAATTCCCTCACTATAGACCAAGACCCGTCAGTTAACTATTCCTCACTATTGTTGGAGTTGAGAGTCCAGCATTGAGAGCGCCGTTCTTCATCTCCAGGTCGGAGATCACCTCATCTTGCTGTGTAGTGTGTCCCATGTAATTCACAATAGCGATGTTCTGAAAACTGGGTTCCATCATGGTCGGCCATAGAATATGCAAATGTTTAAATATCAGTTGGTAATGAACAATAATGGTACTTTTTTCAATGGGTGGACTATTTTCTCATTATGCGTCTACTTATTCACACTTTCCTATTTGCTCCAGAATCGGCAGCACTTCCACGCCTCTCGGAAACGTGACGTTGGTTTCAGAAATTAATGGTATTTATTTCCTTGCCTCGTTCCAACTCTGACTACTGCAGGGTGCCTCTTGCAAATAAATTATTCTCTAAGTGTTCTCTTTCTGTGGCAACCTTTCTCGGTGTCGTCGATTTATCACAAACCTCCATTCATTCTGTCAGTCTCTCCACTTGTCAACGCTTTTACGCCAGATAAGTGATCTGCTTAGGGGCGCTGAGTCATCCACAGAGACGAGTTCGTGTATCCGCCTCAGTGTCCGTAAGTGACAGCTGGTCCTTCCATCGACGATACACTGTCTTCTCAGTGCGCTGGCCTATTCCCCAGTCTTAGCTTATGCAACTATTACAATTAAAAGTAAGCGAAAGTAACATGCACCTAGGTTTTTTATGTTACATTACAAATTATTCACAAGAAAATGCCAGATTTACTAATTTCTTTTTTACTACCGAAATCAAAGCAAACTGTTAGAAATGTGGCTGCGAACATGATTTATAGGCATATATTTCACATTTACTCATATTACGTAAAGTACCTTCTTAAGCAAAATACCTTGAAATTTGTAGCCGTCGCTTCATAAACACGATATGCAGCACATAATTTGATCCTTTCATTTTGGAAAAAGTTGTAATGGTACGCTTTGAGTTCTCTTATTCTTAATTTATACATATATTACGAATAAGTCACCAGCGAACAGAATTGTTGGTTAAGGCATGGATATTTCTGACTTGCAACGAGTTAACTATCAGCCATTTTACCGGTGCATAAACTGTCGTAAATGTATTACGTGGAACGTAGATAGTAAAAAATGCTGTGGTTATAGCAGAAAATAAAACTGGGAAAATTAAACTACAGTATCTTTATATTCAAAAAAAAACAAAATTTCCTGATAAGAGCTGCACAGATATTACTGTCCGCAAGCGTTTTCATTATATTTATAATGATTATGATGGACTCGAAAAACTAATTTCCATTCACTGCTACGCATTAATAGAATCCGTCATTACAATAGTGTATTCTGAATAGTACAATAATATCCCATATTTATGGCAAGCTGATATCAATATCTTCTATTCATGATGGAGTAGATTCGGGATAACAAATTGAAACTAAGCCCTGGGATAAAATAATTACTTTCATTTTACTTACATCAACCAACTGCGTAATGTGTGCTGTTTTAATGACGAGTAAATAACACTTATGGTTTCGTCTGGGATTAAATTTCTAAAACCATGTTTATTGATAACAGAATTTATGCAAGTGAAGTTTCGACTAGGAATAACAGAAAAAATAAAATTGAAGCATTTCAAATATGTTACTAAGGAAGGTCGCATAAAACTAAGTGAACGAATGAGGTTCGAAATGAACATGTTTTTAAAATGATGTGGTACTAAAGAAGTATGGTATTCTACATTTTAAGACATGCTGGATTGGTTTAGTTGTTATCAGAAGTAATCTATTGTAGAGGTAGACAAACGTTAGAAGTAGTGAAGCAGCTAGCTAACTGAGGGCGTTGAGTGTAATGGGTAGGTTGAGATGGTGATATTACTCCAGATAGAAAAGCAGATTCCTAGTCCTCAGTATTTCTAGATCAAGGCGGGCATGTGTGTGAGAGAATACAAACTGGAGACAACTGCTGGAATGAGTGTTTGCCACATCGAAGCTTCGATTAGGATATCGACCTGAATGATTTAGAATCTACCGATGCCAAAAATTATATTGTTTCTGATAGCCATTTAAAGGAAGGTCTTCTAAACTGTGAGTTATTCGAATGAAAGTTTTTTCATTGATTTGTACAGTGCCTGAAGCGAACATTCACATTTGTGTGTAGAAAAACGTTCATCCGAAAACAAACCATTTACATTCGCTCAAATATTTTATCACATCATCCAGAAACATTTCACTTTTATGAACGAAAATTAGTTTACTTTATGCATTTGAAAAGAAATGATGTTAGTAAATAACAAGTGAGAATAATCCTCCAGTGGCGCCGCACAGTGGATCGGGGAGGTGGAAGGGACCGGGCACGAGACCACGCACTGTGTAACGGCCGTCGTGATAACAGTTTTTAGGAGGTTTCTCGCAATTATCTATGCGATTGGTGGGACTGTCTCCAATGTACGCTTCATAAACGACTCATTTCATAAACAATTAATAGATATTTGTCTTTCTCCGACACACGTAAGATTGAAATCAATAGGAAGCTGTGTCTGTCGACTGTCACAATGGCTGCCCAGATTTCAGTTTTCCATGGTTTCCCGAAATCATTACAGGCGAGTGCTGGGATAATTCATTGCCAAATTCATTTCCGTTGATTGTCCCCATTCTTTCTACCTCTAATGCCCCAACAAGCAACATTAATTATTTGATGAAACATATAACGCGAATACAACTTTTCTCTTTTGTTTACTGTCGTACGTGTTTCAGCTTTCATCGAGGCATCATCAGCAACGACTTATTTACATTGATTTGTAACTCGCATCTCCTCTTTTATCCCAAAGCATGTTCAGATCGCATCATCAGCCACAATTTCTGCAACTAGGTATCTGTGAAAGCCGAGTTGTTCAGCTACAAACCTTAAGTAATCAATATAAATAATTCAAACAAAAATAAAAAAGCATTTGCATTGGTGTCATCTTTCAATAGAAAATTAACTAAGCAACTGGAAAAAAATGGTCTGTAACAATATTGCATTTACTAGTAACATAGTCCAAATAATGTTAGTGATAGTCCTCAATGCTGTAGTCAAATTGTACATACCTAACGAAATAGATGTAAGACACAATTTCATCACTAAAGTTGAATTTTAGTATCTTCGCAAGTTTGGTAGGTTAGAAGTAGAATGGTTTTTACTAAATATTTCATACTAGAATATATTAAAGCATCGTGCCAAATTGCATCGTATAAAAAAATTCGTGTAATGGTTGGATAACAAACTTGGATGTTCCTTGCTCTAATGTGTTGATCATCTGTGGTTTAGTTATAAGACAACCTAGCATTACCTGAAAGATAAACACCGTAACTGTTAAAAAAAGACAGGAGCGAAGATAGGTACCGTAAAACGGGGTTACTTTAACGGTAATGGTAACTTTGACAGTCTATGAGGCTACTTTAACAGCTCGTGGTGGAGGAGCGGGAACAGTGCGATAGGTACATACAATGCGGTCACCTGACTTACGCACTAGTTCGAACGTGTTCGTCGTTGGTGTCTATAATGTGGCGCGTAAAGGCGGCTTCGTATTGTTTGGATGACTAGTTTTCAGTAAGTTTTTAGTATTATTTGCGTAAACATATTTAGATTTGATATAAATCAAAGTAAGACAAAAGTGATGAAATGTAGCAGAAATGATACCAATACTAGCAGATTAAATATAAAAATAGGATCGGATGCAATAGGAGAAGTAAGTGAGTTCTGCTACTTGGGAAGCAAAATTACAACCGATGGCCGAATCAGGAATGATGTTAAAAGCAGAATAGCACTAGCAAAAAGAGCCTTCATGAAAAAGAGAAACCTTTTAGTTTCAAATATTGATCTAGGAATTAGAAATAACTTTTTAAAACTGTATGTGTGAAGCACAGCACTTTACGCTAGCGAAACATGGACTTAAGGAATACCGGAAAGAAAGAAACTTGAAGCATTTGAAATGTGATGCTACAGAAGAATGCCGAAAATTAGGTGGATAGACAAAGTAAGAAAGAACGAGTTCTGGAAATTATTGACGAGAAAAGAAGTTTATGGAAGAAGCTTACAGAAAGAAGAGACAGGCTGGTAGGTCATATTTTGAGACATGCTGGATTGGTTAATTTGTTAGTGGAGGGAACAGTCGAAGGTAAGAACTGTAGAGGAAGACAGAGATTGGAATATATGAAGCAGATAATTGAAGACGTGGGTTGTAAGGGGTATGTAGAAATGAAGAGGTTAGCACAGGATAGGAAGGGATGGATGATTGCATCAAACCAGTCTAAAGACTGATGACAGCAAAAGAGAAAAAAAATGATTTGGGTAGATAAAGACATATAATTTGTGCATTTATGATTTATAGTATGGTTTATATTATTTTTCTATCAGTTGTCGGTTAACATTGTCTTTATTTATATTACAAATAAATCACAATGGTCAGAACGTATAAAAGAAAACTTGGTGCCCGAAAGTATAAAAATTACAGTGATGAGACCTTGCAAAAGTGAGAACCTAAACAATCACCTAGGCAGGTGCTGCTATGAAGTACAAAATTAATAGGATTGCTATACTTAAAAGAGCCATCATTTTTTTTTATTTTTAAATGGCTTTCGGCAACTAAGCCATTCATCCAGCTCAATGTGTTTATGATATCTCTTCCAGTGAATTAGCTTGTCCAGTAAGTTTTATGTTTCCTAAGTATAGACACCACAGGACGGACAGGACATTCACACAGACACACAACACTTATACATCCATGCCCGCGGCCGGATTCGAACCGACGACCTTCGGCACGCGGAGCTAGTGCTCTAGCCTCTACGCTACCGAGGCCGGCAAGAGCCATCATAAACACGAAGGAAAACCTTGCCATCCCCCTGTTATGACGCCTCAGAGTGAGAATTTAATAGCAGATAGAATATATGTTCTAGCAGACCGGGTTTTTCCTTGTACAATGGCCGACATTCGAACCATCGTTCAAATGGTTATCAACAAGGAAGGTAGGGTTGTAAAGCAGTGGAAAGGCAACTTGCCGGGATTCGTGAACGAATTTGCAGCTCTGAACAACCTCAGGAGCAGACACTGGCCACAAACATCAAAACTTCAAGGGCATTAGTGAGTCCTAACGAGATCAAAGAGTTTTTTGAGAATTTGAGACCAGCTTTACAGGAAACACGTTATGCTCTTTTTTATAATTATGATGAGACAAATATTACATACGACCCAGGGGCAACAAATCCGTACTAAGAATGTATGGTGTGCGAGAATACAGATTAATAATTATTTTTAGCTTTTTCTGTTGTTGTTGAAATATGTTACGTTTTTTACCAAAGTTGATTGTTATTATGCTAATAATGTTAATGTTTGTTGATTCCAAAGATAATAATTACAAGACTGATTAAGGTCCTACGATTTTGTAACCTAAGTGATAGTAAAAATGACTGATTGATCTCCATAACTCGTTGTTTTTAATTCAGTTTTCCCTATAATGCATAAAATATTAATATTTTTCTTATCAAAATGATGTTAAGGTAACCCTTACACTTTAGATTTTTGACATTAATTGCATTTTAATGCCTTGTCAAAGAAACCCCACATTCGGGGTAACTTTGACACACACACACACACACACACCACATATATATATATATGTGTGTGTGGGAGGGGGGGGGCTGTAGGACTTGATATTGGTATGAGTTTGATAGCCGAAGAGGACACATTGTTCTGTTGGAGCAAAAACCTCATTAATCTTGGGTGTTAAAAAAAAAAAAAAAACTACCAAAAAACTACCGAAACATGTACAAAGTAGTCCCGTTTTACGGTAGCACGTGAGGTTCTAAGCAAATATTTGTCCCAGAAGAACTGATCTGTATGGTGTTGATAAACTGTACCAGCGTTGAAGCATTATTAGAAGGTTAATTTCATTGCAACCTTACTTTTCTGTTCGAGAGGGAAGGATCTGAATACATGATAGCATTGTATCATTGGCCTAAGCCCTCCTACTTAGCGCAGTCTCAGAAAGGTTTTGGGAAGATTAGTATTTTTAATGGCATTACGCGTCATCAACATGAGGGTCATTAGAGGCGGGAAAAGACTGGGGACAAGGGACGGGGAGGAATTCGGCAATGGCCTTTTGAAGGAACCATCGAGACAGCCGCCTGGAGTGATTTGGGGAAACCACGGTAAACCTAAATCTGAATGGCCGGAAGGGGATTCTAACCTACGTCCTCCGAATGCGAGGCCAGAGCGTTGTCGCTCGTCCACCACGCTGCGTGATAGATTATCAATCGACAAAATGATCTATTCGATTGTATTCAGTGTTAAAGCAGCCAACAAGCACATAGCCGCCTTGCTCCTCAAGCTGGACGGGGCTGGTTGCGGGCTGGTGATGGATGGAGCAGGGTGGCGCTGGGTGGAGCTCCGTGATTGATTGTCGCGGGCGCGCGCCATCCCTGTAATTGAATCTGCCGGCCGGGCGGCGGGACCCTTTGTTGTGTACTGTACTACTACTGTTGTTCGCGGGCGGCAGGTGCGGCTCATAGGACCCGTCTCGGCTGATGTAGCCAAAGCAATAGAGATCAGCCCATTATCGATGGGAAGGCCATTGTGATATGATGCAGCAATTGGTATCAAAATTTTTAACATGAATGACAAGAATACCAATCTTCAAATGTACAGCACAGAGATACATATCTCCGAGCACATTACCTCAGTACACAACGTAGCGGCTGTAACGTGACTTTAAAAGATGCATGTGTTATGTTACATTGGTAACTTCCACTTCATAGACGGATATATTAATATAATACATCCATCATTGAGACTAAATCAAATCAAAATTAAATTAAATGATAGAGAATTTTGGAGAAATTCAGAGCTATTAACATGGAAGATGTTGGTGCAAAGTGTCTCAACCGTAGAAGAAAGAAGTGACACGTAGAAGCAATGATTATAAATATTGCATAATGGAAGCTTAGTCTTTCGCCGTTATTATTTCGTGGAGGCAGTCAAATTTGATTATTTGCTTATGGCGTTACGCCTAGTCGACAGGCGGAATAGGACTGGAGACAAGGAAGGGGAAGGAATACGGCCATTGCCGTTTGACGGAAGCATCCAGTCATTTGCCTGAAGTGATTTCAGGAAACCCAAATCTGAATGCTCCGACGGGGATTCGAACCAGCGTACTCCCGAATGAGAGGCCAGAGCGTTTCCACTCACCCACCAAGCTCGGTGAAGTAACAGAAAATTTTAGTGTGGTGTAAAGTTTTGAAGAGACAGAATAAACAATGAATTATTTGAAGGTAAAAGAGAGGATATACTGAAAGCACAAGAAATATAAATTATGAATTTTAAAATTTTAGCTACAGAGGAATATAAAATATTAAGTGGATAGATGAAGTATAAATAAACACGTCCTTGGACTGGTAAATGAGAGTAAATTTTGTTTACAGAAACAAGAGAGAGGATGGTGGTCACGTTTTATGAATTCCGCGTTCATTAAATTGGTGAAGTATCAGAAAGGAAGAATTGCATAGCAGAATAGAGAGTAGAGAACCTCCAGATCTAAGTGATGGAGAGAATCTTTTTTTCAACATTATAAGTCCTTAGCAGATCCTTTACTAACTGAGCGTACTATCAGATGACTAGAGAAAAATTTTGCTAAAGTAAGTTTTGGAAACGCGGGTTCGGCTAAAATTTCAAGGTCGAGAATGAGAAACGGATGTATACATCATCTGCCGCATCCTGTAAATCGCCGTTCTGGAATAAGGATGCCATTTTAACCTTTCCTTTCATTTGGTGGTCTGTTTTGAATTCCAGCGACGATAAGAATAAAAGAACTCCCCTCCTCCTTAGAACGAGGTAACTTTTCATCGTCCTGATCTTCTTTCTAAATTTCAATTAAAAACATCTTCTCTTATCATCTTAAAGTCGCAGCTAAGATCTTTTGGAAGTACTTTTCAAGTAATTATCTCGTTTACGACGCTAAAACTTTAATGGAAGGTATTACTGCCACCGTATTCTGGATGGCTAAATTAAAACTGCGGAGAAGGCCGAAGTAATGAAACCTGTTGAGCCTGTGGCCGGCAGGCAGCCTGTTCAGAATTTAATATCGGCACAGAGAGGCTGGCGATGGCCCTAGCGTGTACAGCTCGCCGACAACTATATGGTACATGGGTTCCACAGTGACGTGCTTCACAGGAGCACAACAACGTGTCGTCCTGTAGTGCTGTCGGTGACACAGCCATGCTAAAGCCAGGCAGCCAGTTTTGTGTACAGCCGAAACGGAAATTTTTGTGTTCAAATATATAACAGTGCCATTACATTCACAGATCAATGTTTACAGACGTAAGATAAAACATTAATACATATAATTAGAATATTTTTTCATCCTTTCAAACAATCTAAATAAATGGCCTAACAGATCAGTAAAAACACCATACAACTTATTCAAATTATTTAACTGCAAGCGTACTAAACTCAATCAACGTTATTAGTGCTATAGCACAAAATATGTAATGTTTAAAAGTTATTATCTGAGTTTTTCGTTGCTTCTTAAATCTGGAAGGCATTTATGGAGAGCGGGAATAAGTTGCATCAAACAAATAATTTTGTTACATACTGACATATTAACTCATAAATTGAAACAGAAGAATATAAAATTACAAATTTTAGAATGACATTATAAATAAACTTATATTACAGTAGACGCGAACTTGATATAGATACAAAACTCGAAGAAAAAATAAAAGTTTACAACCTTTTATATATGGAGAAACCATTGAAAGCCCATCTTTGGATCGCATGTCGGGGATTCAAACCGCTTCCTCTCGAATGCGAGGCCAGAGCGTTACCGCTCACCCACCAAGTTCGGTTTGGTGTCTCGTGTGCTATGCAACCTCGGATCGCTCTCTGTTTTCAGACTGGATGAACGCGAACTGTTTTATTTTCTCTAAATTTCGTCGATAGAGTCGTTCGGAATACAAGCGAAAGAAAGCATACAAACAGACCCGCAGTGATTTGTCTTTATCCAGACAGCCCATTCCGATATTTGCGGATCTGTGTGTGTAAATCCAGCGCACCATACGGAGACAAAGGCCCGTTCTACTCGGTAATTAACAGAATAATAAACCTTGGTGCCAGAGTAAAAAGCAATTCTAGGACTTTTATAATAGAAATAACACTTAACTTGTATCTGTGTTTGTCGTATTTGAAAAATGAAAAAGTAGTCCCATATAAACAGTAACCTGAAACCACGGATTTTACTAAATAATGTTACATCCAGCTGTCAAACACAGACAGTACTGATACTTGAATAAGTGTTCTGAGTAAGTTCTTCTATTGTTTAGATCTTTTCGAAGGAATATAAATACTGCTACTGTTATCCAGGCACAAGCGGCGATTTTAAAATGGTTAAATTCAGTAAACAAATATAGGCAGATCCCAAATTAAGTAAATAAAATCTTTGCACTAGTCATCAGCTAAAAAAGAATTATCTGGGAACAGATATATACATAAAAAAATCTACAAATATCATGTAAATTATAACCAGGAAATGTTTTTTATATTTAAGACATTTGAAAAAATTGATCTGGGACATTATTAATAAGCTACAGAGAAGGTATTAACTCATTTTTTATATATATATAAATATCTGTGTCAGTTTGGATTAACGGATAAAGTGATGGTGTTTCGAATAATCCACAGCCAGGTGTCCGAGGGATTAAATGCGGTGTGTTTTATTTTGATGTGACGTTGATAAGCTGAGAATTTGAGATAAAAGTGAACTCAGATTAAAATGTATTTAAAGGTAACTTACTTCTCTGCCGGGATGTCTACCAAACATTGTATAGCGTATTTTGGAATTGAAACCGATATTCACCAGTGGTACGCTTCGTATTTCCGATGTCATGCTAAACTGTACCTGGTAGAATTACCGGGTTAGTTGAGACGGTTTGAGCAGCCGATTATAAAGTCTGTCAGTAATACGACATTAAATTATTATTAATTAGTTGCAGTGATACTAAAAATCTATCAGCCTCCTCAAGCGGCGGCACAGACAAAGACTGTCACAAAAAGACCAGCAATTTGTACCTTCGATTATTTATGACTTTAGATTGTTCCTTTCTAATTGTGACTACAAATCTTCATCATGAATCGTTTAACTCATTTTTGACTGTGGTAATCCCGTTCGATTTGTCACTACATTTGTGACATTCTTAATTAGTGACAGCGAGCGTACATAGATACTCGTACTGTGGTTGGAGGTGAGGGAGGGAGCATTTATCTTAAGGCCAACACACGTTCCGATGTTAAACACTTCAGAAAAGATGTGTACAGAGATCATCGCGATGTGTAGACAAAACAGCAAATAGTATTTCGCTAATGGAAATTGCAGCTAGTAGCACGCCGCTAATGATCATGAAAAATCATGTACACAGTGATCTCGTGTTCACTTTAACGTTCAATGATGTCCGGAATATGCCGTTAATGCCCAATTTTACTTTATTGATGATTTCAATAAATAATTTTGTATTTCACTTGTTTAATTTAAAACATCTGTAAATTTTGGACTTCTGTGTTTTAATTACTATTTCCTAATATTTTTATTGTTTATTACTATTATTATTTTAGACTACAGTACTCTAATTTCGACAATTTGTGTTTAATTATTTAACTGATCATCCTAATTATTTGCGTTAAAATGTATTCATTTGGTCATTTAATTAACTTAGATAAGTTTATCACATTGTAAATTGATGTATTGTTTGATTTATTGTTTAAATACGTAACTTAAACAATTTCCATTCAGCTGCCTGTCTCTTGGCGAACGTGATATTTAAGCTCAGATAATCATAAATCAAAATCCTAAAAACAATGAATCCAAAATAACGCAAAATTAAATTAAAAATAAATGTAAATGTTTGCTTAGATATTTACAATTGTCTCTGCGACGCGGGACGTAATACCCATTAAATAACAGTACTCGCTCCAACTTTGCGCACAACTGCTGTACTAAAACTCTTCTTGGTTGTAAGAATATGAGACTAGCCGAAGAATTTGACATTTACATTTCCTTCTCTCTGATAACAAAGTAGAGATTGTGGTATGCTGCAATTTCGAGTTGGCAGGTAACAGGAGAGGGCTGCTGTATCGATGAGGGACCGCAACACCTGAGCGGTTCATCCATCACCATCAGTCACCTCAACCACCCATCCTCAGTGCACAACAACCCGCCAGTGTGGCTGCACTGTGGACCGGGGAAGATCGCCGGAACGCTACCGGATCAGATTCGACCTTAAAAATAGGTACCCTCTCGGGCGAGCAACCCTTGTAATACGGATGTGCACACATCCAAAAAGCAAATTCAAGCCACGTGAATGTTTATCGTGGTTCTATTCATACAAAAATTCCTATCCACACATTTGTAAATGTGAATAAGAAAATTTTAGAAATTAGAATACATTTGACAGGTAACTAAGAGAGGAACAGCATGGATTTAGCTGCCAAATCAACCACAAGGCAGTGCCACTACAATTATATTAAGGACCTGGCGATTGCTTTTCGGATACATAAATGTCATGTTAGCAAAAGATGGGAAGTGATGATGTAAAAATCAGTAAACCAGAAAACAATGTAAAGTATAAATAGGATGCTTGAGATAGTAAAAAGTTGTGTAAAAATGTTAATTGAAAGAACTTGAAGCATTTAATTAAAATAATTGTCTAAACAATAATTTATGCTCTCTTCTTTGCTGTTTATAGTGTTCAAGGATCAAATAAGCCAGAAGTTAGCGAAAGGAGTATTAAAGCAATATTGTTTACCGACGAGGTGCTCGTATGCATAAAAAATGTTCAGGAGTGGTGCGTTAATGGCAACGTGTAGTGTGAAGTTGACTGTAAAAAGGAGTGAAGTATTACACTGAAGAGCCAAAGAAACTGGTATAGGCATGAGTATGCAAACACAGTGATATATAAACACTCAGAGTACGGCGCTGCGGTCGGCAACGCCTATATAAAAGAACAGGTGTCTGGCGCAGGCGTTAGATCGGTTACTGCTGCTCCAATGGCAGGTTATCACAATTTAAGTGAGTTTGAACGTGGTGTTATTGTCGTCACACGAGAGATGGGACACAGCATCTCTGGGGTACCGATGAGGTGGGGATTTTCCCGTATGAACATTTCACGAGTGCATCATGAATTTGGAGAATCCAGTAAAATATCAAATCTCCGACATCGCTGCTGCCGGAAAAAGATTCTGCAAGAACTGGACCCAACGACGACAGAAGAGAATTGTTCAACGTGACAGAAGGGTAACCCTTCCACAAATTGCTGTGGATTTTAATGCCGGGCCATCAACAAGTGTCAACATGCGAACCTTTCAACGAAACATCATCGATATGGGCTTTCGGAGCCGAAGGCCCGCTCGTGTACCCTTGCTGAGTGCACGACACAAACCTTTACACCTCATCTGGGCCCGTCAACACCGACATTGGACTGTTGATGATTGGAAACATGTTGCCTGGTCTGACGACTCTCGTTTCCAATTGTATCGAGCGGATGGACGTGTACGAGTATGGGGACAACCTCATGAAGTCAAGGACTCTGCATGTCAGCAGGGGACTGTTCAAGCTAGTGGAGGCTCTGTAATGGTGTGGGGCGTGTGGAGTTGGAGTGACATGGAACCCCTGATTCGTCTAGATACGACTCTGACAGGTGACACATACGTACGCATCCTGGCTGATCATCTGCATCCATTCATGTCCATTGTGCATTCCGACGGACTTGGACAATACCAGCAGGACTGCGACACCCCACACGTCCAGAATTGCTAGAGAGTGGCTCCAGGAACACTCTTCTGCGTTTAAACACATCCGCTGGCTACCAAACTCCCCAGATATTAACATTATTGAGCATATCTGGGATGCCTTGCAACGTGCCGTTCAGAAGAGATCTCCACCTCATCGTACTCTTACGGATTTGTGGACAGCCCTGCAGCATGCATGGTGTCAGTTCCCTCCAGCACTACTTCATATATAAGTCGAGTCCATGCCACGTCGTGTTGTGGGCACTTTTGGATGCTCGCAGGGGCCCTATACGATATTAGGCAGGTGTACCAGTTTCTTTGGCTCTTCAGTGTAGTAATAACGGAGAAAATAGCAGACCCGATAATGGCACATTACAGGTAGGAGACGTGAATGTTTCAAGCATGATTGATGAAAATGTACGGTACAGAATGCAAACTAATGAAAGGTATGCGAATGGAATTTTCAAGAGGCTTGGAGAACTTACGTGCAGCATAATTATGTATTGGATTAATTTTGATTCCATCCTAATGTATGTTACGGTCACGATGGAGAGGGTTAAAAGTAGAATAAAAGCAGAATAATGTTCATAAGCAGTAATAGAATAGATAAAGTTTGGACTGAGAGATTCGAGTAGATTTTTAATGAGGAGACGATAAAGAACAGAAAGGAAAATTAAAGGTACTTAGAGCAGTGGGTGAGCGATAATGCTCTGGCCTCGCATTCGTGAGGACGTTACAAGGTTACAATCGTTAAAGTATGTCGCGAGAAAGGTAGAGGAAAGGACGCCAAGAAAGATGATAGATGTGGACTAAAATGAAAGACTATCAAAAATGGGCAGGTTGAAAGGAGTTAAGAGAACATAGATTTTTTTTTTACCTATGGCTTTAGCCTCGTCAACGTCGGGGTTATTAGAGGCGGTATGGGACTGGGGACAAGGAACGGGAAGGAACTCGTCCATGGCCTTTTGAAGGAAGCATTCCGGCATTCGCGTGGAGTGATTTGGGGAAACCATGGAAAACCCAAATCTGGATGCCCGGACGGGGATTCGAACCGGCGTCCTCCCGAATGCGAGGCCAGAGCGTTAACCGCTCACCCACTGCGCTCGGTGAGACCATAGAAAAAAGTTACTGGAATACATTTGGTGAAGAGGAATGGTGGTTGGGTAGTAAAAGTTAGAGAAGCAGTGTTACAAGCAGACCCAATCAAAGAACACTGTTCATATTAATAACGATGAACTGGATGTTTCCCGCGAACAAGATGATACTTCCGATGGAAAGACAAATATGAAGTGTTTATTTCGCGAATTTTATTATGTGCTGACATCAACCATTTGTTTATATAATAAAAAATATATAATGAGACATGATCGAAGATGCTCAATTCTTTTACATTTCTACTACGCTTAAGAAATCGGTTATTACTCATGCACTGATGACGGACATAAATGTGTATGGGAATATTCTATAAAAATATCATTACAAGGAGTTTGTATGATAAATGAATACTATTCAGATACAGTGCACATGATGCTTTATATATAGACAGTAACATCTGAAGAAGTTCTGTTAATGATCTTATTTTCTCTACAGGCGTCCCTTGTCATTCAAATAAAATTTTCCTACACCCTTTAGCCTGACGTGACGTTTCTGTTTGTGGCTTGGTCATTCTTCCCATCCACGTACTACCCTTAGTTCTTCTACCAATATGCACCCAAGCATCGACGACAATGTATTCTTTTCACACACTCCCAGCATTCTCTTCATAATATAAGAGCGAGTAACGTTTTCGAGCAATCACTATAGGTCGGCTGGTTTTTTAAACTTATTCCGTACATGTAAAAACTGTGCATTTTAAGACAAATTTTCTTTTTTTCATATTTTTCTATGTCTTCTTAGATAAATTTATACTTGCCAGACAGTCCTATGGTTTCTTAGATTACGCCGAATACAATTAAAAAAATTTTCAAACCATTTTAATACAGTTGAAAATTTAATATGATACAGTTCCATAATTATAGAACGTAATATAAATTTTCCATACAGAAATTCGGTTGCTTAGCAGACCAATTTAAGTCCTGGGTAGAGTAGATGAGTTAGAAGAGTGCAGCCACTAATTCGTTGGTTGCGTGAGAGAGAAAGGTGCGACATAGGGTCTCAGAGAGAGAGAGAAAAAAATTAATCAATATCATTTATATGGGCTAGAATTTAATAAAAAAAAACAAGAACAAAATAATATAAGCTGAAATGACTTGAGAAAAACTAACAAAACATTAAAAAATTGTATTGTAAATTTGTTGACAGTCATACATAAAAAATAATCTGGTATTTTTGTAAATTTACTTTTTCATCACCTATTACTACGAAACTGAGTATTCATTTTACAAAACACAATAAAATGAACATAAACAATCAACGCCGCACTATTCTAACTCATCTTCTCCCCCCCGAAAATTTCACTTTGGAAAATTTATAATGTATTCTTTAATTATAGAACTAAATCCTAATAAAATTTCAGCTGTACTAAAATGGTTTGATAATTATGTTATTTTTTAATTGTATCTGGCGCGATGTTAGCAACGATAAAACTGTCTGTCAACTATAAATTTATACTACTAAGAAGGCATAGAAATATATGAAAAAAAGAAAATTTGTTTTAATATTATTTCAAAATGCGCAATTTTTACCTGTATGGAAGGTCAACGCAACTGCTGCTAGGTGCCAGACTTTCCGCATCCCTACCCAACTTCAATAAGAAAGGAAATATCAAAAAGCCAGTCGACCTAAAATTAACTTTTTCGGGACGTTGAGTGTTCTAATACTATCATCCGCTTTCTGGCTTCCAATCACTCCCCGTCCAGCTCCTTTAAAATATTGGCTATTATCTGCGTTCTGTGGTAATTTCCATAGACAAATCAAGCTGTCCTCTTTGAAATCCTATCCAGTTCTTGTATTTGGCACCCAAAATATGGGCCCCATACTTAACTAGAATATTCAACAAAGGGTCTGCCCTATATTTTGTAACCCAGTGTCCTCCCTCCCGTGGTAAATTGTCTCATACCAGACCCAAATAAATGAGGCTTTTTGAAACGTTTCCCTACCACCTACCCACTATCCTGCGCAATGAAGTTTACTGTGAAATTTTAATTCAAGATTTTTGCAATTAAGGCTTTCAACAAGAAATTCCTCCACTCGTATATCCAGAAAAAAGTGTGTTTAATTTTATCTGTGTTCCTGACAAACTGAATGTTTTTGGTATATTTATCTTGCTTATAAGTAGTCCCATTGTGCATATTCTGCTATAGCTGTTCACAATACACTTCTGTTAGTGGTGATCTGATTGTCAGCTGTGACCTGCCAGTGTGGCTCACTGCGCTGATGCGCCGCACACTATGTCGGGAAGGTACAACGGAACCGGGCACGAGCCCAAGTAACCAAGCTCCGACCGTCCTTAGGGGGCATCCACAAATTACGTGAGGTGTTTTTCCGGATTTCTGGACCCCCCCCCCTCCCCCCTGGTGAGATTTCGTGAGATCTGGCCGGACCCCCCCTCCCCCTCTGGTGAGATCTGGTCCGTGAGAACCCCCCCTACAAATCGCCCTGGAAACTTTTGTAGACCTTTTTTTTTAGGTCACACCCCAATTTTTTTGACGAAATACCCTCCTAAAATCGACTTTGGCGCAAATTGTAGCCCTTTTTTTTTTGGCTCTACTGTCCCTAAATTTTTCGCAAAATCTCACGTGAGATTTCCGTAGACCCCCCCCTCCCCCCTGGTGAGATCTGGTGAGATTTCGCCGGACCCCTCCCCCCCCTATTTCACCTCACGTAATTTATGGATGTCCCCTTACTGCGGTTTTTAGGCGGTGTTCCGCAGCCATGGTCGGCCAAAGTGGTCACTTAGCTTTAAGGTAAAAAATGAGTGATTAAAAACACTCTAAATTTGCAAAACAGTGTATTTTATTTTAAATAGGTCATGTAATTTATAAATAACAGAAAATATAACGGGAAAAAGGCACTTCAATTTCAATTTTTGCAAACGAAGGAATAGCTGTTTCGTTCAACTCCATCACAGAGTACGTGAGCCCAAATGTAACACATTTGGCAACTCGATCCATCGTTAATGTTGAGTTGAAATACTTTGGTTGCAGTAAAGGCACTGTGTGTTTTCTTGATCATCGTTATCATCAAATAACACTTTTTGGGTTAGATTTTCTGCGGTTGGTGTTTTCTGTCTAGCATTGGTTTCCTTCTTTTTCTGTTTTCTTCTTTATTTTTGCAGCTTTAAGTACATTTGTATATGAACTTATGAAAATATGCAAAGAACCTTTTTTTTTTTTTTGGCCTTTGCATTTGCTTTTTCCTGCTATTGTTGCACGACAATATCCTTTGGCTCACAAAAAAAGAAGTTTCTAGTCTTTGAAATATCACCACAAAACAGAAATGATGTATTTACTTTTGTTTCTTTGAATATTATTAATATACTCACGTCAGCATCACATGATAATAAAGCATCGTATAATGTTAATAAGCTGCAAAGAACATACAAAATCCGTGGGCAGCAGACACAGGCCACGGCCACCAGCAGGTGGCCACTTTGCCCGGTTTGGCGCCGCTACACAAACGTCATTCTATCTTAATAATGCAAAGAAACAATCATGATCACGAAGTCAGGAACTTACAGCAAAAATATCACTCTTGCAAAATCAATTTGTTCAGAAGCGGTAAGTCATCTCATTTGTTAGTAATAAATTCATAAACTGACCACTTACCAAACATCAGGGTACTCAAAAACCACAAATATTCTAATAACTTCCAGAGATAACATGCTAACCGGATCGGGCTTCTCAAGGTAACTGAAGGCATTAAGTTGCACAAGTTATGTTTTATTTACGCGTAATGGAACCATCCCTTGGACCCAAAAACCACCATGGTCACTTTGCCCGCCATGGGCACTTTGCCCACCATGGCCACTTGCCCGGCTCTCCCCTAGGTAGTTGGGTCTGGCAGCAGATATAAAACGCTTGGCGTTAGCAAGGTGATGCGGCCGTAAAATCATAGCTGCAGATTTTACTATACTAACTATGAGTAAAAATCGTCATATGCAGTCGACCTCAAAATGTTGGAAAAAAGCTGCTGAAGAAGAAGATGAAGTAGAAGATTGTCAGCTGTGTAGAACCGAATTAGGTTGAGGCTCTGTATGTAAGCACGATGCAGAAGATAAATTAAAAGATTCAGGAGGCTTGACTGCGTATTCCAGATAAAAATGTACTGATGATTTCTAGAAGCACCTCATCGAGTATTGTGCAGCGACAGTGTTTGTGACAGTAGTGCTTAGAGTCCAGCGAATAACTGTGCAGTGAGAAGCTAACGCCTGGATCAAAGCAGTGCTCATGCTGGACTGGGCTACCTCGGAGTTGTAATCGCACCCTCTGTGGGTGTACCAAGTCATGCAGAGTTTTATATGAAATGTTGGCGGCGCTGCACGTGCGAACAAAGTAGTAGTGAGGGTGTGGCGCGAGGGCATTAAAGCGCGCCGCACAGCACCGCAGCGCGAATTAATTGCGTTTTAATCTGAGCGGCGGCGGTGCGGTCCGACCTGGGCCGGCCGCATATTAAATACTGGCGGTCCGCACGTGGGGGCCGTAATGGGCCGCGGCCAGCGGCAATTAGGACTCGGGAATGCGAAGGGAGACTCGCCCTGCAAGGAGCAGTCGAGGGGCGGACGTAGATCCAATTCGAGATTGCAGCTACCCCGGCACGCCCTAAACGCAACTGGTTCTGATAGTCGTGTACGTAATTCTAATTACACGCTGCCTACTGGACACAACTATTACTTTACCGAACGCCGTGGGTGAGCGGTTAACGCTCTGGTCTCCCATTCGGGAGAACGCAGGTTCGAATCACCGACCGGGCATCCAGATTTGAGGTTTCCATGGTTTCCACAAATCACTCCAGGCTATTACTGGAATTGTATGTAGAAAGCTGGAAGTTACGTAAAAACGTGTCCCAAAAACTACGGAGTTGTGTCTGTACATAAAATTTGTGAACAGATAATGTACGTACAAACTGACTGAGAAAGAAACAAGCCTAAGCATTACATATACATATATAACATTACATATACTTACACACGCTATCCGTCTGACTTCATTAGACTAATTTTCAAAATTTCGTGATAAAATATGTTATTTAGACCGAAAAAAGAATCTTATATCGTATCTAATCATACACAGTGTTTCCTTGTCAAATTTCATCTAGATCGATTTAGCCGTTTAGTGGTGAAAACGTAAGAAACAAAGAGAAAGATTCATAATGTTAGTGTAGATTATCCTCATCCAAAGTACCCCTGAACATTTAGAAAATATATCACTTTACACTAGTTTCTTTCACATTAATATCAGAAACGAAGCAGCCAGAGAATCATTTAATATCCATTAATAATGATTGAAAGAGTAAAGTAGGGTGATTACCTAACTCGTACGTATAGATGAATTTTGTTAGAAAAATCAGGGAGTTCTTGGCAGGCTATACATAAACACTTGATTTCAGTCATAAAGCCGTGGGGGAGCTTTTTTTGTGTTTAGGGATTGGAATAAATTACAGAGATAAGTGACGATCAACTCACTTCAAACACTGAAAGAATTTAAAACAGACATTCGTAAAATGAAAACGTGGGTGAATGGGAAAATTACAACCGCTAGATGTGTTCCATTAAATTAAACTTTATTTTAAATAATAATCTTATGAGGAAACATTGTAAGCTTGGATATGGTCACCAGTTCGTTCTCTTCGTATGTCTAAATTTAGTGTTTTAGTAGCTGGTGCCCACGACTTCGTTCGTTTTTGTAAAGAATTTGGATTGACATCTACCGACATCTAACCAACATAATGCACGATTGGAGACTCGAGGCTAATAACACACATAAACGCCAGTCATCTGCGCAATGTAGTTCAGACAACAAAGTAAAATACACGGACACACATGTCTTTGGTCGAGATACGAAAATATCCTTGATCGGCCTCTTTCAACCACCAAATCTCCAACACTCCCACAGTTACCGAAATTCGACCAACATTGTGATCGACGGGTGACTCTGTGTTACTACCACACACAAACACCAGTGATCTCCGCTAGATAGTTTTGGCTGAAAAGTGATACACCATGACACATACGTTTTTGGTAGAAATATGAAAGTGCCGCAGGTCGACCACTTTCAACCACCATGTCTCCCATAGCTACTGACATCTAACCACCATAGTACACGATAGGAGACATGGTACCACTACCACACACAAACACCAATGCTATATGCTATGTAGTTGTGGCAGCAGAGTGACATATACATGTCTTTGGCCGAAATACGAAAATACCCTGCCTCGACCACTTTTAACCATCATATCTCCCACATCCCCACAGCAATCGACATTGGGCCAACGTTGTACACGACAGGAAACTCCAAGCTACTTCCACACACAAACCCCAATGATCTGTGCTTGGTAGTGGTGGCTGAAAAGTGAAATATAGGGAAACACACGTCTATTTTTATATATATATAAGATTTGCATAGTTGACAGTGATGACTCTTGTTTAGGGCGATAGTTGGTGCTGGCCTGTTTAGGCTTAATCTGTTGAATGATACGGAGCGGCACTGAGGATTACACCACACTCCGACTGCCGATTTGCTTTGAGTGGTGTTGTACGCTCTCAAGTGAATGCCAAGACGGTCCCATTCTCCGCCTCATAAACGATACACTTCACAAACAAAAAATACACATATCACAGACTGAACATAGTCACAAGATTCAGATGACAACACCTCATTTTCCCCATCAGCACATAATACGACCTGGCATTAGGTATAAAATTTTTGTCGTCAGCAAAAGCATGCAGCCGTGAAACGAATGGATCCAAATTTGACCATGCCAGCGATGAGTAAAACCCACCGGAGGCAGCCGACCCCAAAATGTTGGGAAAATGTGGGGCAGAAGAAGGTGTTGTATTCTGTAACTGATATGCTCTGAAGGAAAGTTTGATATTTAACCAACTCGTTTTTAATTCGATCTGGATCACTATTTAAGTTGCTTGGAAAGGGACAGTTTACTCATTAATGACACAGAAAATTTTCATAGTTTTAGAGATTTTCTGCAATTTCTTTCAAATATTTTAATTTTGAAGTTAGGGAAGTCTACTTATTTTAAAAATGGTTGACGTACTAGACGAAAAAACTCACGCCGACACTACAGGTTCATCTAACCTGATTACGATTGTTAAGATATTTTCAATCTACACTTAAGAATTTAATCTCCACAGTCTCAAACCAAAATGGGCAACAAAACAATCTACCGTTTACATATGCTGAAAGGTAATTATCAAGAGTCCCATTTAAAAAGTTTTCCAGGATAGTGTTAATTTCTACATCGTATCTACGCTCATTTGAGTCGACTGGGAACATGTAGAACCTTCGTTTGGCTTAACTTGCTTCGGATGTGTACAGATGCGTGGTACTTTTTTTTATGTGGTTTTACGTCACGTCGAGGTCGTTAGAGGTGGGAAACAAATTGGGTCATGGAAAGAGAAGGAATTCGGCCATGGCCTTTTGCAAGAACCATCCTCACATTCGGGTGGAGTGATTTCGGGAAACCGTGGAAACACTACGAGTTACAATTAGGGTTGTTAGCACTAGAGGGGAATCCGAACCACGGACTCATTCTGGCGTACTTCAGATCTATACCTATAAGATGCCAGCCTTGGACAAGCTATGACGTCACGCTTCTCGCCTCTGCTTACAACGACCAGAGATGTTGTTGTAGGTTATGCGCGTTATTTAATAACAGTTCAATTTAGCTAAGCATCAGAGAATAAGTGGTCAGAATACTGATAGAAAAGTATTATTTCGTTTAAATTGACATATTAAATATTAGTTGCTTGTATTTATTTAATATTCATTCGATATATTGACAAAAGCTTTAATTTTCGATTAGCAATGTTAGCGTCAGTTTTGATTAGATTGTGATTTAGCCTTGTTCAGAATTACAACTTGCATTTGACGTTACAACAGAGGACATGAGTAATTTAATTTTTTTTAAAATAATATAAATTGTTTTCATGAGCGTCCTGTTACTGAAATCATTACTTCGTTTGAACGAAAGTAGTTCCACACTGGTCGCGATCTTTACAGCTTAGACTAGACTTGGCATAACGTGAGTTGTTAAGAATTATATTTATTTTCCTTTTGATTCACTCACGCCATATTACTGAAGTCTTAATTTCAGCGACATGTCACATTCAAACGTTGTAATACGGTCTGAATCACAGTTAACAAAAATGAAAATTGTAAAAACCCGTAAATAATTCGGATCAAGTTTACATCGCTATGCATTATTGCCACTAACATGCGATACAGTGAATGTACTAATTCACGTATGATTACATTCATTTTCTAGCGGCAGTTTTAGCGGAGTTTGTGGTTAGGTTCAAATGCAACCTGGAACAGGATGGCAACTGATACATGTTACTACAACGCAAGTCACGATGAATTTCATTGAAATTTATTTTACAACAATTCTTTTTAGTTAAGCAACTAAGAAGACATGACACTGCGTTAAACCCGACATTTTTGCCGGGCTTCGAGGCTGGTTACGTAATAAACCGTGTCAGAGGTGAAGCTCAGGTTAAGCGCTCGTGAAAATCATCGCCGAGACAGGGATTCGAACAGAGAACCTTTCGATCTCCATTCAGATGTCTTAAACCAATGATTCTACATTACTACTGGTTTCTCAAACTTGTAAAGCTTTCTCCAGAATGATTGCCTGGCGTATAACATTAGACTAAGCAAACTTTTCTGTGCTACGTAAACATTTAATGGAATTAACTGTTAACCATCGTCGTGTTACAAAAAGGTTAGCAATAAGTATTATTCTGTCGCGTATTTAACTGGTATTTATTTGATACATATGAAAGCATATTTTCACATGTCACTTGCCGCCTAGTTCCAAAGCGAAAAGTGGACTAAATAGTTTTATTGTTTTGTAATCCTTTTCATCAGAGACTCTCTTTTATCGAAAATCATACATAAAAGATACACTATCTAGATGCGTTATAACTTCATCACCACTACATGAATTTTATTCACGATATTGTAAACTGCGGAGAGATTGTTTTAGCTTAAGCAATTTTATGAATAGGATAGACAAAGTAATAAGTATATTAACTACTACGATATGAATTCTAGGGTTAGTGAATAAAAAAGGACGAATAATATAAAAGTTTTTTGTGATGAGGCAGGGTACTTTTAGATTATTCTTTTAATAACGTAACCCTTTTTTTTACTTATGGCTTTTCGCCTTGTTGACGTCGAGGTCATCAGAGACGTGATGGGACTGGGGTCAAGGAACGGGAAGGAATTCGGCCATGGAATTTTGAAGATAGCATCCCGGCATTCACTTGGAGTGATTTTGGAAAACCATGGAAAGCCCAAATCTGGGTGCCTGTACGGGGATTCGAACCACCGTCCACCCAAATGCGAGGTCAGAGCGTTAACCGCTCACGCTTGGTGTGACCCCATAAATTCGTCATCATGGTACGAGGTTTTTCAGCTGGTATATTGTGAGCATTCAGTTTAGATTTTCTTGTTTTGGTTGATAATTGAAAACAGCGACCAGTCACAGTTTATGGTGTTGCTTTATTTTATTTTACCATTACCGGTTTCAAGCATACATTGCTCATCATCAGATGGTTTTAAAAATACAGATGCGAATTGCAGGCGTGTTTTTGTGTCCTAGAATAACAAAAATATGATGATTGACGAAAGAATTTAAATCTGAAGTGATGATAGTAAAATTTGGTATATAACTTACATAAGGCATCTGCTTATATCCGAGAATAAAGATTTGTATGGAACACAGTTGAGGAGGCACATTTTTGTGTAACACTATGCACTATCGCTATTATATTGCACAAATATATGTGGAATAGACACGTTGCACACTTGCTACTGTATTTACAAACAAACAAGACAGAGATGTTTATATACAAAGAAGTATTTACAAAGAGGTTTATACAAAGGGGTTTATACAAAGAGGTTTATACAGACAGTAATGTGTAATTTATAAAAAGTTAGACATGATAACAAAACTGAACTTAAATCTATAACTGTATTGGTGAAAAACGGAATAATGGATAACAATAAAAATTATAAACAGTTTTTGAAATTTTAATATGCATATAGTAATATGTATATGGGCATATGGGAGACATGTATTATTTAATCTGTTATTTATTAGCGAATAAGTCTATAAAATTGTACAGGAATGCTTTATTAGGAAGATCTTTTTGTTAATTTACAGATTCAATAACAGATTAAATAATACATGTCTCCCATATGCCCATATACATATTACTATATGCATATTAAAATTTCAAAAACTATTTATAATTTTTATTGTTATCCATTATTCCGTTTTTCACCAATACATTTATAGATTTAAGTTCAGTTTTGTTATCATGTCTAATTTTTTATAAATTACACATTACTGTCGGTATAAACCTCTTTGTATAAACCCCTTTGTATAAACCTCTTTGTAAATACTTCTTTGTATATAAACATCTCTGTCTTGTTTGTTTGTAAATACAGTAGCAAGTGTGCAGCGTGTCTTTTCCACATATATGTGTGCAATATAATAGTGATAGTGCATAGTGTTACACAAAAATGTGCCTCCTCAACTGTGTTCCATACAAATCTTTGTTCTCGGATATAAGCAGATGCCTTATGTAAGTTATATACCAAATTTTACTATCATCACTTCAGATTTAAATTCTTTCGTCAATCATCATATTTTTGTTATTCTAGGACACAAAAACACGCCTGCAATTCGCATCTGTATTTTTAAAACCATCTGATGATGAGCAATGTATGCTTGAAACCGGTAATGGTAAAATAAAATAAAGCAACACCATAAACTGTGATTGGTCGCTGTTTTCAATTATCAACCAAATTTGATATCACAGTCGCTGATTCCACAAGTCCACCATGGACAAAATATTATTAGATTTTCTTGTTTTAAATCAATACAAAGTGAGCCCATGAAGGACTATATTTGACAGTACAGGAAGCAGATTAGAGATTAAAAAAAATCAATTATCAATTTTTCACTGTGCGGTCTTGTGGACTTTCAGGTTGGAGGATTTCGATGAAGAGTCGAATTATTCATCCAAGATTTTGCGCAGAGATAATTACGTTTTTATGTATTACGAGTGTTCGTTTAGTCTCATCTTTACATTAAACGTCGAATTGAGACTACCAGTCTATCAGTAATCATATTATCTTTATTTTCTTGACTAAACAAAACTTTTCTAACACCTGAGGACAGATGGCGACCTGAACTGAATATCAGCAACTTTAAGAATCATTTAATCTTGAAGAAGAATATCAAGATCGAACAAACACCGTTTCTCGTAAAGAATGTACATTATCAACAAGAAATAGAGAAAACGAGACTGACTAAAAATCAAGTAAACAGTAACATTTTATAATAAAATTGATATTTAAAATAAAACTACCCGAATTTCAAAATTGTTTAAAATGTACAAGAAAATGCAACACCAATTTCGTACCGAAAGTTTCACACATTCAAAGCTTTTGCGAAGGAAACTAGAGAGACTGCCATTCACACTAGTGTTGTGTTGGATCAGTGCAGCAACCAAAGTTTGAAACGAGATCCACATTTAATGAAAGGAGTTGAATAAGTCCGGAATATTTTCCACAACCGTCGACCCTTAAAACATCCTCTAATGAATTCCTTTTATACGCTCCCTTTTGTACCGGTTGCGTAATTCCCTTTTGTTCTCTGACATGGAAGAACAAATAAACTGAATAAGTCAAAGAAGGATCTCTGCTTACAAGAGACGTACGTAAGCGATTTACATAAAGTCTTCATTTACAACAATGAGAGACTTTTTCGCATTACTCTGTGTTCGTTTTGCAAACAGATAAAACGTCGGAGAGATAACAAAGCATTCGAATCAGCTTGAGGCAATTGCATAAATCAAAATTTCTTCGGCATCAAAGGCGTGCTTTTCACAATCGTATAATTCAGATAAAATGTAATCATTTCCCTAAACGTTGGATGGTACTGCTTTAAATGTACAAAAGTTAATTAGTTTGTATTTATGTATTTTGTTAAACTGAATTCATGTGTGTACCATCACGGCATGAATTTAAATCCCGCCACTGGCCTACCAACCAGCCTGATTACAGTTTTAGGCAGTTATTAACTGTACGTGATTTTTCCCTAAAATACTTTGTTTTTTCTTAACAGAATTACATGTCATTAAGATCTTAAACGCTTCAGTTAAATATGGCTTATTCCTTCCATTTTACTTTTTCGTGTTTTAAGAGAGACAGCATGCTTAATAAATGCATGTTTGTTTTATAATTTGGTGAGAGAAATATTAAAACATGGCACAGTAATGTTGTTATCTGTCTTAAGTGCAACAAATAACCTACTTATGGCATTTGGAGCAGCAATTTGCACCGTGGATTCAAAATTCTCATTTCTGTCAGTATACAAAAGCCAAATACAAGGATTGAGTACCATAGTAAACAAAGTTGCGTCAGCGAAATGTGTCCTGCACCTGGCTGCTCACTGCTAGTAATGGATATGCCCCCATCCAGACAAAACTGGAGATATTTTCATGGTGATGATTTATGAGAAATTCTTGGTGCTTTTGAACGATGGCCAAATCCCTAGATTCGGTAAACTTATTCAGCTTCAGTCGGATCTGTCAGTGGCTTCAGCAAAACCAGAACATAAAACATGAATCACCAAATTATTGGGTGACCCTGCACGTGAAACGTAGAGAAACCGGTCTGTGTCTGATACGACAGGTGTGTTATGTGTGCAGTGACACGGTGGAACACTACTGACATCTGATAAAGTTAGTTGGAAGTGTTGCACCGATAGCTGACTAACAAAAAGCAAAGCTACCGACGACTGCATTGTGTGATACGGAGTGTCAAAAAGCTGTCATGAAACTAAATTTTCAGACAGTATCAAAACAGGCAGCTCTGGAATATTATATTTTCGTTCAAGTCATTGTAGCTTAATCGACTCATTTGTTGAAGGAGAAGAAAAGGAGGAAATGGAATGATTTCATCTGCTAGCTGAATAAAGCCATCATTGAATACGATGAAACATGTAAAACAAAAAATGCCTAAAGAGCTGCAGATGAAGTTTTTGTGTAGAGGTTTGATGGTGGAGACTCTCATATAGATGGCAGTCCCTAAGCGTATCCCGTGCAACTGTTAGCTGACGAAGACACGAATCATGAACTTGTGGTGGGTGCCTTGGTGGGCAAACCACGTTACAATTATTTCTCATACCTTTATGATGAATAATTGTGGATTTTTAATTTTAATTTATATGAAGGAGTGGAAATTATTAATTTAGCAAGAATCTCGATGTTAGTTGGAATTTAGGAAAAATTGTCACAATATGGCATTTATTTTCTGATCACTGGCGATTACAAGTCTGAGCGAATTTATCGTTAACATTAACACAAATCGGCAAAATCATAAAAGCAACGCTCAGAGTTACAATTAGCCGTCATGAGCAAGCAAACAACTGTATGTTTACTTTTAAATATCTCAGAATCAAAATGCAAGAAATAATGACAGTTGGAACAATAAAAATACAAGTTATGATGACCTCAGACAAAGGTATCATAATACTGTGACTTTACAGTTAAAAAGAAAATCATGGGCGCCAGA
>JARYHS010013630.1:316360223-316419576 GCA_031002005.1 Vandiemenella viatica | reverse complement strand
AAGTTTGCGTCAACAAATACAAATTACATCGTTTTTGGAACAAACTAAAAGGAAATCCTCAAGATCGGTGATACAAAGAGATCCAAGAAGCATATACTTAATTTTTAATTTAATTTAATTGAAATGGAGCCCACGCTTCGGTGGCAATTTCCCTACACACCCATCTTCCCACCTTCCTGCACCCATCTACATTTGCCCTCTACAAATTTTAAACTTTAAATTCTTTCAACGTTTTCGGTAAATTATTCATCATTTTCCTTGGTAACTTATTCCAATCCCTGATACCCTCACCTAAAAAAAGAGAATCTTCCCATACCCCTAGTACCTGAAATCGAGTATCTGCAAGTGGTCTGTATTTAACTTTCAGGCCCATTTGGTGGAGGTATGCGGAATACATTTACGGGAAATGAAAGAAATCATACGGACGGGGTAGAAAGAAACTTCAAATAGTTTTCTTTCTATGAAAAATATCAAAACGTAAAACTAGCGTCCATTGTAGGCTACGCAGCGAGCATCTTGGCCAAGCACCTAAGAAAGGTAAAGCGTAGGGTGAAAAATCCGAAGGCTACAAAAAGCAATATTAATTTTACTTCCTGGCACATATCGCACACACTATAGGATCTTGAAGTGAAGAGGCGAGGTACTACGTACTTGCTGAGAAAGAACAGGTGGACTGGGTTGTTTGAGGCTCTTAACCACAGAGAACTTGCATAAAGTCCCCGTCCGTAGCTGAAAGGAAGTGCATTAAATTCTTTCAACGTTCTCCGTGCCAATTTTTGTTTCTAAACATTGCAACCTTAACCCGGCGGCCGTAAATGTAAATTCCATTACAGGAATGATCTCCACAGACGAACTAGTACATATTTTCAAAACGTTGTCAACATCGAAAGCATTACAGTCAGGATTAGGGACTGGAATTTAGCAACAACATTAATACGGTAAGAAAATGATGCATGACCTTTATAAGAGAACAATAGTGCGAAATAATTTCCATAAGAATTTCTGGTAACTTACTTGGGATTTTATCTCTGGTCCTCGAGTGTATCAGGCCTAAGATTACTCGTATTGCACTTATTTCAGTGTACGCATTAATATGTAGCAACAACCTCGTATCTCCTTGCTCGGTCAGTATTAGTGGAAACCGATTACTGACCCAAAACCGTTTCTTCTTCTGCTATGAACGGCTTGTCCACCTCCGAACGCAGAAGATTAATGTGGAGGATGTTTACCATACCATCGCCATGGCAACACCCGGGAAGATGAACTGGGGTGGGTTCCCGTTGACTGTCCCGGAGTAACAGTGTTCGTTAATGTTGTTGTGGTGTGGATGACTGTCATAGTGTGTTGTTCAGTGCAGGGTGTTGTTTGCGCTGTAGATGAGAGGTGAAACAAGGGACAGGTCCAAAGCCGGTGAAGGCCCATTCAGGCATACTCTTCCGAAAGACACCTGGGCGTCTGCCAGACGTAATATCCCCATCGGACGGTTGAATCACCACCAACAGTCTCTCATTTCTTCACTCCGTACGTACTGCGCAGAGGTCTGATATTTAACCCATGACTGGTCATGAGGAATTGTGCATTACAACCTCTCGTACCCCGCTGGCCAAGTCCCCATGGTGAAAACTTCTTCCACCACCAGAAACCGAAACAGTTAACCCCGCGACAAGTATCGGACACCATCACGGTGCCGCAACCAATGGGACGGGCAAACCGTTTGTTACATGAGTAGAAATACACAGTCGTTTGTCAGTAAAACGGATCTTTATTTTAATAACTTCTTTAAATAATAAAACGTTATGGAGATACTTCCGTAAAACTAGACACTCTAATTGTGACGTTGTTACGGACAGTAATAGATCTGTAAATTTGGATATTGATTTGTAAGGTATTTACAATCGTTAGATTTATTGATTAATCATCGTTGTGAGACCTTTCCGCTTTTGTGGGTCACCCAGCACATCCTTTTAGATGTCTGGCGGTCACTCCAAGATGTTTCGTCCACCACTTGTCTCCAAACAACTCCCTTTCGGTTTTTTTTTTTTTAATTGATCCTGTAATAAAGGGGCCTTGGCGGGCAAATAACTTATGGTTATATTTATGTATTTATGATTAATAAAGGGAATTTAATTTTTGTTTTATGAAGGAGTGAAAATACGGATTTTTCAAGAATCTCGATGTTATTTGGAATACGGGAAAACTATCACAATATGATATTTATTTAGCATCATTGGCGATTACAAGTCTGAGCGAATTTATCGTTAATATTAACACAAGTAGGCAAAATCACAATGCAGCGCTCAGAGGTACAATTAGCCGTCATGAGCAAGCAAACAATTGTAATTAACTTTTAAATCCATCTCAGAATTAATGTACAAGAAAGAATGATACTTGGAAACAATGTATAATACAAAGTTATGATGACCTCAGACATAGCTATCATAATACTGTGACTTTACATTTAAATAAATTAGGGCGCCAGGAATGAGCAATATGCCATTCGAAAATAACTAGTTCTGGCAAATTATGCCGTCAGCTCATGGGTTTTTTCAACCAAGTTAGAACATGGATCTTTCCTCTCAAAGTCGCTTAAGGGTTCAGTTCCACGGAATGCACAATCAGAAGGCTCGGTTGTAATACTTTACGATTTGTAGTTCAGGATCTGAAGTCTGCAGTGATCGAAGACGGCCCACGGTACGGAACTTCTATCTTAGAAGGCGGCTACAGGCACGTCTGTTCTGGTAATGCGTATCATCGCATTACTGACTTTGTTGACGTGCAAAATCTGCTCCAGCAATCGCCTCGCTATGCAAGCCGGCAGCGTCAGATTTCCGACACAAGCAGTCGAACTGCAGCAGTTAGCGAGAAAAGCCAACTTTCGGAGTCCGCAACAGAATGAAGCTCGTCGCTCTTACATCCCCGAGGTGAACTTTGGCTAAGCCCTTGCAATCTCGAAGATCACATTTAACAGAAAATTCCCAGAATTAGAAGTTATGTGCTCACTGGGATTGGATCATGAGGTTAGCTACCTGATGTCACGTGATATCCCGATATCTTATTCGCTCCGCGTGTATATTACAGATGTCGGAAATATTCGGCTAAGTTCTGGGACGACTCTGTGCTCGGGCGGCAGGCATTCCCTGCTAGGTGAGTGACCTCTTGTTGACTGCCCACCACATTTTTTTAAATTTTTTATTTAATAATGGCATTTGGCCTTGTTAGCCTTGCTGCCAGCTCAACGTGTGTTTCTGTTACAATGTATACATTTCATTTCCGTGTTGTTATTTTCCATTTTCTGTAAGGACGACACAAGACGATCACAACATTTAATTAAAACCACCCATGCCCTCGGCCGGACTCGAACCGGCGACCTCTGCAACGCGAAGCAAGCACGCCGCCCCTACGCTGCCGGGGTCGGTCTGCCCACCACAAGGAAACAGGAAGTGTTGCCCGGAAAAACCTTTTATACCCACATCCTGTTGCCTTGGCTCTGGAAGGCTACGATTAGCTTCAAGCCTAATACTTAACTGAATATTGACCTGGAATCACAATCCTTACATAGAGGCCTATATTCCATGCCTTAAGGAAATTATCAAAAATATGGGCGGTCGCCCGAGATTTATGAAAATTAATCTAATAGTATGATTTATATAATAAAAAAGCGCTACATTATAATCCCTCCTTGTTGCCCGCGGTCTTCAAGTAGATCTTCCCATTGTTCAAGACGGCTAACTTCAGCATTCTTTCTTCCTCCATTCCCATAATAACCCCCACCCACTGCAGTATCCTCTTTATTAACATCTCTTCCAATGCTTCAACTTGTAATAGCCCCATGATGTTTTCATTTCTGATTTTACCTTTCTTTGTGACGCTTTACTGATTATACAACAAAAAGTCCTACTCGTCTGACAACATGCAACAAGCTCTGACTACGTGAACAGCCGGCTTTCGATCGTTTCGAGTTGGGACTGTCGACGGCGCAGGCAGGACCCCTCGTTAGGTACACAAAGTTTGCTTTGATGTCGGGAGGCGGTTGAATGCGCGATATTTGTCGCGCGCGGCGTATCGAAGAGAAGCAGGGGAGGGTAGAGCCGGCCGACCGGCGAGGCGGAAGGCAGAGCGGCAGACTGTAAGAGATATGTTTGCTTGCGGACGAGGGCGCCGCAAGTTACTGTAACTCGCTGCGCTCTCTCGCTGGCGGCTACGCTAATTGAATTAGGCGCAGCGCGACGCGGCGTCGCCGGACCGACGCCACGCGCCGTGCACAGCGGCGGTGGCGACCACTACAGCACCACTACCCGCCGGGTTTCGTTCGTACATGACCGCCAGCTAAACGTTTTTCTTTTGCTTTACTTCAACAATGCTGCTTTGAAATACCGTATCAAATATTTTACCGTTTATCACCCCTAAGTGGTACGCTATATTGCAGGTCTTCTACAGAAATAAAATATAACCGTAAATGAACGAAGTTTTTCTCGGCGTTATATATTTATGAGTGTTTCTCGGGAAACCAACCGAATAATACTCTTTATTATTCATACACAATAATTCGGCAACATAAATGTCCGTCGCGTTCTTCAGGTGTAGACTTGAAGTTTGACTAGAGCGCGTTGTTGAAAAATGTTGTTACGTTGCCTAGCAGATTCTCAGACTTCATTAGACGCCCACGAAGCACAAAGCACAGAGCGTTTTTACCGAACAGCGTCAATAATCGTTATCGACGCGTCCCTAAGTTTGTTTTTTGTTATATTTTAAAGTATGGCCTTCGGTCTCTGTGACCATTTAGCCAGCTCCGATTTGTTTTTGTGCCGACTGCTACATCAGGATTTATTCATGATATTGTGGACAATGGAGTAAGGACAGCACAAGACAAACACAACACTTAATTAAAACCACCCCTGCCCTAGGCCGGATTCGAACTGGCGAGCTTACAATGCGAGGCCAGCGTGCTAGCCCCTACACTGCCAGGGAAAGCCATCAGTTAGTTGGAAACCTCAATTTCGGTTAACCAGATCAGACGCGAGGTGAATTTCTAAACAGCACAAGAGTGCTCACTACTCTTGTCCACAGGACGCGGGCAATATGTGCCAAGGACAGTCTACCTGGTGAATTAGAACATTTACGTATTACCCTCAGACAGAATGAGTTCAGTGAACATCAAATGCAATTGCAATTCCGGGAAGTGAAACACAGGCCTAATAACCGTGATGCTGTTCCACGCGATCACTTGGCCTTCTTGCCGTACTCTGGCACTAAACATCGAGGGTTTGAAGGTTCTAGCAAGAAATGGCATTAAGACAATTTCCCTACCACTACCAAAACTAAGGATCATTTTGCGCTTTCCAAAGGATGACCTAGCTCTTCGTTCATCGGGAGTTTATACCATTCCGTACGTCGACCAGAAAACAAAGTTGTTTAGAACATACCCGACATGTTCGGCTGGGGCAAAAGGAGAAATCCGCGGTGGCGGAACATAGTTTAGAACAAGGACATGCATTCGATTTCGAATTACCTAAGGTGCTGGCGCATGCGAGAGGCTTCTTGGACAGTGTCGTTACAGAAGCGTTTGAAATTCGCCTCGCGTCTGATCTGGTTAACCGGGATTGTGGTTTCCAACTCAGTGATGTGTCGATACCTGTTATTGAGGCTGCTCGTCAGCAAAGCTCTGTTTTTTGTGCTTTGCGGGCGTCTAATGAAGTCAGAGATGCTGCTAGACAACGTAACAACGTCTGTCGTTGCTATGCCAGTTTTTAAACTACGTACTCTATGAAATCTTCAAGTCTTACGACTAAACCTGAACATGGTATCGGAGATTTTTATGTCGCCTAAATATTGTGTATAAATAATAGTATTACTCGGTTGGTTTGCCGAGAAACATTCATAAAAATATAACCATGTTATTGAATTGCATGTTTAGTTAAAAAACTTATACTAATCGAATAGCACGGAACAAGCGTTTTGTCTGAATCGTGTAGAGCAGAAACCGAGCGGCGCGAGTGAGTTGTAACGCTCCTGGGAAGACACGGGTTCAAATCCCCTTCTGCCTATCCTGATTTTGGTTTTACATGGTTTCCCCATATCTATCCCAGCGAATACCGGACGGTCCTTTGAAAAGGCCATGGCCGAATTCATTTCCATTTCATTTTCATTTCCTTCGCATTTGGGAGAACGGCGGTTCGAATCCCCATTCGGGCATCCAGATTTGTGTTTTTCATGGTTTCCCCAAATCACTCCAGGCGAATGCCGGGATGATTCCTTCAAAAGGCCGTGGCCGCATTCCTTCACGTTCCTTGTTCCCGGTCCTATCCCGTCTCTAGTAACCTCGACGTCGAAGAGGGAGAAAGCCATAAGGAAAAAAAAAAACACCTAGATAAAGTTTTTTATAACCGGTCTTTTGGAAAGTTTCTCGTATGGAAATCTAAGTCTTGTGAAGATTAAATAGTTGAAAGTATATTTTTTTAAATAAATTAACCACTCTGCGGAAAAAAGGGGTTGTTTATAGTCTAACCTGGCTAACTTTATTTTAATCCTTGCTATTTAACAAAGTTAGTAATGTTTCTGAATTATCCCAATATTTGCTTATGTTACTTTTGCTAAACCACATATTTGAAACTATTTTGATTGATTTTTTAATTTTAACTTCACTTTCTCTTCTTAATATACTCCCTGATAATAGAATATTTACCCATACTTGAAGATTGTGGCACTAAGATGAACTGCAGTTGCGGTCTTCACAGACGTTATAGTTTCTTGTGAGAAATTCTAGATGAATCAAAATGTGGGAAGAACCTTCCTGCATCTGAGCAGAATGTGGAAAGGACCTTCATGCATCTACTTCCGTGACTCTTAGAATTTTAGATACCAAATCTATCATTTTAATTGCGTACACAACATTTTGCAGAATTTTCCTAATGAATAAAATTTTCATTACATGGAGATGTACAACCATTGTAAATTCTGTAAGGAATATGTATTTAAGGTCAAGTAGCCAGAGATTGGCCTTATATCCTATTCCCTATGTCTTAGTCCTAGGAAAGACAAATTTAAAGTGATAACTCTTACCTTTGATGCCAGCTCCGGTAGTGTAAACGTTAGAATGATTGGCTCAAGTGCCAAGGGTCGGCGATTAGAGTTTACTTACATTATTTATATAAGGAAAAATAATCGCCCCTGTATTGTGCAGTAATTAATAACTGAGACGGGGTTTTCTATTATTTTCTGGTGTTGCAGACCCTTTGAAGAATGCGATTGATTGTGGTTTGACATTATCTGTTACGAAAATTGGATGGCCGCCAGAAAAGAAGAGTGAACCGCACTCTCCCGTGTGCCGCCTGGGGAGTAGCAGAAACTTGGTTCTCTTCCAGCAAGATGTAGCGGCCGCAATTTCTCACGGCGACCGGATTAAGGTTCGACTCAATTACGGGACCGCGCGATCATTGCGCCCGCCTCCTCCAGACGCCAGCTGGGCACCGCGCCGGCAGAGCACGAGTCGAACAACACCGAACTCGGCTGCTAACTTCTCCGTCATTCAGCTTTAATCCCGTCATAATTATTAGCAAGCGTATAAATTCACTTCCATAAATTTTACTACTGAAATTTTTCAATGCCTCTAAACCAACAGTGTTTGCTGTCGACGTATAGTCACTTGAGACAGTTCCAATTGCACTCGGGATACTATTTTATATTCAGTTCCATATCCACGCTCTGTCAACGTCCTTTACAGAATGTACATTTATAGTAGTATTGTGGGTGATAAATAACGAAGCAATTACTAATCAGGCAATATATGGAATCGTTATTTGTCATTCAATTGTATAAACAACACTAGTTATTCAAAGTCACAAGCGAAGATTAACTCCAAAGAGGTATCACCATTTAGTAAATTAGCTTCGATAATAATGTTAAGTTTGATTTCTAAAATGAAGAAATATGGGCATTTATAAAATTGAGATCATATATTCGGGTTTATTTCGTTCCAATACCATGTCATAAAATATAAAACTTAATACGTTTGTATATCATTAATTGAGATGGAGCGTACACCCTGTGACAATGTTCCCTACACTCCTACTTTGTGTTTTACGAATTATCACTTTAATTTCTTTAACTATTTGAGCAATTTTATCCGTGTGCTCTCCAATAATTTATTCCAGTCCCACTCACAAAATCCCTTTTACGGAAAAAGGCCTTTACTCCTTGGTATCTTTCCGTTATTAATTCCAAATTCAGGACTAATTTCATTAAACTAATAAAAAACATTTTTAAGGAAAAACCTTTTAGCTAATTGATGTCTTTTCGTCATTAATTCCAAATTCAGCAGGCTTCCTGATGGAATTTGCTCCTTCGTACTGAGACGTGTTACTGAACACGACAACATACATAGTATGTGTTTTCAAGAAATTTAATACCAATCACTTTTAAGTGCCTTAGACTATCTTCTTGCAGTCCTCTAGCATACAGCGAAGACGTCTGCAATCTTCCAGGTAGACGATAGGATAGTCTACTAGTCGGAGCGTGGAGTGTTAGAAGTCTGGAAAGGACAGGTAGATTAGAAAAAAAGGAGATGAAAAGACTTAAGCTAGATGTTGTTGTGATTAGTGATATTAAGTGGAAAGATGCACAGGATTTCTGACCTGAAGGACACAGATTAATTATCACAAAGGCTGTCAGTGGAGTAACTGGTAAGTGATTTATAAAGATGAAGAGTGTAGGGAAACGGGTGAGTTATTATGAACAGTTTAGTGAAAGGGTTATTTTGATGAAGGTAGGAACTAAGCCTATTCCAATTACTTTAGTATAGGTGTATTTGCCAACGTGATGGTAATATGATGAATAAATAGAGAATATACAGGACCAAACTGAAGAATTAATCTAAAATGTGCAGGAGGAGACAAATCTAATAATCAGGCTAAGTGTAAAGCAATAGCCGGAAAAAGAAATGAGGGCAGTACTGGAAGATGTTTTGGTCTAGGAGACTAGGAGAGGGAAATGAGTGAAGAAGAAGGGTCGTAGAATTTTGCATAAAATATGAACTAGTCGTCACAAACACACTATTTAAGAATCTTGCATGAAGGATATACACCTGGAAGCATCTAGGGGATACAGTTAGATATCAGCTAGATTATATCAAGGTCAAACAGAGATACAGGACTCAAGTTCATACTGTATGGCATATCAAGGAGCTGACATAGACTCTGACCACAATCTGATAGCTATGAAATTTTGGCTGAAATTCAAGAGAACTAAGAAGCAACATTTAGAACAGATTGGTAGTGAACAAATTAAAACAATCTAGCATTAGAGAAAAATTTGCAAAATGGGAAGATGGGATAGGACTTCAAGTGAAGACTAATGGAATGCACCATAAGGGGGAAATAATCAAAGCAGGTAAAGAAATATTAAACTTTATGTAATATTCTTGATTCTTTTGCAATTATAAATAAACTGCTTTTCCATCTGAAAAACCTCCTGAGTATAATTGGAACCTGATTTTCAGTTACCTCAATATGCATCACCGGTTTGGGAGTCATCTGGACACACCAGGCAGGTAGCTACAGCGCCAAATGAAACAATGAGAAAATTGTGACCTGCTGCCTAAGACCAACAGCCCTAAAAAAAATCTACCCCCTAACCGGCATAGCTCCACTAGATATCAGACGAAGAGTGATAGGAGAGAAGGAAGGAACAAAACAAATGTCCTACACCAGAAATAATGTACAGTCAAGAAATTCCCGTCCCCCGCCTGAAATGTAGGAACAGTTTCCTACTTGGCGGACATTGAACCGACTCAGCTCTGAGGTCTTTAAAATAAAACTAATATGTTGAAATGGGAATGCGAGGACGATCACGGATGTTACTGCAGCGAAGTGCAGGGTCATGAACAGCTATTCACATGCGACAGAATGGCAACAATCTGCTCTTACAAAGACCTAATTGAAGCAAAAGACGATTAAAGCCGATGAATTTTAGGAGAGAAGATTCTGAGGACGTTTTTCCTGGACGCAGAGAGTAAGTAAGTAGTGACCTCAAGTGTAATACACTACATTAAGTAGACCTATTAAAAATAATAATACAGATTTTTAAAAAAATGTTCTTGGTCTGTAAATTACTTTCAAAGAATATTACATCATAGACAAAGAAAAGGCAGAATAAATGGAGAGTCAGATTACTCGCGGTATATCTTCCTTTAATTCATCATCACTGGATGCACTATGCGCATGAACTAATGTATTACTAGACAAATAATTTCTTTCAAGGAGCATGCGCTTCCAAAGCGCATCAGCAAGATGAAAGGAAAGCTGTGTTCTTCATGTTTGCTTGCAAACTTGCATTGCACCTTTTCTTCGAATAACAGCGTTGGCAATAGCGAATGAAAGGTATAAAATCTTAGTTGTTGTTTATATTTTATGATTATCATTATTATTATTTTGCGAACGATAATTACTTGTTAGTTTCAAACAGGAATTTATTTCGGAGATGTGTGCAGGAGACTACGTAACTTCTAGAAAAATGAAGTAGGAATCGTTACATTAAAAAACAACGAAATTATTAAATCTACAAACATGTTTGGCTTTATTGTAAATAGTTGGTTCACAGTTGTAAATACACTGTTGTGTAGACCAATTAAATGAAGTGTTAATAAAAAAAAAAATTCACAATTAATGTTTGGCTTTGTTGTAAATAGTTGGTTTACAGTTGTAAATATACTGTTGTGTAGACCAATTAAATGAATTGTTAATAAAAAAATCACAATTAACGTTTTAAAGGCATCTGATTTTTACACTTTTATTTATATCTGTTTCTAAGAAAACTTCGAAAAAGTTTACTGAACTGAATTCCTCTAACAAATCAGAACATAAAAAGAAGTAGTTTATCGATTTTTGAACTATTAATCGAGAAATAAATGCAAATATCAATAGCAATATGTTAAAGAATAGCTTCATACGAATAAATATTTTATATTACAGAAGGAAAAAATAGTGTAGCGCTTTCCTGACATTCATACATGGATTAAGTGGTACAGATACCGAGATACTTTATTTTAATTTACGGTCTGTTTGTCTACAAAGTCAACACCAGCGTCAAAATCGTCGAGTTATCGATTGTGCCGTTATAAACGATTTTATGCGCGGTTGAAATCTCTTGTAAGACATTGGCAATAGAGGGAAGTTCTTTGTTAGGAACGAGGAGCCGACAAGTCGTTTCTGCTGGGGTTAGCCGTAAAAAGTAATCTCGGACTTTCCAGTTGAACTCGCACTCAGCAGGGATTCAAGGCCAACGATCCGTGACACCATTTCTCTTCGCCCCCGGACTGCTGCGCCACTTTTCAAAGTCGTTGGTTGACAACGCGACTGGGACGGGTGAAAACCGCAGAACGTGCTGAAAATTGTTCGAAATGCAGTCAGCTCTTAACTTCAGACTTGATGTTAAGCATTAACGCAGATTCATTGCACTTAGTCGCTTGAATTCCATCGTAAGATGACGCGTTGTGCAGTGAGATAACTTTGTATTTTTATGCACACTGCGGACACAACGCTCGGGATTCTCCAAGACTCCATAAACAAATTGTAGAATTGATTCGTCGATAATTACTAAATTACTATTTGTTTATATTTCCTTCCGATTTTAGTATCTCTGTTACATACACATCCCGACTGTTGGATTTTTTATGCGTTATTTCAAACAATTTTCCATCAGTCTCTCGGTTTTATACAGTCTTTCCTACCTTGCGTTAACCTATTCATCTTAACGTACCCTTTGCAACCTACATCTTCAACTATCTACTTCAAATATTCTAATCTTTGTCTATCTGTAGAGTTGTTTCCTCCGACGGTACCATCTTTATGTAAGACTCTTCTACAAATTTATTTTCCCACCTATAATTTCCAAAACACTTTTATTTCATACTTTATCTGTCCACTTAATTTTCAGCAACATATTTCAAATGCTTCAATTTTCCCTTCTTTTTGGTATTCCTAAAGTCCATGCTTCGCTGCAGTACAGTGTCGTGCTCCACACACAGAGTTTTAAAAAGTTATTTCTGAACACTATTTCAAACTAAAAGATTTATCTTTATCTCGAAGGCCTTTTCGCTGGTGCTATTGCTGCTTAGGCCATCAATAATAATTTTAATTCCTAAGTATCAGAATTCACTTACATCCTCTATCGCATCTGATCCTACATTTATATTTTATCTACCATTATTTGCCATCATTCCATCACTTTTAGTCTAATTTTGGTTTAAGTTTAGTCCAAAGTCTTTTCTTAAGTATTCATTTTATTATACAAATTGTTGTAATGGGGTAGTAATAATCTAAAAGTGATAAGATTTCTTTCGTTGAAGCAAGTAATATTCAATCAAAGATATTAGATAGTACAAAAGTGGTATCGCACAGTTCAGTGAAAACAGAAAATGAAAAACTAACACAGACCGAGTTCTCACTGAAGTCACTGAAAATATTTACACACAAAGCAGTCCAGTGGGTGTTCCGCAAAAACAGGAGCTCTCAGCTCCCACGTTTTAAAACTTCGCGGCAGGCTATTGTTTGCCGTCCAACGTAGCTCAGATGTTTTCCACATTAGGTAGAGAAAAACTGCTGCGTGCAGGAATACGCACCAGCGGAAATGAATACAGAGAAATTCAGAGCAAACTCGCTGCAGACGAGAGAGAGTCCTGCTGGGATACAGGGAAGATAACTATAGACTGCCACCTGCCAAGCCTAGCGAATGTCTGCACTACCTGGCTAGCGGGCAGTATCACATGGCGCCTGCAACAGGCTACTCTTGAGAAATATCTCTACAGCTTGCAGATAATCTAATCAACTCGACACACAGCAGTTATAATAACACGACAACTGAGCGCATAGCATTAATCTATTCTGATGGAATAAACTCACTGTAGACAAAAGAATCTTTCTCGGTTGAAATGATACCCAAACATATTTACAGACACCCTGCGTTAGCCGATAACGTTAGCGCTCTAACGCAAAGTAAAATAGGAGTCTATTAGCCAAGAGGAATTAAGTTATCTAAATACTCGAAAAACATGTCTAGATAGGATTTTGGCGTATTCGTAATGAAATCTACACATTGTAAGGGTACTTGACCTCATTTCAGAGCTTTATTTGAGGAGCTTTGAGTCACTACAAATATATTTGATCGTGACGCAATGTTGTATATGTCACTAGGGTAAAATGCACCAGAGGATTTCAGTGCTCTAAACGCTTCCCATGCACAAGCCAGCAACATTACATCAGATAGCGATGGTTCATAAAACGTCTGAATAGGGGTCAGCATGTGAGATTGCTGCTTCTCGTCATTTAGCAATTTCGTTCCTGAAGCATTTACTGGAAGTGAATATCGAGTTGCATGGTGGTTGGATTCGTATGTCATTTCAGGGAATAAATATTGGTCCGTAAAAGTTATTCGGCCAGAGATAGGTGAAGTGCAGCCAAGAGTTTCCCAATTCTTGAGGACTCAGTGTGTCGTCTGAGATCCGTTTACAATGGTCGACGAGTTGTAGAGAAGTGTTAAGAGCCGATTAACTTCGTCAGTGATTAGATGCGTTACAGCAGAGCCTTAATATAAAGTTTTGAATTGTTTCTTATTAATCCAGAAAGAATGGTTCGCATGGGGAAGAAAGGTTAGTTTAGTCAACCTACGTACCATTCCCTAGAAAATATTTGAATTATTTTTTATCCCTTTAGGAAGCGATGTTAGTTTATTCGAAAAAGTGAAGACAGTCAGATGTTTAATTTGTGTCAGGGATCGCTACAGAAACCGTGGTTAAATTGTTGACGACGAGTGGTAGGATGTATGCAACTATTAAAGGAGACATGATTAGGGCCTTATTAAACTGAACAATTGAAGGAAACTTTCTTCGAAGTGTTTACATAAGTGGTATATAATATTCTGAACCGAACAGTTAACAGATGATATAAAAAGTTACCAGTAGTGTAATTAACATTGTGTGCTCTGGATCTTCTGTTTACTTTTTTATAAACATCGATCTGTGAGCCTGCGTGGAAAGAAAGATTTAGTTCAAAATATAATGTGAATTTACTTGGCTCATTTACGTGGTCTGAAATCCTTTCTGTTCCTTATGTTTTTTAATTTCAGGAATCTTAAAACACCAAAAACTCTATTGACGACAGTTGCCGACTGTATGACGATTATAACTTCTTAACTACACCACGAACTGCATTCAATTAATACTTTATAAACGTTTCAATATTCTTAGTTTAGATATATCAAGAATTTTCATTATAACAAACACAAGCATTTTGCGTAATATCTGCCCTTTCTACATCTCCAGATCAGTGAGATTTTCGTCAGAAACAGTCACACGTTTGTAGCCTGGTGAACTATGTGTTTGCGAACAAAGCAGTAGACCGCACATCTATTACGCATATTGATGTCGTGGTGTTTTCGAATGTCTCCAGTGCTTTGCCGAAAACTGAATTTTAATAATAATATAAATGTGAAAGTTTGGATAAATGGAAATATGGATTATGGGACTCAATCGCGGCTTAATGTCTCAACGAATCTGTATGAAATTTGGTATGGAGTAAGTATAAAAAGTGTTAAGGGATAAGCCGTGATATTTCGGTTCGAAACCTCGCGGGTTGATTCCAGTTCGGTAAAAATATTAATTTTCCTGTGTATGTTGGTTTTTGCTACTATAAATTGTTTCTAACATTAAAAATTTATTTTTGTAAAAATATCCTAAATTCATATACAGTTTCCTTTGAAGTCTGAGACGATAACCGTTTTTCAGCATGTAACTGAAATTATTTTAGGTATAAATCAACCCAGCGCTTTAATTAACATTTAGGTACGAACCAGAAGCCTGACGGTCTTGTTTCTAATTGGGTGACTAAACGTATGTTTTAGTAATCGTGTATTACGTTTAACTGCTCGAAAATGGATTCATTTGATAAATAAAGGAATTTTTTTGCAAGTGATAAATGTTTTATGAGGTATGAAGTGGCGATTACGGGGAGGGGATGGGGTTATTTGCCTATAGCAATCAATTCTGTAGACTGATAGCGGAGCTGTAAATGAAATATTTAATTTACATTTGCCCAACATATCTTACAATTATTATATATATATATATATATATATATATATATATATATATATAAAGAAATCCGTAATGCAATCTGTTTACAGATTGCAGTAGTAAGAATCTGGATATAACAGAAATTTACATTTCGGGTAGCTGCTTTGGTTGTTTACAGTAACAACGCTTGCTTAACATTCTCGTTTAGAAATAACCTTTATATTGTTAAAAAACTACCTAGTGCTTAGTAAGAGCGTTTTGAAAAGGATAACAACTCGTCATAGTTGGACACCACGATTACACGTAATAATAAAAATTATACATGTTTGTAACGAATAGACTGTGTAAAGTTCACTTGGAAGGCCATTTTATAGTGATAATAGAGACAATAGCTGAAGGAACCATGCCTCAGCCAATTGATGTTACACAATAAGATTCGTGGACTTAAACACATAATCCAGCAATATAAAAACAGAGTGTTTCTGGACTTCTTAGAGACAGAATTAGCTAACGTATTTATAAGCAACAATACTACACTGGGTATAAAGAATTTCATAACGGCAAGTAAACTGGAGCGGAGAGATGTCCTCAGATTTGTACCAGTAGACATATGAAGAGCTAAAACTCAATACTAAATCAGCTGCGCCGCCTAATGAAGTAGTCCTTTTTTTCTTTTTCTTTTTTTTTTTTTTTTTAAAAAAAGAAAAGCACCTAAATGTCTAGATTGAAACAAAATCTCTACAAATAGTTCAGATTGCGTTCGACAGCCAGTACCTGCATGAACAAGTCAAAATATTCTGTGTAAGAATTAAGGTGACACCCTACATTTTCTCTGTAACTCATGGCTTCAAATGTATGAGGTTTAGTCCATTGAAAATAGTTGTAAAAGATATGCAAGTTGGGGAGAAGAGCAAACGTGTAAGATTTTAACAACGACTAGCTCTGATACGTAAATTGCAGTAGTGATCATGTAGCAACGATATAACATGTCCAACCAGAAAACGTCAAGAAGAAATAAAGGGGTAAAGAAATAAGTGGGTATAGACAACAGAGCATCCATGGTATCTAGAGATGCACACAGACATAGTGATTTTCTCCATTGCAGAGGAAAACTTTCAGCTCCCTCTTCGTTGATAAAATTACGTTCAAATCGCTGAGCAATCCCAAAGAATAAAATCTCCGGTGACAGAGAATTCTATTGAGGCACAAAACTAACGAACAAACAGCGCAGCAATTAATGAGGATATGATTACCATTATCGTAAAAACAGTGATCAAAGAAAGTTATAACTCGGCAAATGAAAGGAAATAAAGGTGATAAGTCCAGCTGTTCCTAACTACAACAGCCTAGGATGGCTAGAATAAACAAATGGTCCTACATTGGATCTGGAAGTCTCTACTATAAGTGGAATGCTCTCCAAAGGATAATGGAAGAACAAAAGGCTGGCGTGGAGTTGATAACTGAAACGTGGCTACACATTTCAAAATATACAGGAAGTTCAGAAAGAACAGATACGGAGAGAGGCCATTATGGACATGCATTGTATAAATTTCTGTATTAGAAACATAGTGGTACCAACAACTGAACTAGAAATTCTAACTGTCGACATTAGGCAAGGAGGAGGCTTCAATATAATAACTGTAATCTACAAACTCTCCCACACCCTCTCCAAATTAGCACGAGCGAAAAAATTTACGACAGTGTTTAATTAGCTTCCACCATCTACTCACAAATAGCTCTAACGAAAATATATATTTAATTTCATTCATATTTGCTTATACTAAATACATCTAAAGTTCTAGTCCTTTGGCTGTGGTGAATATTTTTTACTGGAGTGTAAAATTTCCTCTTTTTCAACAATTGTTTTATAAACACGATATTTAAATTAAAATACGACTTTAAATGTTCCTATACATTTCATAAACTAAATATTCTGATGCAGAAAATGGGTTCTATGAAATATATACAAAATGGTTTTAGTACTGTTTAAATTATAGTTTTCCTATTTTATTACTAGCTCCCAATAAAAATTAAACAAAAACTTCCTTCTACATATGAATTCATGCATAAATTTCCATATATCTTTCTCAAATTTATGCTGGAACCATTTAAAATTTTTATAAGTAATGTCAAAAGCTGATCATCATCTCATATTGATGGTCTTAATATCACCACAAGTTTTCTTCTTATCTTAATAAGCTTTTTTTCCCCTATATTTCAGAAACTACCAATTCGTGGACGGTTGCAGAGATGATAATGTGATTGCGAGATATGTTACAATTCTACATGTTTTCTAAATCCCTGCAGCCGTTTGTTTTCTTAATTGTTTCGTAGGTGACCTTCTTTTTTTTTTTTAGTTTTTACTTCACATGGCGTTTAAATTATGGCCAACACTCATCAAAGCAAAGTACGATTGTGACTAACGATCTTATGCACTGCCATGGTTCATTTGTATGTATTTTTTTTAAGATTACGTACAGTGTTCGATCCTTCTTTAACTTGCACAGCTGTCGTGAAATTTACTACGTAAGGGCTCAATAATCACACTATCGAAACTAAGCGTATGTATCGGAATAAGGAACTTGTTTAACATGTAAAGATATTGTAATATTTTAATAAGCTAAATAATTTAACCAATGATGTGATACTGAAAATTGTGAACCATTTTTCATGTCATCTAGTGTAATGAACCTGATCGGAAATATTCTGTCACCTTAGTACAAAATAATATTAGAATGGGAGACGTAAGGAAAATATTCTCAGAATAACAGCATTAGAAACAGAGTCCAATGATATACAGAATAATTACGTTATTAACATAAAATGTCTTTTCAATCTCTTTCCAATACTCGTGTTATTGCGTCCAATATCATCACATGATACGTTTTCGAAACTGACATATTGGACTTTCTTTTCACTATGATCTCATTTCAAGCATCTGCTTAGAATGCTCATACCAGTATCATAAAATACATATCTCAATAAATACTGAACATTTATGGCACTTTTTTAAGGCAAGCGCAGATTTACGGCCGTCTCCAACGTGTTAAATTGCTTTTGTATGCAGATACTGCCAGACTTGTTTTAATGTCCTTTTTTTTCAAAACTTTTACTTCTGTATTCCTTTGATAAGGTAAAAGAAACTGGTGATACGAAATATTTTAAATAAACAATTCAAAGTGGAGAAGATAAGGTCTGAGCCAACCGTCTAGATTCTACGTTCTGTCCAATGCCTTGTTAATTCAAAATTAGTCGCAGTCCTGTTTCAGCAATAATAAAGGCTCCGTAGCACTCTAAATCAGAATTAGTTATTTCATGGAAGGATCCAATTTCTGAATTGTTAAATTTAACATCAGAAATATCACCTGATTTTTTTCGTTTGTTATGTGTTTAATCAAGATACTTGTGTAGTAAGGCAAAGAAAATAATTTTTTGATGGGCATTTAAAAAGAAAACTCTTGCAAATTATACCTTGGATCTGCTAACAGAAGATTATTACCAACGCCATTACACATCTTTCTACAGATTATGGTGCTATGTAATTTTTATTATTATTATTATTATTTTGTATTTTTTTTGTATCCGTGTTGGTTTGAGCGACCAATATTACTTCGAAGCAATGAATTAATATGGTAGAAAGGAGAAAAGTCATTTACGCAATATAACACTTCACTTCTGAAAATTCCGCTAATGCGTAAGTCTATTTTTATTTACAAATGATCAGTACATGTCCTCATTATTATGTCGAACGGCGTCTGATGCAGCATCCATACCAACCTTCTGCATCCAGTTATTAGATAAGCTACCACGTTTATCACTGTGGCTGAAGCTACTACGTGGTGTTAGCGAGCTGGCCTCGAGTTGCTGAGGTCACCGGTTCTAGTCCGGCCTCTGGGATTGGTGGTTTTAATTAAGTGATGCGTCCGTCTTGTGTTGTCCTTACTACAGCAAACAAAAATATTTGAGAAATAATAATATTAGGTGACAAAAATGATGTACTCTAGAAAATGCAGTTTCAAACATTGTAAAGCTGGCGTAATGGCTACAAAAGCCGAAAGGTAACTAAAAAACAAAATTTAAGTCACGAGAAGAACAACGAGCAAAATCATAACAATAAAAATCGCGTATCTTAAATATGAAGTACATCGAAAAATGAGTGCAGGTTAGTAACTAGGAACAGTCGAAACAAACTTTTTCACAATAGCTTCACAGTAACTGCTCTTATACATTGTACCAGATCTTAGCATCATCACAGGTTATTCCCGTCAAATGCGGTCCTTTTTTTCCCAACACTGAAACTGCAACACTTTAAATTTTTGTATACTTATGTTTACTTTGGACGGCCACTCAGATCAGGCGGTAGAGTAGCTGACCACCGCCCGGTCGAAGCCGAGGGTTTTTCCTCGAAGCTGAACGTCCGGAACGGCTCCCCAGGCCCACTCAGCCTTCTGTCAAATGAGTACCGTGGAGGCAACTGCGCGGGAAGGTAAAAGAAAAGAGCCAGACCATGTCGCTGACCACGGCACGTCCACTGTAGTGCCTGTGGTCAGGAGATAGGAATGCAGAGCTCTACCTCCGCTAATCCTACGGGAGTACGGCTTGAAACCTGCCTTTACATTTTTTTTCTTCTATTTTTAATTTATTACGAGGTTTTGGTAATAGTTCTAGAATGAGAAAATCGAAAGGTGGACAGTAAATCAGGATTAGAATATGTAGGTCGTAAACCTTTCGTAAAATATTATACAAAAAGCTTGACTTTTATTCGGGTTTTTTATTATTATTATTGACGATCTGCCACAGCCAGAGTGACGATTAAGAAAAAGAAGTAAAGCACCTGTAGGAGAGCCCAGAAATGAGAGCGCCATTGGTGTACTGAGACCTACCATAGTTTCTTAAATTTCAGTATTAAGTCCGATTACGTTAACTGAAGTTTTAATAACTTCGTGAGGGACGGTAAAACTGACTCCTGAAATGTTGACTTATGCTGGAGTCTAAGATGAAATGTGCTCTCAGTGGTAACTTTGAGTTTTGGAAAATTACGTGCGACTTCCTACATCATTTAGTTGTTTAAATGCAAGTTTCAGTACCATCTTTGAAAGGGATACTCTTTTGTGTGATAATTTTCATGGTTACTTTTTTTTATTAATTAAATTGAATGATTTGAATTCTTACACAAATTACACCCCGGAATAACTTTACTGCAACATAGCCTAAACTTGTGGATGTGTGATTTTTATTTTTTGCTAATTGTGTCTGGGTGACCAAATGGGAGCTATTCGGGGCTGAAGTAATTAGCTTTTGTCAACTAGCGAGTACGTTGCCGTGTCCCACAGATTTGGCACAAACCCATTTAAAGGATTAAGGGCGTAAAAATTCACGCCTGCGCCGCGTTCCGGTCAGAGTGCAATCCCGTGTCCAGCACTGAAATACGAGGTTACAGTTCACGGGAGAGTCTCGTTCAGTCGCCGTTCCTGATGAATTTAGAAATTCATATTTGTCGGTTACTCAGTCCTTTTGGTCTCTTAGTATCGTTTTATAGATTCTGAAATTAATGATTCTGAGTGTGCTGCATGACAACGAAATATTAACAAAAATTGTTGATGTCTGGAAGCTCGAACTTATTATTTTCCTTTTGTTGTAAGAAATACGTATTGACTCTGTTAATAACTTTAGTCGATTAATTATCCAAAGTCAGCTTCATTACGTATCACGGCAAATAAAACTTTGATCCTGTAACACGTGTCCTTCCAGTTCTTGGCTGTAATATCAGTGGCTACATCCGTTTGTTCTTAATGTTTCAGAAATGTTATTATTTGTATAAAAAGTGACCTAATTTGCAATCAGAATATATCAATGAGTTACTCCCTATAGCGCTCGAAAACACTACTGGAGTTATCATAATCGTTGCATTCGGTCTTAACGTTTAGATGGAGAATCGATAGTGACACAAACCTTTCAGAATTTTAGAAGCTGAGTATTTATCATTTAATAAATTTTAGGCGTTTATTTCCTGGTGTCATATATTACATAGCACTAATAATTTGTATAACACGAACAGACCAGTACAGTAACAATATGGAAAATAATCTAATTTGGCTAAACTATAGAACGGACATAGACCTAGGTGCCTTTAACCGAGGTCAGACTCATTAAATTACGATCTGAGATTGTCTCGAAACAGAGAATATAAAGTCTAACTAGAAAGGTGGTAGAACGAGAAGTACGTCGAACGAAGCGAAATGATTTATGAATATTGCAGTGTGTTACGAAGTAGTCACCATAAATTAATGCACATTTCTGGGTAGCCTCCAAATAATAATTGGATTGATTATTATGTTTCCGTTTTGTATTAATGGTAGATGTTCAGACAACGACGTGAAGCTCATTCTAACATTCTCCAATAGGCGAACGCAGATACTATCCACTTTAATTTTAGTTATTTCCGTAACAAAATTACGTTGCGTTTTTTATTAACTTCTGATGACGCATGTAAATTTTAGTAACAAGTTATTATGTTTTAAATGTGATACAGTAACTGCCACTCCTTTAATTCAAATGGAATTGAAAGTAAATAAATTTCAATGATATTAAAAGGAACGAGCATACTAGGCGAAAAGAACATTTTATTCATACGATAATGATTAACGTTGTTGAATACTGTTTCGTTATATATGTGACTAATTTTCTGATATAATAAAGAAATGTGCAATTAAAGAAACAGTTAACATTCTGAATTTGCTACGGATTAAGTTAAAACTGTTTCAGAGAATATGAGGAATATCCGACCCGAATGTTTTTTTGGAGACAACACTTGTATGTTTGTGGAAAGTATTAATCACAGCACTAACTTTATATCTTCTGTGATGTTTTTGGTAGATTCAGTGCAAGAAAATTAGTCCTTCAACAGCGAGAAGTAGTGATACCATCGAAACTTAAATCGTACAAAATAACAGCCCAAGCTGCACCGACCACCCACTACACTCCATTCCCGAAGTTACTTGACCTTCCTTTGAACCACATAGTTCTCTCTACTGATCAAAGTAGCCGATTTTATGCGACTTTTGTCTTAAACTGAGATAATTGCACTCCTAATTATTAATTACATGTAGTTATTTTTGTTTGAAATGTCATTAGCTTTAATTCCAGATGGCACTATGTGTCTATATTTAGTCTGTAACTCGTACGCAGATTTTTGATGATTATATCTGATTTCACACCCCTTATCTCTTAGAAGACTCATTATAACAATCATAGCTGTTTTCATCATTCAGAATATCATTAGTTATAGGAGCTTTGTTATAGAGATTTTTTTTAATGTTTAACATATATCAAAATTTCAGAATGAAGCTTGTGAAATCAAACTATTTATATCACGGCACTTCATATAATTCGAGGCTGAACAATAGGAATACTATGACGAAGGAAAATTAAAATTTGCAGAGTGGTTTTGTAGAAGAATTTTAAAAACTAAATTGACAAATAAGGTACTAAAATGATGCCGTGACAGTGATGGGTGAAGAAAGAAATTGGTTAAAGAGTTTGACAAAAAAGAGACATTAATAATGGAAACGTTTTAAAGGTGAGAGTTTTTTAATTCGTTAATAGAGAGAGAGAGCAGCATAAGGTTGAAACTGCAGTGGTGAACAAAGGTAAAAGTTTAGCACATAATTGGGCAATAAGATTATAATGCTTATGCGGATGTGAATAGTTTGGCTCAGACTAGAAAGAGAGATAAGATTATGACGAACAGTTGAAAGACTGATGACACTAAAGGAAAGTGAATGGAAATCCTCTTCGAGTTTAGAGGATATATATATATGCACCAGTGCAGTCGAGGTGCTGTATGTTGTAATAGAATACCACAACTATTAAAGGGGTTTCACAATTAAGGTGGGTCAGTGTTAGACTTCAAGAATTAGTTATCAGTGTTGTAAGCATATGCTGGTACTGATTTAGTGTTTTACTTCGTTTAGTTGTGGGAAACCGAATCCGGGACTAAGATTAAACCACAAGCTTCCAAATTCCAGTCAGTATCGCTTTCAATGGTATCAAAGAAGTACTAGTTCGAGATGATACAGAAATAACTTTTTTTCAGATTTATTAACTAACATTTTTGCCGAAAATGTAATAACTAATTGCTATTTTCAGTTTTGAGTGTTGGTTTTACTGCTTCCACTTCTTTCAATAATCCCCCCAATATCGTTATCTCATCATAAAAAAAAACACAGACTGAAATAAGGAAATATGTTCTTACACAATGGTTTTAAGTAGTATATGATGACATAAATATAGAAATATCTAGTTAAGAGTTGATTGTACATTTTAAAAATCGTGTTGAAAATGTGATTTAAGCGATTCAGAAATCGCAAAAGCATGACATATGCCTGAGCTCAGATTACTTTTTTCGTCTTTTTATCGCTATAGGCATCAAAGGTATTCACTAATGATTAAAGAACTTCCGTTTTGCGCAACTAAAACTTTTCCTAATGTATTCCGCGAAGTAAAAGTATTGTTACGTTTGTAGTGAAAAAAAAAGATAAAAAAAAATAACAGCAAACATGTTCTTCACAAGCATACGCACAATGCGTAAAGCAGGAGGATGAATATTACGTACAGCAAGACGGTTCTCGGCCTGTTAATGAGGCGAGCAATTGTGAGAATTTAATGAAGAAATTTCCTGTTTTTTTGTGTGTGCTCTCTGCGTACCCTTAATTATCTTCCGAGGGCTGAATTATTTGGCAGCCATTCGGGTAGAAAAGCTTTCAGTAAATGGACCGCCGTGGAGTGGTTTACTTTCCATCCAATAAGAGAGCCGCCGCACGCGAGTGTTGTGAGAGCAAGCAGTAGGCAGGGGCCCGGCCGCCGCCAGCCATACGGACTTCTTTCATCAGAGCCAATGGGAGCGCTGCTCGCAGCTGCGGGCACGCCGAGGAATGAAATCAGACCGAGGCCTGCTGCGCCCGCCGCGGGCAGCGCCGCTATTGTTTACGGCTCACACTCCAGTGCTGCCCATCATCCGCACGACACGGTCCTCCAAGAAAAACTCAGCCTCCACTGCTCTAAACCAGACGTTGTCACCCCTTGCCGAAACGTGAGAAAATAGTGTTTTCGTTATTTAGTTTATTTAAAACGTCCAGCTATATTAGCGAACTATAATTTTTTTTTTATTTACATCGCCTGATCTCAGGGGAATCCAGTTGCATTCCTGTATTATATATTATATTATAGTACATTTAACATACAGTGATATTAGTAAGACGTATAGACGTAAAGAACTGGTTTAACTAGATTTAAAGGTGAGATGTTGCGAAGTATTTTGCTTTGAAATTTGGAGATAATTATATTGTCTTCCCTCCTTCCCCCATTCTTAGGGATATTTAGGAATAGATACAATTAGGGTTTCAAGAACAAAAGTCAGATATGAATAATAATAATAATAAATATCAAAATCTATATAAGTAATGACAGAAAATTACCGACAGAATGCACAAGAGTAGGATGAAATTTTACGGACACCTCATGAGTGACAGTGGGCTGACAAAACATATTTCAGCTACACCACCAAATTAAAGGTGACAACAAAATGGGTTGTGAAAACAAGAAAAGTTATGGAAAATGTTGGGGTACATCCAGATGAGATAGAGAACCGAGGATTCTAACTGAAGTTGATAATTTCAAGGGGTTCCAAAAACAATGTACAAAGGCAAGGACCACCTGGTCTGAAACAAGAAGAAGGAACTTCAGCGAAAGAATGAAAATAATTTGTGAGGAGAAGAAAAGGCGAACCAGTAAACTAGTTGCTTCCCGCTATCAAAAGTAGGCCAAAAGTGAAAGAAGAAGAAGAATATACTTAAATTCAAAATGAGTTAAACATAATAACAAAAAAGTGCAGGGAATGAGATCTAATGACATTCATGACAATTTTGAAGGTGTCATCTTACTCATGTTCGCTTATGATGTGGAAAGCGATATGATTTTAGGCGTGGTTGTGCTGCTGACCTCTTGTTAGGATTGTGCTCTGGGAATAGAGTTTAGGTTTTTTAGAAAGATTTTTGTGGATTTCATGATGAAAGTTTTAACGGTTGGAAGGAAAGTTTCTCTATGTGTTCCGTACAAAACAGGGTGCTTTTAAAATCGTTCAGAAGATTTTGTTTTGGAAGGATTGTATCCTCTGCAGTTTGCAAAGAGAAACTGTGCATCATACCACCGAGCGTCGTGTTTGAGCGGTAACGCTTTGGCCTCTTATTCGGGATAATGCGGCTTTGAATCCCCGTCAGTCAATCTAGATTAAGGTTTACCGTAGTTTCTCCAAATAATTCCAGGTGAATGCCGGGATGGTTCCTACAATAGGTCATGGCCGAAATCCTTTCCCGCAGTCCTTTCCCACCTCTAATGACCTAGACGTCGGTAAAACCAAATCAAAAAGAAAGGATTATACGGGGGAAGCATATGCAATGGAAGGATGGATTAGGAATTAGTAATTTGAGGAGAAGCAGGCCGTATGAAAAATGTATAGTTGAGAGATGATTTAGAGATGAGGCACTACGCTTCATATAATTTGTTTAGGACACGGGTGCATTAAAGACTAAAGACTAGTATGCTGCAAACTGTACAGTTGGTTTTAGCTCTACAACTTGTGAAATATTTCCAGTTAATCTCAATTACTCTATTCACGACTAACGAGTGAAAAGAGTAACGATAATTCGCTGCATTCAGGCTGCATATTCTTTCCAGATGCGTGGGTCAGTAAAATGTCTCTGAGACAATTGTTCATTTGAAACCAAAAAATTAATATCGCCATGATGTTTTTCAACTACTTCATCTTGAAATATTATGACATATTTTACTCCTCTTATGTTTCGTACAACCGTCTTTTAACCAAATATGGTGACTCCAGAGGCATATCAGTGTTCAGAGTCCTGGTTAGCGTTCTAGAAATGTTTTGTCTAATATACAGAAAACTTTTTACAATTCAGAATATAGTGGTATACTAAATTCATAAGACTAGGAATGCTGTAGCCTGGAAAGGTTCTAGATTAAACTGAAGCGCCTATAAGCACCGGATTCGTTCTTCTGGAAAGCTGGAATGGGTATAGATTACGCCAATAATTAATTTTATGTTTTCGTTTGACGTCACGCTGTCTGGCGTCTCCATGAACTAGCTGATATAACTAGTGACTCGTTCTTGGTGTATCAGATTATTGCTTCTATTGAGCGGTAGTCGGCTATTATTTAAATCAGAGCTACTCTTCACATATAACAAACAGTATACAGGGTGATGCGTAACCCTCCGGGTTTTAGGTTGTTTATTGTGCAGTGGCTACGACAAGCTTATATAAAACGGTATCATATATAAAAACAAAATCTCTCCAAGTTTCTGAAGTACCTTACAGGTTTCGATATGTGTACCTTGGTGACACAACTGCCATAAATCCTATACAGAAGTACTTACCACATACGTTCCAACATCCAATGATCGATATCAGCCAATGAACAATAAATGTCCGAAATCCCGGAGAGAATTGTTGATCACCGTGCATAAATAATTACTTTCATACTTGGTTCAAATTAGTTCAATTTACCTTTCTTTATTCATTTCTTTTGGTTTCTGTTGTTCATCTGACAGAAAGTGTTCGGTGAACAGTTTAACAGCGTTTAAAAACAGCAGTTAATAGTAGCCTGTATCCTTACTATTCAACATTACAAGAGAAATAGTAATATGAACGAAAAAAAATATCAAATACGAAAATATAGCATTTGGCGTGGAATTTTATGCTGAAAGCGGCAAAAAGGGTCGTTTTGTGAGCGTTGTGGAGGTGTGTAGCCGAGGTGCCTCGTTACGCGGCGCTCGCTCGTTACCGCGGCTGCTCGTTTCCGAATGTGTTCCACTCTACACGTTACGGCCAGCCAGCCAGCCGGCCTCTGGTTACAGCCTGATCCACTACAAATAACTGTTGATGTGCTACGTGCATCATACTAACAGCTTGATCTGCAGCTTCAGCTCGATTCAGTCTGTTGATTATCGTGATTAGAAAAGTCGTACTAAAATTTGCGTTGCTTGTTTGGAGATACATATTTCGCAATAAAAACATCATTTAATGGATGTTTTTAATATACACCTACGCAATTTTTTGTAATTTTAAGCTCACGTATTGTTTTGGATATCGTTTGACGTAAAAAAATGAATAAATTGCGTATATCAGTGTGCGCACGCACAAGAAGTAAAACTTCTATGGGTCTAACACACTTATTGTGAATTTTTCCTGTATGCTTTTTCTATGTTTTCTTTTTTTTTAAGTTTTGATATTTCTTTCTCGCTTGACTGAACGAGAGACTTATTGCATTTGTAAATACGAACTTTGTCCAAGTTATTCTCGTAAATAAATGAAAATTATTGAAAAGTTAAAGCACTCTTCGCTAGACTCTGGAACATTGCATCATGCCTTAGTCTGTAGTTTGTATTTAAAGCTTGTATATCGGAGAACAACTTGAACAAAGTTACCTAATAAACGTTCTTACAATTACTAGGATCCGAGAGACATCAGAAAAATATATTTTTTTAAAAATTTTGAACAAATAAAAAATATTTTATTATATAGATATGTACAGACGGTATTTTAATAATGACGATTATTATTAATATTAATTTATATTAATATCTTCTGCTATTATTATTCTACTACCGTTTTTATTTTGTGAATTTGTATCATATGCTTTTGTAATCGTAGATTTATGGTAACTGAAACAGCAAATGTATGGTTCACATTTAAGATGATTCGCTGTTTAACATGAGCTGAAGTGACAGCGGTCACTACTGTAACTGCTGGAATCAAAGTATCGCTAAGCGCGCATGCGCAGAACGTTACGTGTGCTACACTTAACAGTAACAAATTTTTCCCTACCGTGCCCAAAGAAGTTTCACTTCATATAATACTATTATTATTAATAATATTAATAATAATAATAATATAATTATTCTGTCACTATCCAATTTTAATTTTGAGTTCTGAATATATTCAAAACTATTCGTCTACTTGTACATAGTCCGTTCGTTTTTTTACAGAATTAATCTTATCAACACCACATTTATTATTAGTCGATGATATCCTTCGAAGGATTTTAATACACTCTCATCCATTTTAAAACAAACACTTATTATTTACTTGGAACAATACGTATTGCCATTTTTGGACAAGAGATATGTTATATACCACTTTGGATGATATATATATATACATAAGCGGTAGCAAAATGCCACCATTTTACGACAGTCACACGCTTTGAGTTACGGTTACGGAAATTAACGTAGAAATAGAGAATACTCTAACATGTTGCTAATGTCTTTAAATAACTAATTAAGGAGCGTCCATAAACCACGTAGCTCCATTTTGGCCTCCTGTGAAACCCCCCTGCCCCCCACGTAGCCCAACGTCGTTTTTGTCTCAACTTCCCCCCCTCCCTCCCCGAGTAGCATGTAGCTTTTTTCCTTATAGATTCCAGAAGACATTTTGTACCGTTTTCTCTTGTCAGACTATCGTAAATTACATACGGAGATAGTTAAACGACGGATATAAATATTTACATGCTGTTCTGTACCTCATTTTAAATGTGACAAATAATATGAATGAAAAGCTACGTAGCCTGGCTCGAAAACCCTCCCCCATCCCCCACGTAGCCCAGCGTAGCCTTACAGCCAACCCCTTCCCTCCTATACCAAGCCACGTAGTTTATGGACGCTCCCTATGTACTTCTTAATTAATGCGTTATTTGATCGTTGTTGGGCAGTATTCTAAATCATTTTCAAAGATTCTTACATTAACTATAACATCGACAATGTAGTTGTATCATTCCATTCGGTGTTTCCAAACCACTTCACAGAATTCAGCGGTTTTTACTCTTTTGGGTTGTTGGTGGAAGTTATTTTTACTACTTCAAATCGTTGTCTGGAAAGATAGTTTTCGAATCATGGTATTGTCGAAGTAACACAAAAAAATTCAGCAATGTACAAAATAACTGTTGTTTGTCACATGTCATTTTCTCCTATCAGAATGTAGCTGTCCCATCTCAACTCGTGTTATGAATAGTTCTGCAATGTATTTTAGCAATCTACGGAATAAAAGTTCATTGTACATCAGCCATATTCTCGGCCCGAATTTGAACGGAAGAAGATATGTTTCAACGAACTAATAATTTGTAAAATACTAAATGTTAAGTGATACTTTGAAAACATCTGGAATGGGAAACTATCTTCCCAATGAGGGATGTGAAGCGGATAAAAATAACTCCCGCCAATAATGCACGAATCTATAAATCAATTATTTTGAGTACTTTGCATAGAGGATGTCTCGGTTTTCAGTTCATTGGTAGAAATAAGCTTGCTTCTATCTTTGCGTTACATCCTTACGGTTCCATTGTTCTTGTAACATTTCCCATTCCGACTTACTTTTTTTGCTTTAATTAGTTATCAATTCTATAATTTTTGCACGGGTCTGTTTCCTTTTCGTGTTGCTCTCTGTCCAAGTAAACTTCAGGCTCTTTTCTCTCTTAAGCATATGCTAGAATATTTATCAAACAATACGAAAGAAATCATTATTTTATTGCTTCTAGTCAGAGAAATCATTGTGCGGAAAATTTACAATATCGGTACTCAATGAAGACTTTTGATGTTTGTCCGCCACATAAGACAGCATTTCAGATTATACGACCGATTTTTTTCTGCTGTTGACACTGTTACTAGGGTCAAGACATGAAACATTTTGGTTTATTAGAATTTTACTTTCTTTCGCAGCTAATGACATTGGCTTCGACCATTGAAACTACCGAACGGAATATCACAAGTTTAAATAATAATAATAGAAATAAACGCTATCTGGATTTCTGAAATTTGTTTAACGACAAGTAACATATAGAAATTCTTTCAATCCATATGATAATAATTATGAGAAATATTGGCCAACAGAACATTTCAAATAATTTCAGGTATGTTGTTTCTAATAAAAAAAATTACGATTCGCTCCCAACAACAGTGCGGCTCTCATTTTTTGATGGTGGGGACAATTAGAGACGAAAACATATAGACTACTTCTTAAGGTGAAAAAATAAATCTTCGTAGACAGCTGTGGCGGCACGACTGTAAAATGCTCAACCGTTGCTGAAATGGTGACTTGTTCGAGTACCGTCTCTGCCGAAATTTAATATAACATTCACTTTATCTTTTCGTTGAACTTATGTTGAAATTATTCAGTGTTTAGGATCTGTCCTTAAACTTTATATTCCAGCGGGTTCGGTTTTATGAGCACGAAGGAAGCGAACTGAAGTGAAACTCCGCCAGATAGGAGATTGAAACGTTCTCCGGGCCTCGCTACAAGTCATGCGTTTCACATTTACATTTCACCTTTATACCTGTATATAGGGCACCACACAAGAGTATAAACCATAAAAGCTACTTACTCGTAAAACAAAAAAGTTATGTTATTGTTATCCGAGTATATGTTATAGAAAAATGTTACTGGTAGTAGCTATTTATGTACAGCAGCAAGGAAAACTTTTCTTTACGCACAGTGGAACGAAAGTTTGTTAAAATTCCTACCTTTTAAGTTTCTTGTAAATTCCATGTTACATATTTTACACATTTTAATATTTATTTATGGAACTGAATTGCATGTAGTGTCTAAAAGAATTGTCTTTCGTTAGGAAAACCTCAAAATGTAACCACATTGGGCCCTCACAGATAAAAAAAAAGATTAAAAACTTGTGACACAAACATACGTAGTATCAGGGAACTGAAACCGGGAAGAATTTATATATATATATTTTTTAACTGCTTAACGTCTCTTAACAGCGACGTCTTTAGAGACGGGAAAGGATGGGGGGGGGGGCAAGGGATGGGAAGGAATTCGGCCATGGCCTTTTGAAGGAAGCATCCCGGAATTTGCTTGGAGTGATTTGAGAAACCATGGAAATCCCAAATCTGGATGGCCGGACGGGGACTCGAACCGGCGTCCTCCCGAATGCGAGGCGAGAACGCTAACCGTTACACCACCACGCTCGGTTCGGGAAGAAGATACAGTGAAATTTCTAAATATAATATTTCTTTTGTACACGCAGAGAGAGATGCTGTGGCCGAGCACCTTTATTAGAGCCTGTGGTTCTCTTAAGCCGGCTGGCGGGTCGCCTGCAGCCGGCCTGTATTTCCCCGCGGGCCACGGATGGCAATCACTTCTGTCCTGCCCGGCGGGATGCGAACTAAGCCGCTTGTGCCTGTCCGCCGTGGACCTGCTGGCTTATTGTGTGCAGTGCGTGTACGACGCACGCTGCAGTCACTGCTAAACAAATACTTCGTTTAATCGAAGAACTTTAGAGGATTTTAGCTATTATTTTAAAAGCCTGTTAAATTATTCAAAGGTTTCAGAGATAGCGTTAGCGTCGAGAGCAAAAAGTAAGATAAATTCTGTATTTAAGCGTATATTGTGTTCTTCATTTTTTTGTGTGTCTTGTTCAAGCTTAACACTGTATAACACCGCTGGATACCGTAAGTTAAGCTCTCCTTCAACACATTTAGGCAAATTATTTCTCAAGGATGTCAATAATTGCGTCGTTTATTACTTTATCATTTGATTTGAAATGAGTGCATTACAGAAACTTATAAAAGTTTCTAAATAGGTGGATCTTTGATGAGCCAGAGGGTCGTGGCACCAACTGAAACACACATTGATTGACGCAAATGTGGCAGCGAGAGACTAGTTACCGCGAACATTACCCCACTGAAATAGCATACTTCCTGGCAACTTTCCTCTTTTCTTTCTCTTGATGGTTGTTCAGAGTTTCTTCTTAAGTTTGGTATGTCATGCCCCTGTGATTTTTTCATCAATTTGAGAGATACTTGAAAGAATTAAACTCTGAGAATTAGATATAAAAAGACACTATTGTTTGCTCCGTGCAAAGAGATCAACAGTGGCCTTTATGAGAGGAAGAACGGACGTACCTCCATTGCACTTATTGTTGCTATGATATTGGGGAAACTGATGAATACCGACAAGTTTCATCCATAGTCACAAAACCGTTCAATTAAATCAACAGGATCAGCTTCAAACGAGGCTTGATTTTCCGCAGAGTTACTGCTCACTATATTTTCATCTGCTTTAAAAGTTTCAGCAACCAACGAGCGGAAACTTTACTTATAATCGAGTCCCCTGAAGCCTGGCCACTGATTTAATGAAGCAATAAAATTTCTTTTAAAGAAGAAATCTTTTCAGACAAATTTTCTTTTATGATAATCTATGTTATAATTGCCTGCGAGTTAGTAACAGATAGTCATTCAAGGGGATAATAAAATTATTTTCCTTTCACAAAGCATCCACAAAGCATCCAAAACACCTAGCAGAGACCGTGCCATACAGCTGTGAGTCCACTCGCCATTCCCGCCGGCTACTTGTCGTTAAATCAGTCCCTCTTCTCGTCGCAGCCGGAAATGCGTCGTAATTCCGTCATAAGACGGACAGTCGTCAAGCAGCCCCTTAATGTTCTGCCCGCCCGCTGCACAGCAGCCCATTAAACGTGGGGGAGTCGAGGAAGTAAGCACCACTGCTTCTCAAAATCATCCTCATATATAACTTGGCAAATGGAGTTTTCAGACTTTTTGCTACTTCAGCTGCGTCCGTCTTCATTTCCCATTTAGATCAACGTAATTCAATGTCTAAATTTGCTACAATCTAAGTCAGAATATTATACTTCGCAGCATCATTATTATTACTATTACTCTCAGAATTTGACATTCGTCACTTGATACAAGCAAAAAAAGTTGATTTGCCTCCAGAGCAAATGTACTGTGAGAATACAGGATATGCCAATGTATGTTCACTTGCAATGACCTAAATTTACTAACTGAAAGCACCTACACCTGAAACAATATTCTAATTGGGCGAACTTGCATTACTTCTACACGGTGTGAGGTCTTACTTCATTAGACATATAAATCATAATAATATTAATAGTAATATTTTACGACTTATGCAATACATGAATGTATTTATTTTAATACAAGGCCGTACAGTGAAGTAGTATGTGTAAAAATGGGTAAATTTAAGTTTTTATAATATGTTTTGTTATGTTGAAGTTGGCAGGCTGCAATTGTATTTTTTTGTTTTAGCCAAGGAGAAGCATATTGATATATTAGATTTATGTATCTATCAACCAGAAGTGTAATTATTTGAATTGATTAAGTTGTGTTAATAAATAGTAGCTGATTTTATAGAGAAGAGTACATAATTACATTTAATCTGCGAGGTGATAGCAAAAAAAAAAAAAAAATAAAGACGTGTGAGACGATACCCTGGGGCCACGAATTTATCGTCAAGAACGTGTTATCAATTATAGAAGACATTGTAAAAGAACCTGGAAGGATTGGTAAGACCAACCAGGATTTCTTTTATTATTGACTTAAAAAGGAGACCTCGCATCGGACAACCCAGCTAAGCACGGAAATCGTTTCAAGTAGTTGCTCATCAGCTGACATGGCGAATACTGTGATATTGCACAGTTAATTGATATCCTGCAAAGGCAGTGTTTTTTTGTTTAAATTTATTTTGATTTTATGGAGGATTTCCATTTTTGTCGAAACAAGTAAACACGTTTTTGTTAATCAGCTAACGCGTTTATAGAGATTTTATACATATATATAAAAAATAAATTAAAAACAACGCAGACAGTGTGGTAGTTCCAGTATAACACAAGGAAGAGAGGTGAATACTGCAGATCGTTAAAAGCATATATTTTTAAGCTTTCTGAGCCACTGAAGTCGATGGTAATATTTAATATACCAACTTCTCAATTTAATTTTCTACCGTAGGTTGTGTAGCAAGCCAAGCTAAATCGATTTTTGAAGCATTTTTTATTAATAGAATTATGAATTGTTTTATTTTGTTACATCTTTTACCCGAAGCAAACAGTAATGGAGAAAAAATTTAAAGATGGAAAAATAAGCTTTTTACGAAAGCTTTAATTACATTAGATGCTTTTAAATTTTAAACCTCAAGGACTGAATATTTTTTTTATGAATATACAGTTCTCTCGATAACATAAAAGATGCCATCATATGACTTGTTATCTGCTTGGTAGAAAATGGTATTCAACTAAATATTCTAAAAGTTATACACAATTTCCTCACTGTGCATACCGCTGATTATAGTAAACTTACGAGACCTTAAATAATAATTTTGAAGTTCTCTGAGCAGTTTGCCACATTTTTAGTGACTGAATTAGCCCCTACGTAAATCCCTCATAATGTTTTGTTTCAAAATTTAGAAATAATTTTCCTATGGCAAAAACTATTCAAAGTTTAGTGTTATTTACTGATTTATTTTCTGTTAAAGCCCAAATAGTTAAAGACCAATGCATTCTTCCAATATTGTCTTACGGCTGTGAAACCTGAACACTAATCCAACTTGTGACAGGAAAATTCTGAACAGCACATCGAGCTATGGAAACGTTAATGCTCAGTTTAACTACAATAGACAAGGAAAGAGCAACTGACTTCAATCACAAGGATCACAGACATCTTGGAGAAGAAAGAATCCTTGAAGTTGCAGTGGGGCGGCCATATTGCTCGGATGAAAGACAAAAGATGGACAAAGAAGTGTTAAATTGGAGCCCAAGAGATCACCACAGATCGAGAGGAAGACCACCAGACTGATGGGACACGGACATATGCAGGGTTGTTGGATTTAACTGGCAGAGAATCGTACAAGCTCGTTCCACTTGGAGAAGAGTGCACTACCTGTACACATGACTCTAAGAGACCACATCATTTAATAATTGATTTGGTATATGATAATGATCTGGCGACTTATATTAAGCGATCAACCCTTAAAAATAAATGGAATTAAGGTCACACGGCTTTTGCGCATGCCATGTTTCAGTACATTAGATAGTAAAATATCTACAGTTATAAATATTTATTAGTTGGTCTTAGAAATATATCGAAGTCAAGATTTCCCTAGCACCTCTTTCGGGCTTGAAAAGTCTTAGAGTAAATCATAGATTTTATGCTTTTCATTTTAGTGAAAATTATGATCGGAAAAATTCCAAGTCTCCTTTTTTTTTAATAAACGATCGATAACAGAAAACCCACTCTGTTTCATCAAGTGAAGGAGACACACAATGTAGTATGATTGGAACAGAAGAACTAAATCTCATGATTTTGTCACGTCACAGCAAAGAGTGTTGGCCCAATTTTTACAAAAACTGTTTTTGTTTGGATCATGTTTACTGAGCATATTAGGCAGTTTGCCCCTTAATCCTGAGTTATGAAACCTATTTACATTCTATACGAAAATTATCTCCTACGAGTTCTTGGTATTAACTGTATAAACGTAAAACTTCAAGCAGCTTTCCATCTTCAATTTTTTTTTAAATTAATGCATTCATATATAATCCTAAGTAATGCAAAGTTCTTTGCAAATATAGTAAAAATTATTTTTATCCCAACAGTCAGTCAGAGATATGAAGTTACCTCCTTATTATTATATTTTTGGTTTTACTTGTTTCAGTGGAATGTGTAAGCGTATTTTTATTTTTTAATTTATTTCTTCTGTAGTAACCAAAATGTAACCCTTTTCAGTGATTGAAGATCTACATTAAATAATTTGTTTCAAATCAATTGGAAAAACATTTTGCAAACATACTATAATTCTAAAACTCATATATCTCAATATAAATTTAATAAAAGGAAACGACTTTTTTATGTGGTTACTGGCTTGGAGATATTGTAACCTAACAAGCAGTTTATTTTACACAGCTGTGAAAGGTTATTTAATCATTTTAATATAAACGAAAAACAGTTACAACTTTTTATTCAAATCAAATATACATTTCTCAATTCAGATACAGTTCTAACACATCACAGATTGCATATAAATTATTTTGATTTTGCAACTCGTGTTTCAATAAACTTTACATCAGATGTAGTCAAGTTGTTCACAACAGATTAACTGGACCAAATACTGAATGCATCTTTTTCTCAGTACTATTGTCTTCTGTGACGAAAATTATTGAAAAACAGAGCTTACTGCCGTTTGTTCATAAATTAAGATAGTTGATCGCTTCGTGAGAACATGAAAATATTTAAATATTCTGTATGCCTATTTCTTTTAGAAGTTTATTTTTCTCGGTGTAAATTTTAAATAAAAGTCTATGAACGAAAAAATGTTATAGTATTGTATCTTTAAGTTTGTTAACGTATTTATAGCATTTTTTTGATATCAAAAATTACAGTAAGTAAAATCACCCATTTAAAAATAAATCAAGCAGTAGCATTCCTTTTCTCAGGGCCATAAAATTGTGTCAGTGTGTCATACGTTACATTTATTCGCTAATAAGTGTTGGGGAATTTAATATCTATTGGTTAAATACAGAGCAGGTTTTTTCCCCCATTTCATTCATGATGAAGCATGCCCACATTTGAAGTTTGAATTTATCCATTATGTATATAATTCTTCCTAGTGTGGTTAAACAATAAAGGAACGTGCATACACTGAACTAAACGCTGATATCTAAGAAAATTAGTATTCTTATTTGCAATAACTGCGTTCGTACATTAAAATATTATTTACTGGTATAAATACTTTCTTAAAGGTTTCATGTACTTCTTGCTTGAACAAGAATACAATGAAAAATATTATAACAAATAAAAATTTAGAATATATCTCCACGTACGTTGTAATACGAAGATATGAAAACTTGTTTCTTCCTGTATGCTAAGTATGCCAAAAAGAAGTAACGTCTTTCTGTTGTTAGTGTGTCAATGTTCTAGGTTTGCTTCAATTCACGTGGTACCAGTGAAATGTGTTCAAAGAAATATACGGCGAACACGGGTACCACTTCGTTCCTTCTGTAATATTATTATCAAACTCAACACGAGTATCATGGAAGGAACAAATAATTTATAAGTGTAGGCTTTATCCATACAGTCTATTTGTGTTAAATAGTTTCTTACACGCAAGTAAATCTCTATACAAAATATACATACCTTTTAATAAATAATGACTATGATCAATATTAATGGCACTTTAATATAGGCTCTATTCCGCTGTTAATTTTTAGGTTTCAGTCCACAGCTCTCGTAGTGTGAGTAGCGCCTGAAAGCGACACTCGACTCTGGAGTAGGATGGGAAGTCCCAGGCAGTGGGATTCGTTAAACGTTCAGGTCTGCCATCATCTTTCGGAAGTCGGCTAGCGTGTTGTAGTCGGGGTCGGAGTCGTTGTCAGTATCGGCGAAGTCCTTGTTCGAGTCCGACTTGGCGATGGTCGGATTATGGCGGCTCAGCGACAGCGGGACCGGCAGCAGCTCCGGCATCACCGAGTGGTGCGTGATGAGCGACGTCAGGCTGCTGAACTCCTTGGTGAAGCCCTGCGAACACAATGGCAGTGGTGAATGACGGGTGGGCCAAGTCACTAGAGGGATGCAGCAAGGACGCATTCTCAAAAAGTTGTCGTGTGTGTCGGTCGAAGATAAGCAACTGTTGAGCAGTAAGAACGTTAATGGGTAGGTCAGCACAGATATTGTATTTAAGGACAAGTCAGGTTGAATATTCAGACGAGCGCCGAGCAGTAACATGGGGGCTGATATCCTGCCGGTACCAGTACCCAGGACTCCAAGCTCGACAGCTGCCTTACTTTCTGCCAAACCTCTAAGGATTAAAATCGAAGGTAACGCACCCTAGAGTATCGAGTTGTATATATCTGGGACCTGTTTATCTACTGTATGAATCGTTGCGATGAAAAGGATGGAAATACAAGGGGTGATCAAATGAAAAGGTACGAATCGACGTAAAAACGTAACAGTTAAATATTTGCATATCCCGCCATGGGAGAACGTAGCGAGACATCTCGGGATGCGATTTGAGTCTCTGACTGGGATCGGAGCATGCGCGGTCGCCCGCATGCGCAGTAGAGAGCAGAGGGTCTTATCAAAAGCGGCGTCCAAATGATGCGGCAGTCCGTATGAGGACAGGATGACGTACAGGTGGGGGATGTGTACTGTGAGACACTCCGACGCCTACGCAGGTCCACCAAGAACAAAAGACCGGGGCTGCTCACGGAGGGTGTGGTTCTGCTCCATGATAACGCGCGTCCACACGTCTCCAGAGTCACACACATGGAACTGGCCAAGTTAAAATGGGAGACGTTGGACCATTCGCCCTACAGTCCGGACATGTCGCCCTGCAATTTCCATGTGTCCACTGAAGAAACACCTGAAAGGGAAGCGCTTCAACTCGGACGACGTACTCAAGGACGCTGTGAAGGACTGGGTCTCGTCACGGCCACAGGAATTCTGGGAACAAGGAATCCTGCGGCTTGCTCATCAGTGGGATCGTTGTGCTGAGGCCTATGGTGTATATTTTGAATAAAGTCTACGCTTGTACCCATCGTGTCGTTTCGTACCTTTTCATTTGATCACCCCTTGTATATATCAGTAGTACTGTTTCATTCATAGATGTAACAGAATGCTCCACCAATGCGCTATAAACCACTTCAGGTGTTTCTCCCTCCCAGCTACTCGGCTATCGCACACAAAGCACCCATCCAAGGTCCCACCACTGCTCTTAGGTTTATGGGTGCCCCTTTTAACAAATTGCCGTTGTGGGTTAGTTCAGGCACACGTGGTGGAGGTCTGAAGAAATTTGTCCGTAAAATTCTCAGAGTACAGGAACACAACAGATTCATGTACAGTTTTTCAGGACACCAGATTTGAAAGAAGCCATCCACCCTCACCAAACCTTACTAAGAAGTAACGTGCAATGCAATCTTATCTAACTGTTCTAGATGTTATTTCAAAGTTTCTGTTCTGCACCTGCAGTATAGTTCAGGATAGGAAAAGCAACATAAGTACTGAAGCATCGGTCAGATGTTTCAATTCGTATATTAATCCTATATATATATATATATATATATATATATAGACGTGAGTTTTACTATATTTCACTTTTCAGCCACCACTACCTAGCACAGATTACTGGTGTTTGTGTGTGGAAGTAGCATGGAGTTTCCTGTCGTATACAACGTTGGCCGAATGCTGATAGCTGTGGGGATGTGGGAGATATGATGATTAAAGTTTTTCAATGCAGAGCGTTTTCATATTTCGACCAAAAATTTGTGTGGCCTTACACTTCTCTTTTCTGTCACAACTACATGTCATAGACCATTGATGTTGGTGTGTGGTAGTAGAATCTTGTCTCCTGTCGTGCACTGTGGTTGTTAGATGTCGGTAGCTAGGGGGGTGTGGGAGATATGGTGGTTGAAAGTGGCCAGTCAAGGATATTTTCGTATTTCGACCACAGACACGTGTCTCCACATATGTCACTTTTCTGCCACAACTACATAGCATAGACCATTGGTGTTTGTGTGTTGTAGTAGAATCATGTCTCCTGTCGTGTACTGTGGTTGTTAGATGTCGGTAGCTATGGGGGTGTGGGAAATATGCGGCTTGAAAGTGGTCGACCTGCGGCAATTTCATATTCCTGCCACAGACGCATGTGTCATGGTGTATCACTTTTCAGAGAAAACTATCTATTGCAGATCACTGCCGTTTATGTGTGGTAGTAGCACAGTCACCCGTCGATCACAACGTTGGCAGAATTTCGGTAACTGTGGGAGTGTGTGAGATATGGTGGTTGAAAGTGGTCGATCAAGAATATTTTTGTATTTCGTCCAAAGACATGTGTCTCCGTAAATTTTACTTTGCTGCCTGAATTACATAGCGCAGATGACTGGCATTTGTGTGTGGTAATAGCATCGAGTCTTCCATCGTGCACTATGGTTGTTAGATGTCGGTAGCTGTCAGTCCAAATTCTTTACAAACACGAACGAAGTCGTCGGTACCAGCTAGTAATAAATATATCGATAGCAAATGACGCAGTACAAAAGAAATCTTCAGACTGATAAGTATCATCGACTGCAGCATGCTACTTCACTGAGATGTACAAGTAGTATAATACAAAGATGAAATTCAAATATATAAGAGACACTGAGAGAATATTTGATCAAACTGACCTTGAACAATGATTGTAACCTCTACCATTCAACCGTTCAAACTTGGTAGTGAGATCATTAATCAACAGAGTTTAAAAAAAAATCCTATCGCAACGAACATCTGATATTGTATTAACCATAGAAATGAATATATCTGAATTTTGTAGAGGATGAACTATACCTGCTTACTGTTTTGTGAGTGTCTTTTGAACGATTGAGAAAGCTGTAATGTTATCAGTTATTGGAGAAATGTAATATTTAATGCGCTCAGTACATATCAAAGAAACTCAACAGATGTCAGATGGTTGTTACTTACCCGAAATGCACCGAAACTTTTGAATCTACACAGACATATGAATGCACAGTTGATGTTTCTGCCTCATTTGCTGTTACGGGGAACAATAGCTTATCGTCAAGCTGATGGAGTCAGCTGAATAGCATTCAGGATAACTGAAGAAGAAGACGACTGAACTTTCCGAGGACTACTGCATGAAATCTGTTTCACTGCATTTATTGTATCAGGATGCACACATGCCATATAGTTGCAACCGGCATTGTTTATTACGAAATTACGATCAAACATATTTCACAACTGCTGATAACATGTAATTTGTCCCCTGTCATGGAGCATTGTAAACAGAATTAACCAATGCGGGTGTAACGTACAGTACATAATCCTTACTAAACATGAATGTTCATGTTTGTAAATATATTTGTGTAAGTAAATTCGTAGTGAGTATTATTAACTTTGGCAATTTGGTCGATAGGCGAGAGAAATCGACAGTGACGGTCTGGAGAATCGTTGGATGACAAAATGAAGAGAATATATGAAAAAGAATGGTTGGATGGAAGCTCGAACATGAGATGATTTATACAAAAGAGGACGCTTTAAGAAAAAGAAGCTCAGAAAGAAATTATATCTCTCCTTGTAGCTCATATTTTTGTGAATAATTATTATTAAAATGTGTACAGTGCGAGGGCAAAGAAAAATAATTGATATTTGACCTGTGAATATTGTGTATCAATAGGAAATGTATCGATAAATTTACTGAAGATAAATATTAAAGATTTACTGTAAGACTAAAAAATAAATTGTATGATTGATAATTCAAGGAAAATTGAATGAGTTATTTGAGAAAATATTTAAGTAAATATCCAATGATGTTAAGAGTAGGATTTTTCAGATGTTAAAATGTTGGATGAGTAGCAGATATTAAAAGCCAGAAAGAGTAAATTCAAATTATGGTAAATGTCTGATATGTACAAAAGGAAAAGGTAAAATCAAAACAAACAAAAAAAATAAGTGAGCGTGTGAACGGACAACTGTCACGTACATTAAAAAGGGAAAACGATACACAAGGAAAAATAAATTTACCTTTCTGGTCAGCTTAAATTTCAGAAAAGATCAGATTGACAACGAAGCGACAGTTGTGACGTAGGTGTTAACATTAGATGTACTTTTTTGTATTAGTTTTCATTTCTGTGGTATAAACGAATGGATTTTGTGTTCACACCCGCTTGCACTTTATTACACTACATTACATATCACGCTTTAAAAACGAAATATGTGTAATAACAGACGAACTTCACATGGTATTCAGTACCGTGTCGACTTAACCGAGATAAATCTGATGAGAGGAAATGCTTGGACTTTAAGACGTTGCTTCGTTATTTGAGTGTCGCTTCATATTTTTTTGGAATATTGAGATCAACTAACAACTATTTTCCCACCAATTAAATGCTTATCCAATGGCTGGATATAGCAAAACATGGCATATTTTGAATTAAAAGCTTCCGATTTTCATTCATAGATACCGATCGTAAATGGAAAAACTGAAATAACTTTTCTTACAGCTAGTAAAACACTGCCTAAGGCAAATATGTTTCTACTAGCTGATTATTACCACTCGACGTCATTAAACCGTCGGAACACTATTGTATTCGTCTTTTAAGCCAGTGGAGGTCCCTCATCAATGTTCTTGCTTCTCTGGCTGAACAGGTGAAAGATGATGATTAATATCAATATAAACAGAGTTCAGGTGGTTTACTTTGGTTCCATGGTTTTCTTACATTAGTAAGATATTATTACAACGTCGCATACTTCAAAAGCGATATCTTAAGATTCCACACTAAAAATATTTTTTGAAACTGCCTATCTAGCAGCCTGAAAGGAAATGACAGTTAAAACAGCATTAAAATTGTATGTCAGCTTGAATCGAGAAAAAGAGAGACGCAAAGTGTGAAAGCAATTGTGAGAAATGAACCCTTATCACTCAATTATGGTCATCTTGACGAACTTTTTTACTACAGTATTACAAAAATATAGGAGTTTTCAAAGTTACTACAATTCAAGTTTAAAGATGCTATGTTAACAGAAAATAATCAAGGTTCAATAATTCAAATTATCTGAACTTTTTTTAAAAAAATTAAATCATCCGTGTTCTCGCAGAAAATAACACACTAGACTGCAGAGGAGCGTAAATAGTTTTTTGCATTTTGTTTGAAGCAGAAACGCCTCTGGCATGAAAGAAAGGAGTCGTAAACCATAATTCCAAGCCACGGAGTGTCTATTACACGAAACTGCTCAAAGCAGGGGGGAGAAATGACATATTATACAGCCTTACCGCACAACAATTTTCTGCGAGTACGAATGCCGTAAATTGAAGTGAACGTCCATCTGGACGCGCAATTATAATTCTGAATAATGGAGAGACACTTGGAGGTGCTGGCAATCAACGGAAATGTCTCCGCGAGCCGAGACGCAGATAAATGCAAGAGAGAGATGCATGAGTAAATGCGCAAGAAACAGCGTTGCCGTCAAGGCTCAAAAAGGGGAAAAAAAATCTTGCTACAACGAGCAGTCAGCCAAATAAAAAAAAAAAAAACCGAGGAATATTACAATAAGAGGTATCCACCAACCGTCATCTAAACAAACAATGCAGATGCAGTGTCGTCCAAGGCACTGTTACCTTATACTACGTTTATTAAAAACACGCCTTCGCTACACAACAACAACAATCCATGTGATGTGAGTAGACGAGGATTATAAACATGAGGAATTTTACATTTGGGCAAGAAAACCTTAAACAGATGCGAACATTTGGCATCGGCGTCACCTGTGGCAAATCAAAATCCGCGTGCGTTGATTCGCCGAATGAGTACAAGCAAATCCCATTCTCCATGCTTCGATTGTTTGTTGGGATATGGTACACTTTGAATCAGTTTATTAGACGGGATCATAGCATATAAAAAGAAAATGCTTCCAAGATGCACGTAAAAGTAATAAATAGCTCATCACTTTAGTAAAATCGTTATATATTTAACAAAGCCAGAAAGCAGGAGAAAGAATTTTCGAAAACAAAAGTCGTAATGCTTTCATTTACATTTCATGTTGGAGTCTTATTTTGTAAATGAATATGTTACCCCAATCCGAATTTAATAGTTTCTGTTCACATACTTGACGGCGAACTAAATCACGTCGGAAACAAATATCATATGGAAGTCAACTTCTCTAAGACGCAATAATCTGAATTGATAGGAATATAACATGTTCGGGACGAAAGAAGGGAGAAGAGTTATATTTCAGAAACTTATGTAACGAGCCCTTTCAGTATGGGAGAAGCAAATCTGAAAATATGATTAATAAGCATAAAATACATTTTGAATAAATAAGAAAGACTGTAAAGCAACTCCTGGATTACTCGCAATGATTTGTGAAAGAAAGTTCGAAAGATTAACCAAATGAAGATGATACTTACACGTTACACGTGACATAATGAAAAAGTGTATATCTGCGCAGTTAGTGACAAGACATATTGATAAGGAGATGTTAAGATTACAGTTTGAAGGTGTGAATTATTCTGTAGTTCCCAGTTTGATGACGGAGTAGAGAAACGAGAATGCGTGATCGAAACAATGAACTGAGGAACAGCTACGTTAAAGATCTAACAATTGAAAGCAGTGTTTTTGTACAGATTGTATTAGATTCGTCTTTCTGTGATCTTGTACCCCTTCGTGGCGCGCAGAATGAGAGAGTGAATGACAAAGTTCCACATACCTTGGTCTTCTATCCCTTCCCAGTGTTCAGTATTAGTTAGTGGGAGATCAGTTTAATTGACCTCAATGTTGAACCCCTTGGTTGTGCCCAGTATGAGGTTCCATTCACCGTTATTTGTACACGGCGTTCAGAATGAGGTTGTGGATGATGATTGATGACTTACCTTAAATTCTGTGCCCCTTGGCTGCTTATGGGGTAGTTAACGATGAGTAACCATCATTCTGTACTGCTAGTATGATTGAGTTTTTTTTTTTTTTTTTGCTTGTGGCTTTACGACTCTTCGACGTCGAGGTCATGGGAGATGGGAAAGGACTGTGGGACAAGGAACAGGAAGGAAATAGACCATGGCATTTTGAAGGAACCATCACAACGTTCGCCTGGAATGATTTCGGGAAACCATGGAAAACCGAAATCTGGATGGCTGGAAGAGTATTAGAACCTGCGTCCTCCCGAATGCGATGGCACCCTCCACGGTCGGTGTGATTCAGTGGACGATGACTAACCTTGATTCTGTAGCCCTTGGTGGTGCGCAGTATGAGGTAGTGGGCGATTCCGGACGGCTGGAAGTCTCGAGGAACCCTCAGCGAAAGGGCGTAGCAGCCAGGCTTACTGGTGCTCTCTCTCACCATGAAGGCGCCCTCAGGCTCGCGACCCAGCACCTCCAAGGCTATCTCCCTACAACACGGACACAAACATGTTCAAGATTGCAGTTAATGCTCTACGTCAGATCAACATAGAAGTAAAGGGGTGACTTCAGGTGATCCTCTTCTTTTTAGATAATCGCCTTTCATGACGTACTTTACAGTTCCTGATTTGGTTAGTTTTGGATTATGTGATTTTCACACAGATTAGTGCCTCTGCTACATTCAACGTTACAAAGTAAATATTAAATTCCTAAATCAATATAATAATATAATAACAAATAGAATAATGAGTCAATCATGAAAGTGGTGGTTACTATCTCACGATTATTTTACTTCTATGACAAACGTAGTACTAACAAAAAAATTTAATTGCTGTTTCTGGCATGAGAAATAGAACACATTTGGATACTTCGCCTGTAAATAAATTATTTATTTATTTTCAATTTCTGATGTTTTAAAGAATAATTACATACACAATTAACAATAACTAATGCGTATCTGAGGGTTTTAACATGGAAGTGAATCGGTAGTCCACTTCCGATATTTTTATAAATTATTTTAGATGCAACAAATATTTTTAAACGAATTTGTCTTTTCCACATTTCTTGAAAAGTTCATATGGCGATTGCTTCACTTTTAATTAATTTATAATTTCTGTATGATTGGATGGGATGATTTAGGTAACAATTAGTACACATGTTTCTGATTGAGCTACTAAAAATTCTGTAGAAGCAAATCAACTGGGATGAACAGGGAGAGTTGTTAGGCAACTGGATGCTAATTCTCAGGTGCAAGAAATTGAAGTGTTACGAATTTCAACATATTTAACGAAAATCTAACGTATCTTGAAAAGTGTTGATTCGCGTCATGTTTCACTCGTTTCTTTAAGAGTACGACGAGACGTTTTTAGTGGGAACATGGAAAAAGTATGACATCTCAGGTTTATCCTCTTAATCACCTGTGTCTTGGTAAGATTTCGTACATGAGAAAACGAGAGGTAAAAATTGTAAACTCTTCTTTAATTTAACACTCAGAATAAAAACTTTCCACATGGCTGTATGTGATGTTTGTCGAACTTCATCAAATATTTTTGTTAATTTGTAAAAATACAGTGAAGAATTAGATACAATTGTTTCAAATTGTGTGGCTAAAATTACTTAGGTGTAAATAAACGATACTAGAAAATGCAGGGTCTCCTTACAGTTAACCAATCTATCTACAAATCGAAACCCGTCTATATGTGTTCCAGAAAAGCTCAAAAACTACTGAGCAGATTTCGATGGTGTTTTTAAAAATTTATGCTTAGGATTAGACTTTTATTTTGGTATGTCTTATGTTTCAACGTTACATGACGCCGGAGCATGTAATTATGAACGTATAGTGAAAAACATCAAAGATGCCATACCAACTAGTTGTTGCATACGTCATACTTCGTAATAAAATAATGTGGCCTATTTTGGTTCCTTCTTTAAATTCCAGCTGATCAGTGTTTAAGGTCCATAGATGAACGTATTGAATGTGAACGACACACGAGGAAACTACGTAAATTAATAATATTACGGAAGAAAATGTCTAGAGATTCTTTGGTTTTTAACGGTACGATCTCAGTACGCATAGCTGAAGTTTGGAGTGAAATTACGAGATTCGCTTTCCATAGTGAGTAACGCATATCTAATGTGTTTTAACACGAAAGTGAACTCTTTAAAGCCTTCAATGTCAGCATTAAAAGCAGTTAAAGAAAACAATTCTGGAAACATGTTATTCAACTGTACATTGTTTGTTAGCCTGCAGATCGCCACACATCCTATTTTATATATGTGTCAGTTTCTTCATAGAAAGTTTCAAATTGTGTTACTAAAATGAATGTATGGATAATATACAGTACAGTACAGTAATTGTATTCTGTCAGCAATTAATAAAATCCTGTTTATGGAAGTTTTCTGTAATTTGAAATAATTTGAAGCAAACCCTACATCATAGTAACTATTGTGCACAAAAAACTTAATTTTCCCGCTGCCACTTTTTGAATACGAGGTTTAAATTTTTTGTTTGTAGGACGTTGTATTTTCTTGTAGAACTGGAACATCAGTACCTTTTAATTAGTTCACTGCAGATGATTAGCTTCTGAATTCATGTGTTTAAAAGACAAGAAAACATGTCAGAAGGAGTTACTTTGTGCTCGTAGCGGTGTTTGGTTGTTACCTGGGGATGCCGGCCTGGAACCAGGGGGCCGCCCTGAGCTGCGCCGCCTCCGAGCGGCCCGACAGGCTGTCGGAGCGCTCGGGGGGCGGCGGGGGCGGCGTCGACGTGGCGGGTGGCGAGACGCCGGCCAGCAGGGGCAGCTCGGAGCCCACAGACGCGCAGCGCCCCCCTCGCTCGTCCTCCTCCTCCTCAGAGCTCAGCGGCGGACTCCTGCGGGCACCAAGGACACAGCTCACAATAAAACAACATCTAACTGTTTCCTTTACTAACAACTAGGAGGCCAGTGCGAAAATTTCGCCATTGATATAGGATGAATAACGAGGTTGGTGGTTTTTAGTAGGCTGAAAAAAATAACCAGCTCATTAGTAGCAACATTTGTCAACTGAAACAGCTACGTAGCAAATCAGTTACAATGTCTTAAGAAACAATTCACCGAGCGTGGTGGGTGAACGGTTAACGTTCTGGCCACGCATTCGTGAGGGCGCGGGTTCGAATCCCCGTCCGGGCATCCAGTTTTGGATTTTCCATGGTTTCCCCAAATCCCTCCAGGCGAATGCCGGGATGCTTCCTTCAAATATACCATGGTCAAATTCCTTTCCGTTCCTTGTCCCCATTCCCATCCCGGCTCTAATGACCTTAGCCGTCGACGAGGCGTAAAGAAATAAGTAAAAAACATCGAAACAATTATAAATGACGAAATGTTTCCCTAACAGAAACAAAACAATCCGAAAAGCTCCTCTACAAAACACACACAGCTTATCAATATCTGTGTCATATGTTGTGCTGCTATCTAGTGATAATGCGATCACTCCTTATGGACGCCAGCGATGCCAAGCAGCTTGACTGTGACCTTGATTCTTCATCATTTTATTATTTACAGGTATAATGTCCAAATATACCTTTCTTAGTTAAGGGAGATGATACCTCATTTTCTGATTTTAGTTACGTATAAAGAGAGAAGATGGCTCGTTACAAAAAAAATTAACCTTTTGTAATTAATAAATATAATCCTGTGTACAAATTTATCACATTGCCTTAAAAATTAGTATTGACATGTTCCCTTTCTTTTCAAATTCAAAAGCAAGAACTCTGGCGTCGGATGAGAAAAAAACTTTCAATCCGTCGTAAGGTTCTGGTTGGTTTTCTGTAACCATCTACACAAATGGTATAAAATCTGAGCTCCAAAGAAATACATCTTGCAAACATAAAAACACTATAATCATTCGAATAAACTTTGTTAGGCACACTTAACACTACATTACTAGCCTCAAAGTCCGTCAAAAACGAACGGTTTAACGGAGTATTCTGACAATTTTTTTATTTTTTATTTTTTTTGCAGCTGCTTATTTAAACAGAAGAGAGTTAAAGAAAAATCTATGTCGAACGAATTTTAATTAATATGTAGATTTTTACGAAACACATACTTTTCTTTTGGTGTGGTGGCAGCTCATTTACTCGTGGATACGTAGCTAAATAGAACTGTTATTAAATAACGCGAATCACTTAGAATATCTCAGGTCGTTGTTGGTTGTGTAGCCGAGGCGGGAAGCGTGACGTCAGCATGTAACATGTTAGCGTGACGTCACCGCGTGACAACATTGTGACAAGATAAGCGTTTTATAAGAATAGATACGAAATGCGTTTATAAGGCGTAAAATTGGCTATACTGACTGACTCAAAGGCTCATAAAGCTACTACCTTGATGAAATCATGCAACACTTCATGATGGCGTAACATAGAACAGATAACTCAAAAAACAAACGGTCGAAACGACGCGTTGCAATACATTGATCAAATTTATGCACTGTTCTCCGGGCAGATAATTATCATATAACAATGTAAGAACTTGCATTTGTTAATTGCGTTATTACATTGTAATATTTTTTATTTGACTTCACATCGCATTACGTGTCCAAATTCCGTATTTAAAACAAACATAGAACTGAATAAGAACCAAAGAACATATAGTCCACAAAAGTTACATATCTGGGTACACGGCAGTGCGCCGGACTTATCAACGGCGGTACTGCTTACATTTTTCTCTGAGAGATCTGTATCTCAAATACGTCCCTGCTAGTGAAGCTAGCTGCAACAGATTTCTGTTTTACATAGATATGAGCAATCTTAGTAAGCACATTAAAAACTATTACGTTCCTCCTCTTAGTTTGGAAGTTATTCAAATGCATATTTCACCCATTTTGTTACTCCCTCGCTGAGGAGCATCAACACACTATGGTGCTTCCCGTAGTCGTAGAAAGCTGAAATTTGGTACATAGATAATGTTTTACCCCCAAATTATATGAAAGGTCTAAAACCGGTAAGTATGTGTGGTATTTACCCGTACATTTATGCAACGGCAACCATAAACGTGAAGCGTTTCGGCGCATATTTGCAGGTTAATTTCATTACAAGAGAATAATAACAATCATGAACCAAGCAGTGAACAAATCAGCCAGCCGAGTAACAAAGCACGATTAACGCGGAGTCAGTAATGAAACACGTATAGCAAAACGGGTAGACGGGAATAACAGCCGGCAGAGCGACAGTAAACGCTGCACAGCCACTGACAGTTAATCATACTCACAGCGTTAGAGTGCAGGTAATCAGTCGGGGAGGTGTGTCACACTGTGTCCCAGCTGGATGAGTGACTTCCATTTGATGAATTTCACAATACTGGGTTGTTTAGTATGATGTGGGCCAGGTTCAGCAACACGTGCGATGTAACGACCTTAATTTTACATATACAAGTGCAGAATTTTCTGTTTATTAATTTCCAAAATTATTTACAATTTATAAATACATTTATATCTAAGGTAGGCCTTATTTGCATGGCGTACTTGATAAATTGAAACGATTGATTGGACTGGAGTAATAAATAAATAAACACGATGTTAATAAGGTACATTTCATGGATTTTATAAGATCATGAAACATCGGAACAAATCTCCTCATTAGTTTTTGAAGGAATTTAAGAACAGCACACGATATTTGAAATTTGATTAAGAACATGGGACTGTTTTGTTGACTGGCGGATTGGTGTGGACATTCACAGTGATGCTGTTGGTAGGTCAGTTGTGTGGTACTGCAGATGCGGCAGTCAGCCTGCGGTCTATCAGGACTGCGTTCGTCGGTCAGTGGAAAATAGTGATGTCACTGCGCGATTACGCCGATGGATATCGTCTGGTGGCTCTACTCTGCTAGATATTTTCTCAGCCTATTGACAAGCATCTCAGTGTTTACTTTTCCTTGCTTTATAAAGGAGAAGATATAAGATGAGTTGAAAACTGTAAGCAGATCCGTTTGACTTCAATGGTAGGGAAGTTGATACAAAGACCGATATTCAGAAGCAAACGACATGTCTGAGGGTCTTGGTAAACAAGCCAATGAGATTTAGGAGATGTTGGTATAGAAAAATAAAGATTTCGCATTATGATACGATGGAAAGAGAACTACTTGTGGACGTCATAGAATATAAATATCCTGATTTATCCAATATATTGATGTTGCAGAACATTTTTTCACGCTGTTGCTTTACCATTTTCGTTATTTACTAATGCTTAATTTTGGTTTATCGTTTCAATATCAGTCATTATGAGCAGGACGCAATGGAGAGGTGGTAGGGAAAGGTGCTGTATCAATTGGAGAGGATAATGAAGCAATATTCAACGAAACTAAGGGATCTGGTCCACAAAACTATTAACGAGAATCTTCCTTGGATGTTCTGCCATAGCACGGGACCCGCATTATGACTAGAGATGTGCAATATTTGAAATAAATGTTTTTAAAATGCAAAATACCTATTTTCATTTTTTATTTGAAATACTTCTTCAAACCTATTTTCTATTTTAAAAAGGCAAAATACTTTCCTTAGTTTTCACACATTTTATTTCCTATTTACGGTATATCTCATGAATACTTCTTTGTTAATTCATTCAAACTAATGGAAACACTACCAAACAATAGTCAAATGACAACTTGGTTTGTTACGCAAATACCAAAGAGTTTGACAATACTGACAGATCTAACGATGCCTCCTCCGACTTGCGTTTTGCGATTGTTTTGTCTTTTTTTTTTGCTTAGTGGATGCAATTTATTAAAATTTGAGTAAAACAAAAAATATATTTTATTTACTACTTCACACCATACAGAACGCATCTCACTTGTTTTTAACTTAAAATTAATTTTCTACTTTTTATCGTATTTGTTGTTTGTTGCAGATTCGTCAATTTATGAAATGTTTATTAATAACTTTCATTGCGGAAATAACATTAAAATTTTCTTTGACAAGACTACAATAAACACATTTCATTTATATTGAATCTATGTTTCAAAGATGTCAGAAACGTAGCACTTGAAGTGAAACCAAACTATCTGGAGTTTGCTAATGCTATATATGTCCAGAATCTCTTAACGGATGTGTGGAATACAAGGAAAATATAAAACTAGCGTTAGAGGAGATTGATTTTGTATGCACCATGACAAATAAGTTGTTGATGAGGTGTTATTGCTGAGAGAATTTCTCAAACCATTTGAAGATTTTGAGAAGTATCAACTACCTAATTGTGAAAGATGCAAAGTGAATTGCTTCACGAGTTATAGACAATACAAGACGTCAAAACAAATCACAAAAGAAATTTCATGATGCGCCAACGGTAAAATGTAAAGCTGTTTGAAATTTATGTTCAAGGTCTCCAAAAACGTGTGAAACAGACTGAGAACCTACTGCAAAATCCCCTACTTTTCTAGGTCCAACAGAATGTAATCATTATTATAATTCTATTCCAGATCATTTGGCAGTAAATGAGATGTTGAATGGAGCGTTAAGAAAACTAGATTAGACAGCTTCATTTTCTTAAGGAATTCCATACATAAGCTATACAACATCGTTTGCTGAAGGCATCAGAAGCTTCGAAGGGGACAAAGATAAACTATATGAATGATTATTGCCAGAATTAATGAGAATGTAATGGATGTTAAGCAGTATACAAATGAATAATCCTGCACACTGTGTTGTGTTGATAGATATAATTAAATTAAGCATTATTAAAGTTCGTTTTGAGAGATTCAGTCGATCAGAAGAACCCCTCGTACCATTAGGGATTGGAATGCACAGCAAAGAGATTAGCTTTGGTGCTGAGCACCCTCTGCTACCCACAATTTTGTGAATTGCAGAGTATATATGTAGATGTAGATGTAGATGAATGCAAGGGGTAGCACATTAGCATTTTCTTCGTTTTCTTTTTCAAAAAGCTCAAATGGTTGTTGAAGGAAGACGGGAAATTTATAATTGTTTCTTACTAAAGTACTAAATATATAACAAGAAGATGTGCAAAGTACACACACTCTAGCTGGGGGAAAAAGTAAAAGAATGAATTTAATCATATGTTTGCAGAGGTCTCATATTTTTCTGAAGCGCTATCCAGAACATTATCATAGATCTAGAAATACTGCAATATTTAAAGGATAATAATACTAGTTCAGATTGATTAAATAAAAATACAACAATAGAAAAGTTGTTCATAAAATAACACTTGTTTGGCAAGCTCTGTTCCAGTAGAATAAGGATGAAAATGAGGCCTCATAGACTGAACATGAAGGATGAATTGTTTGAACAAGTGGCAGTGTTAAAATCCGTGGATTAAGTGAAATATATAAGATACATAATAAATGAACAAAAAAGTATTTTATTTTAATAAAAGTACTTTAGAAATACTTTTTTTTTTTACATTTTGTTCCTAACACCGACATTTCAAGCCATTTTGTATTTGAAATAGGAAAACAGGAGAGTAATTGCATTTTGTATTTAAATGATTTTTAAAAATTATTTCGTATAACACTGATTATACCTGATTATTACCGCATATAGATTTATATAGGTTCAAAGGACGGAAACTCTATTTGTTTGTGAAATTTAAAGTAGAACACACGCGGTAACTAATATCAAAAATGAACTGGTAGTAAGAAAGTAATCGTTTGTACTTTACAAATCAGTGATGGGAATTAGGTGTCGAGGATGATGCTCAACAATTTGTTTCAAATAGTAAGTGAATGTACAACTAAAAAAAAAAGAAAGTCATTGGGGACTGCCGACAGAAGCGGAAAACTAAAACTATGAATATCATGCGCGCAACACCTCATACTTATAGCTGCATATAAACTAAATAACAATAATTCCGTGCGGTAGAAATGACCTGGTGACAGGGTTTCTATTGGCTACGCATTCCGCCCCTGTCATAGCCGCCTTAACCCAATCCGGTAGTTCTACGAGGTACAGGCGACCTACAGTTTACCGCGAAATCCGAACCACGGAAACGTTCTGGTGTACTTCACATTACACAACAATCTCTTCCAGAGGTAAAAGTCGGGTTAAGGGTCTATGAAAATCACAGCCGAGACAGGGATTCGAACAGGAGACCTTTGATTCCTCAGTAAAACACCTTAAACACTGAGCCACCAGACCGCAACAGATATACTGTTAACATCAGCATGTCGGTGACGTGAACTCATCAGATTTTACCCATTCAGAAATCACCCAATGCGCCTAAAGAAGTTTTCACTTCAAAAACTAAAATTCTAACTTTGTCCACAACCCGAAGATTGATCGAATCTTCCCGAAGGAGATGTACCAATCTATTGAGTCAGAGACAGGAAGGCCAATTCCTCTACTCAGGGGACCACAGTTTAACGTGGAATCAGCTCTACGGTACGTCCAGGCGTACCTCATATAATCAAATACAACTCCTAAACATTCCTGTTCAATACTGGACTTGAAACGCTACCGGGAAAAAAACTTTCAGAAGTAAGCGCCTTTACCGCTAAGCTACCAGACCGCCTTGTTTTGAAATATAGGTGTACTAAGTACTATCAAAATCGGATAAAAACTGTGGGTTTGTATAAACAATATTGACAGAAATTAAGGTGGGGGGGGGGTGGAGAAGGAGGAGAGAATTTAGGTTTTTGTAAATAAAACGTAAACAGTATTTTTCTGTTTTTTTTAAGGTATAAGTATGCAAAGTTCGGTAAAAATTGGATAAAAACTGTGTGTTTGTATGAAGAACACTGGCAAAAAAAAATAAAAAATAAAAAAAAATTCATTTTTATATATTAGATACAAGTATAATCTATACTTTCACTACTGTCCAAGCTACAGATATACTGCTATATCATCATGTTGGTGACGCGAACTCTTAAGATTTTACCCATCCATAAAGCGCCCAACGCGCATGCCATGAGCACAACACGTCATAGCATGTCGGTGACGAAAGGTCGCGAACTCTTAGATTTACCCCCATACAAACACCGACTAACACATCTAAAGGAGTTTTCATTTCAAAAATCGCTAAAAGTACAAGCACGTTCGTATGAAAATTGTCACCACTCACAACTTATAATAATAATTTTCTGTCTGAAGAAACTGACGTATTTTTCAGATGCTTCGTTTGAAATTTTTAACATTTGTACTGTTTACAGAAGGCATGTTCACTTAGATAAGCAAGAACATTCTATCTCTGCAAGGATACTGCCTCAAAAGGAAGGAAAGAAACAAAAAAGCTATGTTAATTATTTGCATATCCGAACGTGCAGATGTTCCGTAACGGCAACATGGCCAGCTAAGAATAAATAAGGCTTCCTCTTTTGAAACAACTTGCTCTCTTGCATAAACATCGCAACCAAAATCAGCTGAAAACGCAAGAGGGGAACATAATTAACGAATTTAATTAAGGAAGTCAAGGGGAGAATGTGAAACACGAGCCCATCGCCTGTAGCTTGTTGCTCAACTTGCTACGTTTCATATAATTTTACTGCTGAAAACTTTCTTGGGATACGAATGATTAAATTAACCGTTCCCTGAGAATATAAAGATATCGGAAGAGTACTGACATCCTAAAGTAGATGTATCGTGTAATAGAACCATCCCATACCAGTAAAACTATTTTAGTTTTAAGCTCCGTATAAGTAAATGCCGAAAGAATGTCATTTTAGATTAATGTACAAAGAGAATAACCTCAAAAATCTCTGCCGAAAGTTAAAGGATCTTACTAGTTGCCACAACCGGTTAGTTCTGTTTATCTGATCTGTGCATCTTGTTAGCTGCTATTAGTTTAGATATTTAAAAAAGTAATTAGAGAAACTAGAATTAGATAACAAATGTTGGAGGTCTTTGTTAATAGACTGAGAGGAAAAGTAAAGAATTGGTGACGAATAAATGCTACGAGAGAATTTAGGCCACTTACAAAACAATCTAAAAAAATATTTCCTTTTGAACTCTAAAAATTAATTAAAGGATGCTCATCGATTTTTGCCCAAAATATAATTTCACGTAGTTACTTTACTTTAGACTTCAATAAACTTTTGCATAAACTGAGGTTGAAATATGATTCGAATTTCACTCCATTATACGATAAATAATTAAGTTGAAATATTTTTAGTCCTAGTGTAAAACGTTGTATGAAGTATATGAAAAGAACTGGAAGTGGATTTCGCAGTCCTTATGATGTTACAAGAGATACACCCTGCACCAATTATGCTCCCACGTCTTTTCTACACTTGTACCACAGTGTCATGATCTCTTCACAAGTTTAATTTCCTGCCGAGTCTACTGGTATCTCCAATAGACTCAGTACTAATTAAGACATATGCAGAAGACCAGAAATCTTTATCGGAACGTCGAAAGTATGTGGGAGCATAATTGACGCAGCGTATATCTGTTGCAGCATTTGGTAACGTAGTTTGGTATATGATTTATTTTAAAATGCATTTTACTGAAATAAACAAATTTTTACCGAAATTGTGTATGACAATTTTTTTTTTTCCTTGAAGAATTGCGCTTGTTTCTCTTTCAGGGTTTTGCGCTGCGTGTTTGTTGCTGGTGATGCCAATGATTCCGTCTAACCTGAGACCTTCGTCAGGGCTGTTCAAGTTAATGTATCCGCCTCGTTTCGAGTGCACTAGTACAAAGATGAACTGTTTATATTATCCGGCAGAGATGATATTGATGATTACTAGATTTTCGGGTTATGAGGCGTTATTTATTTGATAATCACAGCTTTCGTCAGAGATAGTATTTAATTTGACACAGCAATGAGCGTCAATTATAAGTTTACGCGCCCTTTTCTTTCGTAGTTTCGAGAAGTTTCTACATGCATAGAATATATCCTGCCAGTAGAGGAGCTTCAAGAGAAAGGAGTGCGTAAACTTATGCTTGGTGCTCGGTGCTATAGTAACATAAATAGTATCTCTGGCGAAGATTGCAGAATGGCAGCGATAGCTTAAATTATCAAATAAATATCGCGGCATATCCCGAAAACATAGAGATGATATTGTTCCTCCACCAAAGAACCTTCACTGATCCAGGGAGTTTTGCACATTGTGGACCGATCTAACAGATGATGCAATGTGTTGTGAGTTCACTCTTCCATATTTTAATCAAAACATAGCCACCATACTTGATAAAGTTGTTTCTAAATTTCCACAGATTCCCTGATTTTTCGTTCAAAAAATCCTTCTACATTGCAATGATTGTAGTTTTCTCCCACTGACTTCTACGTTCTTCTACATGATGTTCCTCCATTGCCGACTGCGTGGTTTATTCTAGTCTCTCGTGACGATAATTTTCTTTCATTTTAACGGTAACAGCTTGGTATGCGTCACCAGTTTACACTTAACTGAAATCACAGGGAATCTTGCACACATCTTGTAACGGTGCTCTGCGATATTTCACTGATCTTGAAATGCTTGTTACCTCATTCTTACTGCTGAAGTTACATTCAACACTGATTTTGGCAAGCACTTTACCTATCTTCTTAGTATTAGATAGAAAGGTCTTTTTCTGTTATTGTAATTCTTTTCAGAAGTCATCGTTAAGCTCAAACGCAGCGCAAAGCCCTATATGAGAAGTGGGTGCAATTTTTTATAATGACGCCTACGGAAAGTGTAAAATATCTGATTGGTTGTGTGACGTTACCTGCTGGCGGTGGTGGCCCTGCTCCTGCCGTCAGGCTCGTTGACGTATCCTCCGGAGTGAGGCCTCGTGCCGCGGCCGGGCCTCCCGCCGCCAGGGGGCGAGGCGCTGCCACCGCTGCTGCCGTCCTCCAGCGGCTCTGCCTGCACACACAGCACACTGTCAGCCGACTCACACCGCGCAACACAAAGCAAGGAGTACGCTATCGAAAGCACCCAGCCACGGTGAAACTGGCGGCTCAAAACACTGAATTATCTCCTATCAGAACGCAGATAAAGGCAGCCAAGTTTCTTCGAGCAACATAAAATTATCATTCGTTGAGACATGAGGTGTTCACTACACCTAAAAATAAAATAAAAATAGATGTGGGAATATGTTCAACATTAAAAAAACTCTCGTTCAGAAGATTTGCTGAATGTTACTTAGTATTTGTAATCAGAGATATAACACTCAACACCCAGTCGCTCCCCACTACCTCATCCAATTTCACCTTAAGTTTCTCATGACGAAAAATATCGATCACCGAGTGACATCAGAGGTACAATTAAAATTCAAGTTCCGTCGTTAATAATTCTACTCTACTCACTATCATGAATTCAGTTCAAGTGATGACAGCTTGGTTATTACTGTAGGAGAATAGAGTTTCCTCTTCTTCCTTCCCAACAAATCAACGAAACATTCTCGGTCTGCAGCTGTGTCATGACATTTCATTCGTGGAAATTTTCTGAGTTGAAAGGTTCTAAAACATTCTTAAGACCTTTTGGAAATCCGGGAATATTTTACAAATAATTAAGCCGTGAAAACATTCGGCTATAAATTCATTACAAATGCGTTATTAACAAACAGCTAAAGTATCATTTAAATGTGCGAATCAAAAAGCTCTTACCACTTTCCTTGCAACCCTGCCCATCCGAATCTGTTAACATAGCTTGGTTATTAACGTAACTTCCAGAGAAGTTAAATGGTTTTGTCTGTTAAATCATACATCAATGAGATCTAGTCTTTGACAGCATTATTCTCCACTTGACCTTGAATATCAATTGATGGGATTCTGGTCGAACAGCAAAATGAAAACAGTCCACTACAGCGGTTTGCTCTGAATGATGATGTAGTTAATGTACTAATCGACAACAATAGTTGCCTCATCAGTAGATACTTTGATTTTTCTAGTTTGCCTTAAAATAGTTTCGATTCTGAATTTGTTCAAGGTAATTCCTTCTATAGCCTTCACGTAACATGTTAGTTACATTTGTTTACTACTAGAAATTTAAATGTTTTTACCTATCAGTTTCATTCAGGAACTGGACATGGTAATAAGGGATGCGAAATAATAATATAATCACTAAACCTACCACAACGTTAGATAAGTGAGAAGTCTGTAACGTAAGCTTTAGCGAGCCATAACTTGATTAAATTTAGCCACTTGTATGCAAGGTAAATATTATGAAAAAAAGGTTTTTAGTGTACTGCTTATTTGGACGTCAGACTATAGCGGGGAGTTTTTGGTATAGTTTGCAAAATCATATTTTAATTTAACGTACGCGAAAATTTACAAGAATCTTTATTATTTGAAGAAAGTTTATTTCTTACATTAAAGTTCAATATTAGTCTTTTCACATACCCGATTGCATAATATTACTCGTAGCTTAATAAATACAAATAATCATGTAAGAAATAAATATTAAGTCATCAAAGTATTAATTACTCCATTAGTATATACTTTTCAGACTCATTTTGAATATTATACATACATTTTGTTTTTGTGTATCTAGCATCAATTACATCAAAAGAAAGTGAAAAGTCCCATCTATCTACTCTTATAATAAAACTGTAACCATCAAAAAGTTTGTAAGACCGAGGTACTTTAAAAAATGAATTGGAGGGGTACTATCAATAGGCTGCAGAGAAGCAATCAACTGTTTTTAAATGTGTGTCTGTCTTTCTTTTTGCGTTTGCACAATCTGGTTTCACGCAAAAATTATTGGTCACATTTTGAAGTTGTTTGATGGTCTCGTAGGTAAAATAGCTTGAGTTTCATTTTGATGTGAATCGAAGAAATGAGAAAATATATAAAAAAATCTTTTTCGCTGATCGCGATTCACTCAATATTTGAAGGGGGTTTCTATTAAAATATAGCCCGGGCTTAATAGGGTATTTGTAAATTTGAGGTGACACTGTAAAGTGTTAGAGTTAAGATAATTTATAGCTGAATGCGATTCACTCTTAAACTAGTTCTCCGATTTTGACGGAGTTTATATTAATGTGTTGCCTTTTGTCCCACGTTTAAAATACGGCTTGTTTCATATTGAGTGACGACGGAAAACTACGAAATTTAGCAAATTAGTATCGTTTTTGTTTGAACGCGGTTTACTTATATATATATATATATATATATATATATA